>CM054129.1:111627153-111942153 GCA_028751855.1 Ambrosia trifida
AGAATGTTGATAAAAATGCTCTAAGGTCATTTTTAACCATCAATAAGCATATAGGACATAATCAGGTTTTGGTTTTGGCCATAATGCTCATCGGTGATTACTAACCTAGTTTTAGCCATCAAAGAGAGCTTATAACAACCGCCCATCAAAAGGCTTTGGTTTCATAAGCACAATATTAGGGGAAAGAATATTTTAATCAATATATTAGTATTTATAGTAGGGATGAGCTTGTAACGATACTGGTACGAAAAATATTAGCATTGATGGACAACAATTTTCTCTCTAATCCATTCTTAACCATTTACTACCACTTATCAAAATGTAAACATTTTACTCATGTCAATATAGAAAACCAAATGTGAATGGCTCTTGGGGGGGACGGGGCGCTCCACTAGGTTTTTTCAACTTTACTGATTTCTACCAATTCTACACTGCCACATCACTTCACTAAAACAATATTTTGGAGGTAGCACTTCACTGGAAATTAAATAGAGAAAAAGACAAAACGGGGATAGAGAAACTCACGGGTATCAGGCCGTTAACTACAACCAAATTTTGGTTCACATGACCACTACCAGCATAGATGACGACGACGTTACCGTTCTGTTAGTGATATACACGTAACCAATTCTAATGCGCCCCTACACTTTCCCTTTGAATCAATCATCATATCTTATAATTATTAATTAAATTAAATAATAAAAATTAAATACCATCCCAACTAACCCCCATCCCATCGCTACCTACCAAAAAGTAAGACATGTGCATTGTTAATGTTTGAAGTTCTGTACCTACCATGCGCATTGTTAATCTAAAGATCTAGAGTAACCGTAAGAAATAAATTTTTGAAAATATTTTTTTTTAATTTATATACGAGAAATTACACATATAAATCAAACTTTTACGACAGATTTGTGTATTTTTTAATGTAGAATGCAATGTTTTGTTTTTTTCCGTATAAACAAAGACTCACTTAGAACACAGTTAAAAAAAGTCTAAAAAAATGTAACATATAAAAAATTTATGGATATTTATGGAATTAGGGGGGGGGGGGGGGGGGGGGGGGGGGGGGGGTTATGCATGCGTCATGCATATAAGGAGAGAGAATGCTAAGAACTAGACTACTCTTCTTCCTTATTTAGAGAAGGGTGTGAGGCTAACGTAAAAAGGATGTTAACGAAAAATATAAGAAAAATTATTAGCCATATATTAAATTAGACTAGGTTTGAGACCCGTGAACTTCACGGGTGAAAATTTTTTAAATAAAACATATTATCGACTAAATAAAATTAAACATTTTTATAAAGACAATGTTAAACTAAAATTTTAAAACATAACATGAAAGAATAGCTTTCGATTTTTTTAACATTTTTAAAAACGTTTTCTATAGTAAAAACAACCTTAAAGAAATGCATGAATACTATCAAGCATTGGTTATTAAATTTAACAATCACGTATTTGGTCCGGTAGACACCAAGGCAATAATACGGCTTGCGAACGGTTACTATCGGGATTTTAAGTCTTGGAGCCAACAGGGTTACAGATAGGTGGGGGTCACTCCGTGTTAATCACTCGTGCAAGTACCTAGGTTAGAGATCCGTGTTGACACACGGTGCATCCGCAACTAAAGTGAAAAAAATTCTATAAAAATTGTATGATACAAGCTGCTTATGTATTGAATTGGGGGGGGGGGGGGGGAGGTTATGCATGCGTCATGCATATAAGGAGAGAGAATGCTAAGAACTAGACTACTCTTCTTCCTTATTTAGAGAAGGGTGTGAGGCTAACGTTAAAAAGGATGTTAACGAAAAATATAAGAAAGATTATTAGCCATATATTAAATTAGACTAGGTTTGAGACCCGTGAACTTCACGGGTGAAGAAATTTTTAAATAAAACATATTATCGACTAAATAAAATTAAACATTTTTATAAAGACAATGTTAAACTAAAATTTTAAAACATAACATGAAAGAATAGCTTTCGATTTTTTTTAACATTTTTAAAAACGTTTTCTATAGTAAAAACAACCTTAAAGAAATGCATGAATACTACCTAATGCATGAATACTATCAAGCATTGGTTATTAAATTTAACAATCACGTATTTGGTCCGGTAGACACCAAGGCAATAATACGGCTTGCGAACCAGTTACTATCGGGATTTTAAGTCTTGGAGCCAACAGGGTTACAGATAGGTGGGGGGTCACTCCGTGTTAATCACTCGTGCAAGTACCTAGGTTAGAGATCCGTGTTGACACACGGTGCATCCGCAACTAAAGTGAAAAAAATTCTGTAAAAATTGTATGATACAAGCTGCTTATGTATTGAATGTTAAGTAATACAATTCGTATGGATTTTGATCGCATGAAAAATATCATCTAAAGAATTTAATGTCAAGCTCTAATGAATATATCGATCAACACATATATGATTTGACGTCATTTAAAAATAAATAATGAAATGAAATGAAACAAAACGAATAATAACATATTTATTTTAACGAAACACAAATGAACTTTACATTCACATTAATTAAATATGGTTAAACAAAACAAAATAAAAAATTACAATAAAAAACAAATCAAACGCTTTTGAAAAAATATATCATAAATGACTTACTCACAGCCCTTCAAATATTTCTTTTTATACAACATTTGATGTTCATTTGTTAACTCTACCATCTTTATCCAATATTAGTATCTTCAATCCATCTCGACTCTTGATAACGCTACATACAACTGCTCATGTCTAAAAATAGGGTCCTTCAAATACAGACCAACTCTAAATAGGGATTGTCCTTGACTCTTGTTTATTGTCATTGAGAAACACATAGCAAGGGGAAATTGTCTTCGATTAATTGGTGAGTAAGATAGACTTAGAGAATAAAATGTGAAGGAATTTTAAAAATAAACACACTCAAATAAAAGTGTGTTTTTAATAAATAAATAGAGCTTAAAATGAAAAGTGGGATGTGAATCTATATACGTAAAATCTTAATTACGTAGAGAAAAGTTGATATTTTTATAATTACGTACTGGTTTATTTAACTATTGCATAAATAGAAAGTTCATTCATATTTAAAAGAGAGAATCGCATGGTTGGTCCCCTGTGGTTTCAAAATATTGCACTCTTGCTCCCAGTGGTTTACTAATTACACTATTGGTTGTCTAGGGTTAACAAAAGTGCACTCGCCTAATCCCTGTGACTAACGTCTGTTAATCTTGATGGTTAAGTCCACCCACGTGATTACCACGTGGGGGTATTATAGTCTTTTTAAAGGTCAGGCCACAATAAAAGCAAGAGAAAAACCCTAAATCGTTACTTCCCTCAAAAAATAACAGCTCCCAACCTGAATCATCTTCTTCCTAAACAACGATCCTCGAAGAACGATTATGGAGATGGCTTGCAGATGTGGAAAATTGGCAGTGGCTCGAACATCCTGGACTGATAGTAACCCTGGTCGACGTTTCCTCTGTTGTCCTGATTCGGTAAGTGTCATTTGGTTTAAACGAATTTTTGCCCTGTTTTTTACAAGAGGTAAAACGATTTTTTGGTGTGTTTTTGGACAAGAGGTAACATGTCCAAGATTTCTGGGGTGGGTTGATCCTCCAATGTGCCCACGTGCTACTATCATTATCCCTGGACTACTCCGAGCAAGAAATAGGGCTGATGAACAAAGGGCAGAGTTGGTAGCTAAAGTCAAATGGAAGAATAGAGTTATTGTGTTTCTTGTCATATTATTAGGGTTCCAGTTTGTAAGGTCCATGGTTAGCTAAGGATGGTAGGTAGGATGGTATGTATGAACTATGAAGTGAATGATGGTAGGTATTATTGTAGGTCTTATGGTATGTATGAATGGTAGGTCTTATGGTAGTATGAATTCAACAAATTTAATGACTATGGTCAATTTTGAATGTAATGGAATGTTTAAACTTTCTAAGACCAATTTAAGTAATGGGTCAATTTGGATAAATGTCAATGGTAGGCTGATTTGGTTGAATGCAATTGAGTTATGGGTCAATTTGGATAAATGTCAATGGTAGGCTGATTTGGTTGAATGCAATTGAGTAATGGGTCAATATGGGTCAATTTGGTTGAATGTGAATGGGTCAATTTGGTTGAATGCAATTGAGTAATGGGTCAATATGGGTCAATTTAATTCCAAAACCTAACTTCAAAAAGGTAGGTTTGCATTGAATGATCATAACACAAAACCTATCAAAACCTATGATGTTTAGCTGTACACTTTAAGTCCAACCAGTACACATTTAATGGGTCAATTTAATGGGTCAGCTGTACACATTAAATGACACATATCCAATGAAACAAACAAAACAGTTCACTCACAAACATAAACATAACATACTTAACATAAACATATTTAAAGTCCAAAATGGTGGCAAACAACTTAAGCCACAATATTCAAGGCTGTTACAAGCCATAAAAGATGTTCCAACCATCTAAACACCTAAACATAGTTAAAGTTTACCACATACCACTAAAGTTTTACCACAAAAACACACATAAGGTTTAAATCCTAAACAAAACATACTAAGATCAGTTAACAGACCAAGCAACACCTTCTGCAGTCCTCCCAGCAGTCTCTCCAGCCCCACTAGCAGCCTCTCCAACCCCACCAGCAGCCTCTCCAGCCCTACCAGCAGCCTCCCCATCCTGATTCTTCTTAGGCTTCTTGCATCCCCTGGCATTTTGACCTTTAGCTTTGCACTTACTACAAGTTACAGTCCCACCTTTCCTGGTCAACTTTCCTTTAGCTTCTGCAATATCCTGAAGTTCCACCTGGTCCTTTCTCATACTCTTCTTTTGCGTGCCTATTTGTTTACGATGAAATGGTGGTGTCAATGTAGTTGACACTTGACATTTCGGCCACATGGTTGAACCATTTATTGGACCAATCTTGTGGGTGTACACTTCCTTCCAAGTTGTAGTAAAATAACAGGGGTGGGCTCATGACTCAGGAGATCCAACCTTCTGTTTGTGAGCAGCCATGTCCCAGTTGACAGCAACAGCATGCTTACAGGGAATTCCACTCAACTCCCACCTTCTGCAAGTACACTCCATCTTCCCAACATCAACAACATATTGACCCCTAGTCCCAGTTATTTGCCACCTTGTATCACCACACCACTTGACAGTGCATTGAGGTGCTGCCTTCTTTATAAGATCAAATATCTCTATGCACTTTGGTGTTAAATGGCCCCTTCCAGTTTTGTTGTGACAACATGACAATGAAAATCCTCTTCATACAGTATTCCCTGATATACTCCAAGCATGAGATTATAGGTTTCTCTCTTCCTTCAACAGTCTTTGAGTTGAAGCATTCACATATGTTATTGATTAGGAGATCAGATTTGGATCTACTTGTATATATGAAAACAAGCCACAATTCAATAAACTACCTATTGAACTATAAACTACACAATTCAATAAACTACCTGTGAAATGAGACCTTGTCCAATGTTGTGGTGGTATGGCTGCCAACCACTTGTAAGCTTCCAAATTAAACTTCTTTAACTCATTCATTTTCTCAGTAAACTCAGGCACTATGGCAAAATTACAAACAATTATCAAAGATGATATAAAGGACCAACTTTATTGCAAAGAGATAAGAGAGAATACATGTGTTAGCTGCTGCATATTCCCATAAGCAGTCTTTGAATCCCTGGCCTCTCCACTGCAGCTTCATATTCTGGTGTATGTGTCTAAGGCAGAACCTATGTTCTGCAACAGGGAACACTTGTGCAAGAGCTGGAATGAGACCCTGATCAAAATAAACAATTAACAAGTTAAAAACCAATTAAGTAGGTTAAATATCTCAACTTAAATAACTTACCTTTTGTCTATCAGAGATGAAAGTAAAATGAGAGTTTGTGTCTAGATCCAGGTCATCTTGCAGGCATTGTAGAAACCAAGTCCATGAATCTTTATTCTCAGCCTCTGCAATTGCCCAAGCAACTGGATATATTCCATTGTTTGGATCCTGCCCAACAACAACTAACACTTGACCGTGGAATGTTCCCTTCAAGAAAGCCCCATCTAATCCAATCAAATCCCTTTTACAAGTTTTAAAGCCCTTTTTTAAGGTCCCAGGCAGATATAAATCCTTTTGAACACTCTGGTTGGGGAAGATGGATTAGGTTCTGACTCAACTTCAATTTTAACTGTTGTATCTGGGTTTGCATTCATCAGCTCCATGCAGTAATCCCTTAATCTTAAGTATTGCTCTTTGTAATCACCTTGAATATTTTTGGTAGCCTTCAACTTTGCCCTAAAAGCTTTCATCCTGGTAACCTTTAGTTCATACTTTCTTGCTAGCTCTATTTGAATAGTTTTGATAGAAATATCTGGTGTTGCTTCAACCATATTAAGAACAGTCTGGTCTTCAGCCATGAAGTTTGTTGTAAAATGTAGGCTATCTCTTGATTGCAGACATATATGATTAGGTCTGTATGTTCTCACAACCCAAGTTTCATTACCACCTTGCTCCTTGGACAAATACAACTGGTATGGACATGTGACATTTTTCAACCTCTCTTTTCTTTTCAAACAGTAGAGGGCATTGGCACTTAGTGGCTTTTTTGAACTGGGTCCACTGACAAATTCTCCTAGAGATGCTCCTTGTCCACCATTGGGCTTTGTACCCTTCTTTGTTTTACTACTTTTGGGCTTTTTAGTTTGTTTAGCAGATTTTGTAGGCTTTGTAGGCTTCTTTGGTTTCTCAACAGGCCCATCACCTTGTGTATCAATAAAAACTGGAACATTTCCTTCACATACCACCCTGATCCTGACTTTATCATTCTTCAAAAATGAAAGCTCCCTTCTTGTTTGAATTGCATGCCTTCTTATTGCTATCTTAGCTTGCTTTGCAGATCCAAATGTTTGGCCAACAAAGAAGCATGCATTTTGTATTTTTGCCTTAGCCTTCAAAGCATATTACAAACAGTTATATGATTGAAAAGGAAATCAATAAAATAACAACTAATAAAAAAAATTCAGAAACAAAGTCTAACCTTCTCTTTGTTCCTGATTTCCCTTAGCTTTTTGCTTCTCCTAGTTTCAAAATCACTCTGCTCTGAATCAGTTAAGCTATCAAATGACTCATAGCTTAGGTTCTCACCAGCTAACATGTCAAAATCATGTAAATCTTGATTATCATTTTGAACATGGTTGTTGCCAACATATTCTTCCCCTTCATCTACAAAAGTATGAAAGTCTCTCATATCAACATCAGGTTCTTCCACCTCATTAGCCTTATCCACATTCCAATCACTATCTTGTGAATCATCATCCTCACTAGAACTATCCTCCCCATCCTCACCAGAAGCATCACCTTCATTATATGCAGCACCTTCAGACTCTTTGAAACAACCACCCTTATTGTTATCCCCACTGTTGTCCCCCATCACCACATCATCCCCATTGTCCCCCACATCCCCATTGTCCCCCACATCCCCCACATTGTCTTCCATGTTAACATCACCCACAGGGAATTCATCAAAATCAAAACAATCCATAAATGAGGCCTCCCTAACATTCTCACCCTCTACATTCTGAACCTCTACATTCTCAACCTCTACATTGGTCACCTCTACATTCTAAACCTCTACACCAGCAGCCTCTACATTCTTAGAACACTCTAAATTCTCACCATCTACAACCTTCTCACCCTCCCCTACATTCTTAGAACACCCTAAATCCTCACCACCATATTCAATCAGTAATCTTCTTCTCCTATGTAACAACTTTCTCCTAGGATTCCTAGGAACAACTTGATTCTGATGTTCATCTTCTATTTCCTCAATAACAACCCTTGGTGCCTCTAGGGATTTCAGATAGGTATCCACATTTGTTTCTTTGTGTTCAATGTAAAAGTGAATAACCTTATTCTCACCCACGTACTGAGCTAAATTACGAACATCAGCATCACAACCTAAAGCTACTAGACCAGTATCCAAATCTCTACCAGGTATTAGGAAATGATAAAAAAAAACTTGTCTTTTTCTTCAAAACACTTTAGCTCACGTATCATCCAATTAACTTCATGGGCAGAAAACTCATCTATGTCTAGATCATCTACAAAGACATGTTTACCATGGACATACCTTCTTCGAGGCAAGTTCTTAAAGATACCACCATAGTGCAGTTTGGCTGTAAACATAGTCTCTTTTCCAGCTGAAACAATAAAACAATAATGTTGGGTCAGTAATCATTATAATCAATACGTATTAGGGTTCCAGTAAAAAAACCCTAAATTAGCTTACCGTATTCAACATTGGGGTCGAAAGTCTCATAATCAGGTCGTAAACTCCAACCCATTATGTCGATCAAGTTCGAACGATTAGTGTGTGTGATTATCAGAGAGAGATCATGAGAGAGAGATTATCAGATGGTTTGTGAAAATGGGGGAAATTTGGTGCTATAAATTACCTAACATATAGGGGGACTAGACTGTGCATATCAAATCAGACTTAAAAGACTATAATACCCCCACGTGATAATCACGTGGGTGGACTTAACCATCAAACATAACAGACGTTAGTCACAGGGATTAGGCGAGGGCACTTTTGTTAACCCTAGACACCAATAGTGTAATTAGTAAACCACTGGGAGCAAGAGTGCAATATTTTGAAACCACAGGGACCAACCATGCGATTCTCTCTATTTAAAATCACAGTAGAATACATCAAAAGTAATAAACAAAACAACATTCAAAAAACTTTTTTTTAGGTGACCGTTGTTTTTTTTTTTACCGTTGCTCAACGTTAAAAAAATAAAAATTAAAGATGGTGTTTGTGATTGGCCCGTCCCGGGCGTCTCTAGAGGGACCGGGTGGGGGGGGGGGGGGGGAGACGGGGTGGGGTGCGGTGTTTAGGACGGAGATGAGCCAAAAAGTGTGGGACGGGGGCACGGGGAGTCTTGACACCCATCCGCCTAATCAACCATTGATAGACACCCCACCTCCTTCCTTTCCGGCGGACATTGTCATCATCCAAGCAGAATGTACAACATAGAGTTGTGTTTAGTGTCATAATCGATAAGCACAACCCTTCATCAAAGGGGTAAAATTAAACTAATAGATCACGTCTAATGGTCACAAAACCTCGGTAAAAATTCAAAGATTGATGGCAAAAGCCTTACAGACGACAAATTGGTTATAAATCATGCTGCTATGAATCTACGAAAATCTATAAAAGGTTAGGATAACAACCCTAATATTTATGTTGCAAGATTGATTATGTCACCACAAACCACTCTTGCCTAACTCCCTGGACCTGTCATTGCAAGAAGCAGAGTAAAGCGATATAACAGTTCTCAGTTACGCTACAAATATGACTAACGGAATGAAAATGAGACATTATTCAGATGAATGGATTAAAAACATAGGCCATGGAATTAAACTAAACCTGTTTTGTTCTTCCACATCCAGTCCTGAGATCCCTGCATCCCCTGTAGTGAAGCGATAAAAGGCAATATAAAAAAGTAAAATAAAAAACAGAATGAAAGTTGCAAGTGAGCAAAATTCAAGAGTCGCCGAGTCGGTGGTGTTTATTACCTGCTGGAAGCGTGCAAAATCATTCATAGAGCCACCAGCCACAAGCATTTGTGCATATCCATAGCTCTATAACACAATCAAATTAATTATGATAAACAACAACTGTGAGCGAAAGATTTTAGCTAAAACAGGATTATACGATCATACAAGTCACAAAACTAGGTGCGGAAACCCTAGTTCTGAACAAATTGATAAAACACAAATCAAAACGCAATCAAGATCATTTTCAACATCATTTCATAGATTAACTTCTTTCAAATAAGCTTTTACAATCAGTTTTATGTTAATCTAGAACACACACACAATATCTCAAAACAACCTCTGAACCTGACCTGAACACAGACACAACTGACAACTCTATTACATAATCAAAATCACAAAACCTATTTATAGATACTGCACGTTCGCCCCTTTTCACTGGTCGAACGTGAGTCTTTTCCACATTCGCCCATTATCAATGGTCGAATGTGTCTTCTTGTCAGTTCCAATCTTCCTTCGTCCTTTAATCATCTACCTTCGCCCAAACTTATCTACCTTCGCCCCATTTATCTACCTTCGGCCCTTCTCTAACATATGTTAATAATTTTTATCCAATCATTAGTCGCAAAATGCATCAACAAACTCCCCCTCGACTATTGATTGGATAGTTTTCTCTGTTGGTCCATTGTCTTGTTCATCAACTTGATTCTGAGCTGTTTCTTCTGCTCAGTAGTCATTGGAGGCTCAAATGTTCTCTTCACTGGTTTAGACACATTCGCTATCTTCACTGTCTTACCAAGCTTTCCCTCCAAATTGCTTCCCGCATTGATGTCATACGCAAAACAAACTCCAACCACTTGAGTGTATTTTCTTGCTTGAGCAAAGTCTTTTGGTTCATAGTAGATCGGATTGTAGAACAGCATGATGATGTCTTCAAACGTGCAATTAATCAACCACATAGGATCAAATACATGAACATGCTTGTATTTATCCTTTCCATCTCTCAACACGATCACCGCTTCAGCCTTTCTCCAATCATAATACCAGAAGATAAAATCAGCACTAAAATGCTGTGGCATAGGCATCAACGGTATCTTCCTCATCATATTAGGTGCTTTGTAAATCAAAGTTACTCGCTTCATATTGGTTTGAGGATCAATATCCCTATGAACTTTTCTACGGGGATATTGAGGCTGAAATCTCTTCCATCTTGTTCGACTTTCCCAAACCAATTTATCTGCGCACCAACCGACATGTGATCCATTTACTTCGGCACCTGACATTGGGAATCTGCATAAGTCTCTAACCGCCCAGTATGGTAGAGTAAGCAAGTCACAGAATCTGTTGAAATATAGGATTCCGGTTTCCCATTTTGCAGCAATACATTTCAGCCTGCCTAAGTAAGTCCACCCGAGAGCTCTGCCTTTGAACTTGGCATTATGAAATCTGTAAAAGTTACCTTGAGCTTCAGGCTTTGGTCGATTCTCATCCATTTCCTTCAATTTCTTCAAATAATTCTTCAACTCATCAGACTGGTTAGAAGAATCTTTCTTATCAGTACCGAATACCTTCTCCACAAACTCTTCACTCCTTTTCTGAGCTTTCTGTTTTGCTGACTTATTTGGTACCTCAGTGAAATCAGGAAATACTTCATTTTCATCCGTTTGTCTGAAGTACTGAGGGAACTCTTCATGAGTTATATCTTCCATCTCCACTTCATTGTTCTCAGGAGTCTGCATATCATCTGAATGACTTCCAATATCCTTTTCAGGAATATCTGGAATCGATTCATCCATCATAAACTCCTCAAAAGTTTTTCCTACCCTCTGTGCAAGACCATCTAGTATTTCTTTTGCCACAGATGCAGGTAATTCCCCTTCTTCAAGATCAGGATCTTCATATTCCAATTCATATCTTAAGTCATCAGTTTGGAATATCTCAGCGAAGCATCCTGTGAACTCAATGGTCCACTCTCTCTTTTCCAACATATCTTTATACAACTGTTTAGCATCATCAGATAGAGATCTCACCTTCTCATTCCAGAAAATACTTTCATCTGAATCAACATTCTCACCTTTCTTCTTAGAACTTGATTCTCCAGTATCTTTCTTCTTTGATGTTCTCTTCTCATAAGTGAATCTAGAAGTATCATCTCCTCCATCATGATCACTACCACTGCTAAACTCATCTCCTTTCTGTCTCCCAGCACCTTCTGCATCATCATCATCATCATTGTTGTCATCATCATCATCATCGCTTTTCTCCGATCCATCATCATCCTCATCATCATCTTCTTGTTCTTTATCAGAATCTGATGGTTCAAAATCCACCTGCTCTTCTTCCTCTTCTTCATCTTCTTCACCCTCTTTCAACTGAGGTGCCCTGCTATAAAGCTCGTCAATCAAATTACTAAGGCGATTGTTTTCATTCCTTAGTTCTTTGTTGTCTGCCTTAATCAGCTTAATTTTGCTCTTGTTTCTTTCACACTTTCTTTCAAGCTTTTCATTCTTTGCTTCCAACATCTTAATCTTATCATTTATCTCATCCTGATTAGATTTCGAAGCAACCACGATCTGAAGCATTTTCTCCTCATTTTGCTTAAACTTAGCAATCTCAGCCTGTTGAGCAACTAACATCTTCATCATATCTTCCATTTTCTTATTCACTTGCTTCATGACATCGTCATCCACAGTTACTTTCTTCGACTTTGATTTAGATGGCTCAACTTCAGCTACTTTCTCCTTCTGAGGCTTTCTGAACATATCGAGCACTTTATCCAAATCGACATTGAATTGATCGATTGGTAAAGTCTCTGCCTCTTTCGTTTTCTTCTGCTTCTTGGAAACAGGTGAAGATAGCTTTGATGATGTACCAGCATCAGGTACTCTTTTACCCTTCAATAACTGAGCTAACTCTTTCTCCCTCAGCTCTTTTGTACTCGACTTCTTGGCCATGGTCTTTTGCTTTTTCGTTCTAGGCAAATTAACTACCACAGTATCTCCAACACTCAACTCTGCTAAGTCAACACCTAGACTCTCATCTTCAACAGATTTCTTCCTTCTCTCAGCTTCTTCAATCGACTTGTTCAAAGATTCAGACTCACCAACCATAGTGGCCTTACGTTTGGTGGTCCTAACATTTTCATCATCAGAATCCCACTGTTCATCAATCTCAGTCTCCTCTGAATCTACCGACTCTTCGTCCACCAAACCTGATCCTTTCTTTGCTGTCGATTTCTGTCTAACCGCTTGTTGCTTTGAACTTCCCTGATCAGTCTTTCCCTTGCCCTTCCCTTTGGCTCCAGGATTGACTACTTGTCTTTTCCTCTTAGTGCTTGAATCAGCGTACACTAAGGGATCATCATTATCCGAATCACTATCATCATGCCTTGCTTTGTTCTTGCCAGGATCAGTGTAATCCTGACGAGCCAAAGCACCAAATAATCTCCTGTTAGGTGGCTTCTCACTATCAGGCACACCTTTGTAACCCTTCATTCTCATCAATGTTCTAATGTTCATATGATCTTGACCTAGGATCATAGTCGGATCCTTTTTCAACATAGGATACTTATAGTCAAAGATCATCATCAGAAATCTTGGATATAGCATGAACTTCTTGTGCTTCATACCTTTCAGCATCTCCAGCATATGGTCTAGAATCATCCCAGATACGTTAAATGGTTTGTTGAGTGTCAACGCAACCATTAACGAGCTCAAACTCCTTCTCATAACATCATATCCACCGCTCACACATCCAAATACGTGGATAATAACATGTGCAAAGTACTTGAACTGCACTCCCAGCTTCCCCTTATACATAGATCCGTCAGTAATTGGACCTTTGTATTTCATCCGTAAGAAACACGCTTTCTGCTCTGTCCATGACAACTCTCTGGGATCTTCACTGACTTCAAACTTGATCTGCAGTGCTTCCCGTATATCAGACTCTGTCAAAAACATCTCCATATCTTGAATCTTGCTCTTGATAATCGTCTGATTATCCCAAAAGTCATACTTCGCATTATGGTAGAAATCTTCAATAATGTCTCTGTATATGATCGTCGGTGTGGCTAGTGCATGTACGATCCTGCTCCTTCTCAAAAACTCTATGATCCCGGTGAACTCAGTATTCTTCTCAACGTCACCAAGATAAGCACAACAATTGTGAGATCGCTCAAACGGCCAACTGCTTGGAACAGATGCTTCAGCCTGTTGCACCGGATCTGGAACAATATTCTCTGCTGGAGTTTCCTCATTTTCTACTGGTGCTTCAACATTCTCAGATTGATCAGCCATCTGTACATCAAAAATCAAACAAACACGTCAAAATACAAAAACGACAAAAAGTTAACAATTTTAAGGTTTTAAGAATTCTACATTCGCCCCTTTTGGTCTAGACGAATGTGTGAAATTTTGGTCGAATGTATAAAAATTTTGAACAAATATTACATTCGCCCGTTTTATTATTACCTTCGTCCAATAAGTTTCACATTCGCCCGTTTTAAGAACCGAAGGTGAAACCTGTTTATCCCCAAATTTTAAAAATTTTGCAAACTTGTTTTTAACATCTCATTTTGATTTAAATGTGTCCTAATATGGCCGATTATCACTGGTTCATCATCAATTTTCCATATATTTCAATTTACATCAGTTTTTAAAGACAAATTAGGTTTAACTTTGTTCAATCAATCATTTAATCAATTAAACGATGTTAAACACTAATTCATTCATATATCTCCCCCTAAAACTGATGTGGATTGAAATGCGATCAAAATCAATCAGCAATACAGACTCTAAGACCCTTAATTTTGAAACCCTAGGTCCTGTTTAAAAACACGACGATTCTGGTCTGAAATGATGTCCATTACCTGCAAATTTAGTCTCAAATTGATCAGCAAAGGTCAGGGATTAAATCAAAGTATCAAAAGAAAAACGAGCAACAAGGTCTGGTTATGGATGAAATTTGAAAAATTTTTGTGAATGAGAACTCGAACCTGAGAGGGCTTATATATAATAGCCACTTTCGCCCGTTTGAGATGGACGAATGTGAGATAATTCCACATTCGTCCCAAATTAATGACCCGAATGTGAAATTGTGGTACCCGAAGGTGGAAATAATACCCGAAGGTGAAAATGATACCCGAAGGTGAAGTATTCCACATTCGTCCAAAATGAAAACGGTCGAAAGTGATGATTTTCCCACATTCGACCCAATTAAGGGGCGAATGTGAAATGGAAAAATCTGAAAATTTCGCCAAATCACGAATTCGAATCCCGTTCAACATTTTTCAATCCGTTAAACTTCCAAAACTCAAATTTTCACATGTTTGAATGATACAAAGCCCAGATGGTGTTATCAAATCTCAGAAATTGACCATCAAGCATCCCCGGTTATCAAAAAATAAAGCAGAAATGCAAATCTTTTGGATTTTCTGAAATTTTAACAAAACACACCTAAAATCTTTTTGGATTTTGTATCTTTTTGACGATAAAAGTAAAATGCAACAAAGTAAAATGCATCAAAGTAAATGAAAGCAGTAAACATTTTGTGATTTCCGGTAAGAGGATCATATCAGTTTACTGAGAAATCTGAACACAGTGTTGATCTGTTTGAATATTATCATTAAAAACAATATGTGACACGGCAATTGCTGATATTGTGGTCCACGTAAGCTCACATGCAGACAATTACGCAATGCTTTAAAATGATACGAATTAGGTGTATTAGACTAACACATTATGGTTCCCACACACACGACATACTCCCGTATCAAGAAGTAAATGCACAAAGACTCATTGTAAAGCGTGATTATGCTTTCGTCGTCTGTAATTGTACAAGATATAATGCATAGAGGTATACAGGTCAGCAAATTAATGCAGCAAAGTAACATATGCATTATACCAGGTTGAGGACTGATATTAATCATGATTTGCATCAATGATCAATACGATGTAATAGATAATCTTTGATCATCATATAACATGGAAAGTTCCTCAATTCGGTAACTTTAGGATTTGGCATATAGCTCTTTTATAAAGACATCCTGTCTGATCTAGGTCCGTAATGACTTACAGCAGAAGATCAGATAGGCTATCCCCAGACAACTAATAACATAACGACCCTAAACCTCCGAGTTTTGTACAAATACCCTATCAAACGAAATTACGGTACTAAGACCATATGTCCATCCACTTGAAAGCATCAACTTCTTTGAGGATTAAACAATCCCCTCGAAAGCATCAACTTCTTTGAGGATTATGATAGTAAAGAGAAATTCCCAATTAGCAAAGAGAAATTCCCAATTAAAAAAAAATTTAAAACTAAAACTAAAAATTAAAAAGCGATAAACCGAGGTGCCGATTAGTCCTGTTTTTCCTTTATATTGTTTACTTTTAAAAGATATTCAAAGCGGGATCTGTCAAAAGCTTTTGTAAACAAATCTGCACGTTGGTAGTCAGTATGGATTTTGACCATATCTATCAATTCCTTAGCATAACAATCACGGATAAAATGATATTTAATCCGGATATGTTTTGCTTTAGAATGATTTTCAGTATTTTTAGTTAATGCAATTGCGGCTTCATTGTCACAGTGTATAGGGGTTTTAAGAAACTGCAAACCGTAATCCACCATCTGTTGTTGGATCCAGAGTACTTGAGAACAGCAACTCGAGGCTGAAATGTACTCGGCTTCACAGGTAGACAGTGCCACTGAAGTCTGTTTCTTGCATTGCCAGGTAATTAACCTGCTCCCTAAAAACTGGCAACCAGCTGTTGTTGATTTGCTATCTTTGTCACAGCCGCCCCAATCTGCATCACTAAAAGAAATAAAATCAAAATCATCATCATTAGGGTACCAAAGTCCTTTTGATGGACAACCCTTCAGATATCGAAGGATACGCTTGACCGCCGTCAGATGACTTTGTTTCGGCTTCGATTGATAGCGAGCACAGAGACACGTTGCATACATAATATCTGGTCGAGACGCTGTCAAATACATCAGAGATCCGATGATTGCTCTGTATGTAAATGGATCTGTCAGCTCCCCCTTAGCGTCCACTCCAATCCCGTGATTGGGTTGAATCGGGGTATCCATCGGCTTAGAGTCCTCCATCTGGAATCGGCTCAAGATGTCGGATACATATTTCGTCTGGTGAATGAAGATCCCGTCAGATCTTTGGTCCACCTGTAAGCCGAGGAAAAACTGCATCTCCCCCATAGCGCTCATTTCAAACTTTTCCTGCATAACAGTTTCGAATTCCCTGCATAAAAGTTCGTTAGTTGAACCAAATATAATATCATCAACGTAAATCTGTACTAGAAGCAAATCATCTCCCGTCTTCTTCGTAAAGAGGGTGCAATCGACGAGGCCGCGCTTGAATCCTTTGGAGATGAGGTATGTACTTAGCTCCTCGTACCACTGTCTTGGAGCCTGGTGCAAACCATATAAAGCTTTGTTCAGCACGTAGACCTTGTCCCGGTGGATTGGGTCCTCAAAGCCTGGTGGCTGCCCGACATAAACCTCCTCCTTGACTTTCCCGTACAAAAATGCGCTCTTGACGTCCATTTGATAGACTTTGAATTTCTTGTATGAAGCAAACGCAAGGAACATCCGAATAGCTTCAATTCGTGCTACTGGTGCATAGATTTCGTTGTAATCAATCCCTTCGATTTGATGGAAACCCTGCACGACCAATCTGGCTTTGTTGCGAACAATAACTCCACGATCATCCTTTTTGCACTTAAATACCCACTTAGTGCCTATTTTCTTTCTTCCCGGCGGCAAATCTGTGAGCGTCCAGACTCCCAATTTCTGGAATTGCAATAACTCCTCCTGCATTGCCTCAACCCAGGCATCTTCATTCAAAGCGTCTTTGTATGTCCTTGGCTCTACCTGCGACACATAACATGCAAACGACCAATCATTTTGACTACCAGATTTTTGAATTTTGGCATATAATGCTAAAGCACCAAAACTCTCTGGCGAGTTAACACTTTTCAGCTGCCCTCTGGTCATAACACCATTTCCAGGATCACCGATAACTTGCTCTAGAGGGTGAATTCGATGAATCCGAGATTCCGGATTAACAGGTACAATAACTCCCGTCTGAGCAGTTAAGTTTTCTACAGCATCCTGATCATGACCCGTGTTTGATGATGAAGCAACATCTGGATTTGGAGTTGGGTTCACAGGTTGCGCCTCTAATTCTTCTGCATGTTCAAGAACGGCTTCTTCAAATTGTTCATCTTCAGATTCTGAAGTGTCTAGTGAAGTTGAAGTCTCTTGAAACATCTCTTCTTCTTGTATAGGAGCACTGGTATCATTAGAAGCTGGTAGGGGGTTTACGGTGATTGGATGCATCAACGGTGAAGTCGCCGCGTTTTCACACTCGTAAAGTAATCTGATAACAGCTTCTTCAACCAAGCTATCTAGGTTGAATGATTCAAAGAAATCTTTGTAATCAAACATCCAATCAGGGCCCGTGCCTTGCAAATTTTGAGTGTGTCGTTGAACTTCCACGTTAGCCCAATCCTCCACTTGACGAGTTCGCTTGTTGAATACCCGTTTGAGCGGGGTTGCATATCCAACAAAATATCCCTCCTCAGCTTTAGGACTAAACTTCTCTCCTGGATTCAACATCGTGCATGGCGCCCCGAAAGGTTCTAGATACTCTAAGTTGGGCTTTCGTCGGTGTAACAGTTCATAAGATGTTTTTCCAAACTTCTTCACTGTTAGAACCCGATTTAATGTATAATTTGCTGCATAAATCGCCTCATTCCAGAACATTACTGGAAGATTTGAATCAGCGAGCATTGTTCTAGCCGCTTCAATTAGAGTCCTATTCTTTCGTTCAGCAACACCGTTCTGTTGCGGGGTATACGGAGCCGAATATTCATGATGTATCCCTTTGCTTTCACAAAGTTCATCCATCCTGGTGTTTTTGAACTCCGTCCCGTTGTCACTCCTGATTCTTTTTATCTTCAAATTGTAGATATTCTCCAATCGAGTGAACAGAACTTGTAGGTTGGTAAAGGTGTCGCTTTTGTTCTTCAAACACATCACCCATGAAAATCTTGAATAGTCATCAGTGACGACTAAACAATAAAGCTCTCCAAGATGACTTTTGCGCTTGACTGGTCCAAAAAGGTCCATGTGCAATCGCTCAAGCGGCATCTCAACAGAGTTAACTTTCTTCACTTTATGGGACTGTTTGTGTTGCTTGCCTTTCATACAACTTACACACTTGTCGTTCAGATGGAAATGTTTCACGTTTACTCCATCGACAAGTCCATTTCTCACCAATTGATTCATTTTCCTCAGATGAATGTGCCCCATTCTGCGGTGCCACATTATTGATTCTTTCTCGGTCGCCTTGGATAGAAAGCATGTTATTTGCCCCTGTGATGTCATCGCCTTGGACATGTCAAGAATATAGAGATTGTTGACTCGAGGTGCCATCAACATTACCCACTCCTTTGGAATTTTGAAGCCCGGTTTGAGAATATAACAGGATTTGTCATCAAAATGCACAGAAAATTGTTTATCGCATATTTGACTGACGCTCAACAGATTATAGTCTATCTGCTTGACATAAGAAATCCGCTCGAAAGTCACAATCCCATTACTCACGCTTCCTTCCATTGTGATATATCCTCCTTTATTACCCGCGAAAGCAACATACCCTCCATTAATGTTTTTCACATCGAACAGCAATGCGAGATCCCCCGTCATGTGGCCTGAAGCTCCACTATCAACAATCCATAGACTGCTAATAGGGCCAGCTGAAGCTCCCTGCACACAAAAAGTAAATCATTTAGTTCTTTCGGGGGACCCAAGCCTGAGTCTTGGGCCTTTGAACATCGGTTTTCAAAGAAACATTCTCATTAACTTTTTCAACAACTTTCTGTTTTGGATCAATCTTTTTCTGATTTTTCAAAACACTTTCATTTTTCTCACTTACCTTTGAAGTAGAAGCTCCTGGAGTACTATTGGGTGACCAAGATTGTTCAGACCTTTTAAGAATACGAATTTGAGATTTTGGTTTCTCAAATGGTTTCTGAACATTGTTAACAAAAGTCACTTTCTTGGCAACCTTATCTGAGTTAACAGACTTAGGCCCAACATTTGATTTGACAATCGGTTTTTGTGGAACCTTTTGCCTATCAACTGTTGTGTTCACCACAGGCTTTCTCCAAGATTGTTCCATAGCTATCCGATTTCTTTGATCATATTGTATGGGACGATTGTTCCTCATTTGAAAATTGTTTTGATTGTAAAACTGTTGTTGTTGAGGAACAACTCGTCTATGTGGTGGAACATAATGATCAATCGGTTTTCTCATGGAATTTCTAACTTCAACCTCATGTCTTTTATGCCTTACATATGGACACTGAGCAAGTAAATGCCCGCGTTCTCCACATTTAAAGCATTTTCGATACTCTTCAAAAACATAATGAGCATTTGGTGGAGCAAATGATCTAACAGGATATTGATCATTATACTGTTGATTCCTCAAACTCTCAGGAAGTGGTCCTTTCGAGTAAGTGGGCTCATGAAAACCCTTTGCTTTGTCATTTGGTCGAATGAACTCAGTGACATGGACCTTTGGTTCTTGAGGAACATCCGAAAACAATTTCTTTAAAATTTCTGGTGGAATTTCGTTTGTTCTCTCATGTTTTGGAAACCAAATAGTGCTTTCTTGCCAAATCTTTTCAATTTTAGCATAGTTAGCATTTTTAATTGGAAATTCCTCATCAGAGATGATTTTATCGGATCCTTCCATCCGATAAAACACCCTGACAGGTTTGTCACTTGGTTCATTCTCAAGATCTTTTCTAATCTCATTCTTTTCAGACTTTTTCTCATGATGAACAGATGCCATCGGATGCACATGTTGGGATGGTGACACTGGTTCAGTAGTAATGATGTGATTATCTTTTGGAATCTCACATACATTAACAGTTTGATCACTACCAGTATCATCATTCTCTGAGTCTGAATTCACACTTTCAGCATAAACACCCTCATCATTCAAGCCTAAAATCGGTCTCACATCGGAATGAGGATCACCAATACTCGAGGTATTAGATTCCATTTCCGATGATGAGTCTGATTTTACCGAACTCTCCGGTATAACTTGGTGATAGTTATGATTTTCAAAAAGAACCGGAGATGGTACAGACTTGTAATTGGTGGTGTTATCATCAATGATATGATCTACCACATAAGCAACATTCTTATAACTTTCCAACTTTTTGTTAACCTTTTCAGCAAAGCATTTTATGGCTGCCATTTCCAACTTGGTGTTTTCAATTTCATTGATATAGTTGTTTATTGCCAATTGTTTCAATGACAAAGTGTTTTTCAAGTCGGAAATGTCCTTTTTATAGCCATCTAATACTTTGTTGAAAACATTCAACTCTTTGCGAGTAGATTGACTGTTCATGATAGCACTATCACGTGAAATTCAGAGTTGTTTATTCTCCTCAGTCAATCTATCACATGTTCCACAATATTTATCACTCATAACATCAGTGCTAGATTCAGAACTTACAGGTTTTGGCGGGTCAGTCATAGCCATCAACGCGAAATGAGCTTCCTTTCCAGTGAAAAACTTGGAATAGTCAATCTTGGTGAAAGCATCATCAGCAATGCACGACTTCCTCGTCATCAAAAAGTCAGCTTCTGCCAGCAACTGATCAATATCATCATCTAAAGAATCAACACTTGCCTCTGTGTCTGATTCGCTCTCAGAATCTGAATAAACTGATCTACACTCTTCAGGAACATCAGTAACAGAATCAATCACCATTCCAGAACTCGTTTCCTCAGCCTTAACCTCAACAGGTTCATTCTCCACTTCCATCTCAGTCTCAGAATCATCACTTTCACACTCCTCAGTTTCTTTCTTCTCATCAACCGCCACCGACTCTTCCATATCAACCTGATAAGCAACACATGCCACATTCCCACCAGTAGTTACTTCCTCAACTCCTATTTGCATACCCGACCAATCAAACCTTTCATCCTGTTGTGTCACCAAAGCTTGGTTCTGACTCGCATTCTGTTGAGTCTCATTAGGTGTAGTGATAGGTATAACTGTTCGGTTTGTGTTGTTAGGAGATTGGTTTTGAATCTGGTTTTGAGTGTTTGGTTGTCTGTTTTGGTTGTTAAAGTTTCGGTTTTGGTAGTTGTTGTTATTATGGTAAGAAACTTGGTTTTGTTGTTGACGGTTCTGATAATTTGCATTGAAAGGGTTTCGATTACCTTGTTTAGGTGGCTGGGTGCATTCCCTTTTAAAGTGTCCTTTTTCTCCACAATTAAAACACGTAACCTTATCCTTGTTGAATCCGTAGGTTGTGTTGGGAGAAGTTGCCAAATCAGTCCTACCTGTTTTCTCAATGAACTCTGTTGCTCTTCTCATGATACTCGCAAAAGCCCATTGGATGTCAATGAGTTCCATCTCTTCCTTGTCAATCTGTGCATAGTCTTCGTTGGTTAAGTTGTTGTTCCCAATCTGACTAGCAACTAACCCATTGTAGGATGAAACCATTGCTGAGACTAATGCAATGTGTTGCTGAGCAACCTCCACAGTCACATTTCCCAAGTTAGATGTATCCAAAACCACCGGTTGTTGATTAGGTTGAGTAACTTGGTTTATTGGTTGTTGTGATTGGTTAGCGGTGTAAAAACTAGCTTGTTGCATTGGGGAGAGTGGTGAAATGTAGGAATTGTATTGTGGTGGTGTGTATGATGGTTGTGAGTAGGATGATGTTTGTGTCAAGTAGTTGGTGGTTGGTTTTGATTATTCCATGACATTGGAAATACATGCAACATGTGGTGCAATGCTTCCTGAGCTCGAGTTACCAACTGGAACTGAAGTGCCTCCAAAATACAAACTAGGATTCTGAGGAATCTGTGACCTTCTAGCTTTCCTCCTATCCTCCATCTCTTTGTTCTCCAGCTTTTCGATAAACTCTGAAATAGTCCAGAATTGATAAGCATCCTTCTCTCTGAGAACTTCCACATGCTGATCCCATTGTGGTGGTAAAGCATCTGCAAACTTATCCACCTGCTTAGTCATTGGAATCTGTACACCATAACTAGACAATTCAGACAACAAATGCATATATCTAGGAGTTAGTTCTTTTAGAGTTTCATTATTAATAAAAGAAAAATTCTCAAACTCTTTGACCAATTCTTCCATTCTCAGGCTCCTAGTCTTCTCATTACCATCATGCTTCCTCTTAAGCTTATCCCAAAGCTGCTTTGATGTAGTACATGTCCCAAACTGATGCAACAGGTCACTTGTGATTGCCTGTGTCAATTGGGAAAAAGCCTTCTTCTCCACCGCAAACTTCTTTTTCTCCTCCTCCGACATACTCTCCAACGGAACTATTTCACCGGTATTCTCCAACACTGGTGGTGTGTATCCCGTAGCAATCATTCTCTAAGCCTCTGCTCCTTCTACTCCCATGCCTTCCAAATGGATCTTGAACATGGTATGCCACTGATTATACTCTTGCATTTCCATGAGCTTCGGTGGCCGAGTTCCACTACCTGTAGACAAATCCTTAATCAAAGTAGAAATAGCATTAGTAGTTTGAGTATTTACCGCCGCTGCTGCTACTCCCCAGTAATCAGATTGTAGTGCCGGATGTGCTACACTTTGAGGCATCGTGCTCGTCGTTGCCATGTAGTTAAGTGGTTGTGAAGACTGTGTGTTCGTCTTTTGCGCTGCCACTGTCCATGGGTCCATCGTTTGCTGTTGTGGTTGTGTTGTTGCTGATCCCGGAGTAGTTTGAAAACGCCACATGATCACAAACTAAGAAAGCTCTCAACACTTAGAAAAATTTTCAACAAAAACCTAGGTTCGCCCAAAATGATCTAGGTTCGCCCAAAATGATCTAGGTTCGCCCGAAGTCTTTCAGTTTCGTCCCTTCTGATTCTAAGTTCGACCACACAGTACCACCCGAATGTAGATATGACCAAAATGTAAACACAGACTAACAGACTTTCCACTTTCGCCCAAAACAAACTGGTCGAAGGTGGAATTTTGTACCCGAAAGTGAAAATTTCAACAAGAAAATTTCAGGTTCGCCCAAAAACTACTCAGATTCGCCTAACTACAACACTTTCTACCACTAAACTTATGTCAGGTTCCAGGTTCGCCCACCACGATCATATCCCACTTTTGAAAAACGGTTATTGTTTGAAAAACGGTTATTCTGATCCCAGATTTTCAAAAGTTCATGGATTTGAATGATCTCAATCAGGTTATGTTTCGGAATTGATTTGGAGCAACTTTAATTCTTGGAAAACTTGAATTCGACCACAAATTCTCCTTTAAATCGGTCAAAAACACTTAAAAAACAATGTTTATGTAAAAACAGATGTATTTAGGTCAAAAACATGTCCAAATCAGCTCTGATTTTATCAAATTTGTTATTGTATGATCCTCTAGGCTCTGATACCACTTTGTGAGCGAAAGATTTTAGCTAAAACAGGATTATACGATCATACAAGTCACAAAACTAGGTGCGGAAACCCTAGTTCTGAACAAATTGATAAAACACAAATCAAAACGCAATCAAGATCATTTTCAACATCATTTCATAGATTAACTTCTTTCAAATAAGCTTTTACAATCAGTTTTATGTTAATCTAGAACACACACACAATATCTCAAAACAACCTCTGAACCTGACCTGAACACAGACACAACTGACAACTCTATTACATAATCAAAATCACAAAACCTATTTATAGATACTGCACGTTCGCCCCTTTTCACTGGTCGAACGTGAGTCTTTTCCACATTCGCCCATTATCAATGGTCGAATGTGTCTTCTTGTCAGTTCCAATCTTCCTTCGTCCTTTAATCATCTACCTTCGCCCAAACTTATCTACCTTCGCCCCATTTATCTACCTTCGGCCCTTCTCTAACCCATCCAATTGAGGTCAAAAACAACACTCTTAATGAAAGAAATTAGAACTTACCTAATCAAGCATCCTTGATTTTCACTCCATTTGTACAGACCTTATATAATCTCCTCTCTAATTGAAGTTAACCACACCATACTTGTCTTCAAAATAAAACCTCCAGTTCTGGAGTCGGAAGGCGCTGAATTTTCTGCTTTGCTGCAGCAGCTTTCAGTCCTAGTGTTGTCTGATGCAGGGGACAGTTGGGTGTGGGCTTTGGATGCGGATGTTAACTGCAGGTTTTCTGTTCGTGAGCTGAAGCGAAGGCTGCAAACTCTTTCTCAGGTGCCTGCTGCTTTTTTTTTTTAAATAGGAACTCGTGGGTTCCACAGAAGGTGCAGATTGTTAGTTGGAGAGCCGGCATAAATAGGTTGCCAACGAAAGACGCGCTACTTTGTAGGAATGCAAATGTGGGTTCGACTACCTGTCCGATGTGTGGAGACTATCTTGAATCGGTGGAACACTTATTTACGGCATGTGGTTTTGCGCAAGCGGTGTGGGCTCTTGGTTCTCAATGGTGTAAAGTTCGCTCAATCTACGCTTTCCATTTCAGCGACTTATTACAGGCTTATTCTAGTATTTGCGGGTCAGCGAAGAGGAAGAAAGCTTTCTATGCGGTATGCCTGACTACAATCCTAAAATCAATACCAAACCGAACCACACAACCCTAAAATCAATACTATGGTTATATAAGTTCACATATGTTTGACATCAGATTACACTACTCTAAGTTCACATATGTCATACATTGCATCCTCATTTAGAGCTGAGATCAATTGTAACCATTACATACCCGATATGATCTTCTTAACCCACATAGTAACCATCACGTACCCAATATGATCTTCTTAACCCACGAACCGCCAAACATCTCCTTCTCTATCTGTAACAAATCTGAAATATGAAAAGCGAAAACTGGGTCAATTTTACACCATATTCCAACTGCAGCCCAAATCCCGAAAGAAAACCCGTAACGAGTGAATAAATTCTCTGTTGTCTCGGCGTCCGCATAACACAACTCACATCTGAAATGCGGAAGTTTGATATTTCTTCTATGTAGCGCCATTCTTGTCGGAATCCTTTCCATCTCGGTTCACCATACGAATATTTTAACTTTCAACGGAATCCACTTAATCCATTTCATACTGAACTGCCGATTATCTCCTCTTTCTTTAACAATTTCTTTCTTCACTTCAGCTACTGAAAACTCGTCGTCGTTACTGCAGTCCCATCTCCACTTGTCGACTCTGCTGTTTAGGACAGTCACGTTCAACAGGCTACACATTTTCGACATCTGCAGCTGTGCTTCAAGATACTGCTGCGGAGAGCTGATCCATTTAAGCTGATTGTGTTGGTATTCGTTAACAAACTTCTGAATGCTGCACTGTTTCTGCGATGATAAGTTGAATTACAGCGGCCATCTATCTCTTAACAGGCTGTTCAAAATTATTTACTTAATCAATCATTTGCAAGATCCTGTGAATGTAGATAAACTAAAAATAAATATTAAAGATTACATATTACGTGGATATATTTAAGTGAAGAATAGATTGTGAATATAATGATTAACATGAATAAACATAAAAAATACATGTGGAGAAATTGGGCATAATCAACATAACATGGGCACTCTTCCTGATCTATATGACTATTTGTGCTTCAACACAATGTAATGCTGATTTAAACTCTTTTGTGGAAAAAAAACATAGCATTTTTAAAAGTTTAATCTCAGGCTTCTATGGTACATGTATTTTGTCACTTCAAGGCTTGAGAAAGTTCATGAGAAAACTCAATTTTAATTGTAACAACAAAACGCTTACAAGACTGTTTTATATAAATATATGAGCTAACAAAAAGAAACAATTGCACCGGTTACTCACTGCTTTTATGTTTCCATGTTTATAGATCCGTTTTTGCTCGGTTCCAACAAAGAAAACTGCTCCTTTAGATAAAATAGCTCATTTACAGTCAGTGCCTTTGATAAAGCCTGTAACATCGTAAAATTTTCCCCAAATTTTAATACATAAAAGCCCTTATTTTTATTTTATTACATCTTTAACATTAAATTTATACAAATGTGCCTAAGTCTTTATTTTCCTAACACACACAACTTTTATATATATAAATGTATATATAATAATAATAATTATAAAAAAAATGTTTGATTAGAAAATATAATGTAGTATGAATGGGGTTTAGTCACAAAACTTAACACTAAACAATACCAACTACATAACCCAACCCAACCATAACCCAACCCAATACCCTACCCTCCTAAGCCCGAGCCCACCAACCAGCCCATTTGACTCCTCCTTCCTTCCCTGCTGTTCGAAGGTTTCACAAGAACACCAAAACATTTGAAATTTTTCTTAACCACTTGATTAATCTATTTTTAGCAACCAAATTCGGCAATTATAGGACGAATCAATCAATCCGACTACTTTCCAGCCCTTGATTTACGCAATTACAGCGTAATTAGGAACTGAATTACGTGTTATGAACATTACACCTCAAATATTTAAGGCCTTCCTATCGGAAACGTTTTTATAAAATGAACATTCCTTGATGATCTATGAGTGCCGAAAAACAATTCTAAACTCGCAAAATCCTCTCCCATTCTCTCAATTGTGTGTATTAGCGAAGCTTTGACCTTTTCGTTGACTCACATTTCTTAAAGCTCTTGGCTCTGTAAGTCCCAATTAATCCCAATATTTTGTTCATTATCAAATCCATAGTAATAGTCCCCTATTAGTTTTGGTAATATGTCCATGTTTAAGTCGATTGCAGGTCTAGGGTTCATAGGGTTATGTGGGGAAGATGACTCTTGACCTGTTCGCTATAAAGTTTTGTCAAAATCGAATATTAACAACAAACTGTTACAGATCAACTGGTGTGTGTTTGGGTTGTTAAAGCTTCAGACCCGGTCAGGTCCTTGGTTCGAGACTTGCCATCCACTTTTTTTTTCCTTTATTTTTCTTGTATAAAAAAGAACTACTGAGCCGGGTGACGCCTTAAACACAATCTCCACACCAACTGGTCTACAACTTGATTTGCATTTGATACTGAAACATATTTGTTTTAAACACTTATTAACATATTATATATACATGTTAATTCTCAACTTTTATATGTTTGAAATACCAAACTAATCCTTATAAATTCTATCATGATTGTTTTAAATTTATAAAACTTAACACTTTTATATTATAATTTTTAGTTTCTAAAATTAATTATTATTTTTTTTAAAATATTATTTTTAATCATAAATAATTCATTTTAAATTCGTTTTTAAACATCTTGATACCAAAATTTCACGAAAATTATTTATTACAATTATATTCAAACAAATAACCTTCCCCTTTAGAGCCCTAGAATGCCTTAGACTTAGTAGACACAAATCAAGACCCAAACCTAATTTTTTTTCCTTTATTTAAATTAGGATCATTTCAAGAATTATTTTCGTTACTATCAAGTTATAGCAAAAATCATCAAGCATTCAAGGTGAGTTTACATAGCCCCTTTTTCTGTTTTACATTTTGGGGTGAAACATATTTATACATTTTATACACTATCATTGTTGAAACTTGTGATTCAATTATAAACATTTTATATACTATCATTTACTCATTCTATCATTTGACTGTAACAAAAAAAAACACAGTACAATCATTAACATTGATCAAGCCGCCTGTTTAGATTATAGCGCTATAGGTCTGACAAACCCATCCCCCCGCATAAATTCAGGGATGATCAAAAACAGTAACAACATTTAACTAACTTGCGAGTTAGGTCTCAGTCGACACAAGGTTTGATTGTACAAAGACGCATTGTTACATGTCGGACTCATACTCTATCATTATACAACTGTGATTGTTGTACAAACTATTGTTATCAATTATATTCGAAAACCTATGTATTCTCACCAACTTTTGTTAACCCAAAATATTTTCAAACTTAACATGTTTCATGTTCTACTTGCTTGAAGATTTGAGTTAACGCTTGAAGATGTGTACATAGTATTATTCATTTTGATGTACGAATTCTTGTAGAACAATTGTATGTAATTTATTTAAATCATTTAATGAAATTTATTATCCACCATGAGCTACTGAACAATCATCAATACGTGACATCCCGATGTTTCCGCCATCGGTTGGGGTGTTACAGATTGGTATCAGAGCCAGGTTATAGGGAATTAGGTTATTAGAAAAATAATCTAGTCTATAACCATAGGATTATAACCAGTATTTGCTCCTTTTACTTGCTAATCTCTATCTCCCTCCTACTTCTTATCCCTACTTTAAATCCCTACAAGAAGATTGCTCTCCATCACTGGATCTACTCTTAGACTAATAAGACAAAATCCTCAGGTTTAGCCTGAACCACCTTGAGATCTCGTCGAAGTTCTAGATTATAATAACGAACACGTGCAATCTGGAAGGGTGAACGCCTGTATTCTGAGTCTTCTGTCTAGGTTGGCATTGCGCATATATCCCAATCAGACGAGGGACCCGGATGCCTACCTGGGAATTCTCGGGATAAGTGTTCACTTATAGGCTAAAGCATGTCTTCACTATGTTATTAGAATCTAGAATCTTTGATAAGTCAACGTTTTCGTTTATTCGTTTTAATTAATGAATAAATGATTACATTCCTTGTATTACCTCATTCATTTCATTGTGTCTCTTACAGATCATGCCTCCACGTCGCAGCACTCGCAATAGCAATGGTGGGAACCATGAGGAAGGTGGCGACAACCACAACCATAACCACGACACTAACCACAACAACAATAACAACAACAACAATGGCGTTGATGCCCAACTGGCTGCGATCATTTCCCAACAAATGGCACAACAGATCGCAACTTTGGTTCCTAACTTACTGGCCCAAGTCATCCAGATGAATGGAAACGGCAATGGAAATGGAAATGGCAACGGAAACCACAATGGGAACGGGAATGGAAACGGGAATGGCCTCCCAGTCTGCATTCTCAAACACTGTAATACCTGCAATCCTCCTAAGTTTAGTGGGGATGAAGGAGCTACTGGTCTCCTACAATGGTTCGAGGGTATTGAGAATACCTTCATTAACAGTGAATGTCCCGATAACTTTAAGGTCCATTATGCTATGAGTGTTCTTCACAAACGAGCACTCACTTGGTGGAATAAGGAAAAGTGCACCCGAGGAGCTGAAGTTGCACTTGCTATGACCTGGGATCAAGTCAAGGGGATAATGAAAGATGAATTTTGCCCACGTAACGAGGTCAAGAAATTAGAGGACGAGTACCACACCATTGCTCAGGATAGTGGGGAAAACCTTGCTTATAATACCCGTTTTCATGAGCTCAGTCTGTTGTTGCCCCATAAGGTCACTCCCCTACCTGTAGCCATTGAGAAATATATCGGTGGTTTACCCATGCAGATTCAGGACACGGTGTGGGGAAGGAACCCTGCTACCCTCGAAGAGGCCAAGCGTCTAGTAGCTACCTTAACTGACAATCACGTAAAGAACGGGACCTTAGTTCGGAAAGGCGAGAAAGCAAGTATTGTAGCCACGGTAACTACTGAGAACCAGAAGCGTAAGACCAGGGATCCTGATGCAAACCTCACTACACAAGCTTCTAACAAGAAACCTTATATAGGAAACTATCCATTGTGTAACACATGCAAACGACATCATCCCACTGTGAGAATCCGGTTAAAAACCGAATCCATGGATCGATTACGCGAAAACAACTCGGTTTCAGACGGGAGATTCGAGACGAGACAGAAATATACGATAACAAAGTCATCACAGATTCGTATTAATTCAGAAACGGTTACAGACATTGTCATCAGTAGGATAAACATCTATCTCGGGGCCTGGGGAGGTCGGGCATGACCTCCCCCTTGAGAGCATTCAAAGCATAAACTCAAATCTACAAATGAAAACCAACACATGAGATTGCTATTTATAGTCCAAAACCATAAGCCACCTTCGCCCAAATAAGGAGGTCGAATGTGGAACTTTTCCACATTCGCACCATCACAAACGGTCGAATCTAGCTTAGATTTTGGTGTATATTTACAAATGCATCAGATCCATATAATGCCCTTATGGATCACCACAATCTCATGTAATACAATACAAGACTCAACCCTAGTCTATTCGACAGTGACGTCCATATAAAGTGCATCAACAATCTCCCCCTTGGACGTTGCTGGCGAATCCTAAACACACCTAGCATCTTCAGTCAGTTATTGTTGAAGTATCAGACACATTGTTACATCAACAATCTCCCCCTTGACTGATGCTTCACCAAGTGTCTCTGAGATCTCGTATGATAAATCAATCATGTTCTTGAGTAACTTCATCTGTTCGACAGAATACAAGCCGTAGACGAGTGGATCAAGAAATCAGAAGTTTTCCGTAGGAACTACCAATACTTATTGAGGACTTGAAATGCTTCAGAAACTGAAGTTTTCGGCGGGGCCAACAATATCTACCAATAGCTCTTGAAATTCTTCAGGACTGTGATCTTGAAACTTTCGTTGAACCTACGTGCCACATGACTCCTACTAGGATACCTCATTACTTTCAAAACATTGAAATCTCAAACTTGATTTCCTTCTTCATAACAACTCTTTAGAACAAGTTCCTTCAAACACACAGGAACTGGGTTAACTGTTCTTCATCTTGCGGAATAAAATATGTCTATTTTCTGGCCCATAATAGTCATTTGAATCTGATTATCATACTGTTGATTCTTATGACTACCCCACAATAAAACGTTTCATCATCATCATTTCTTCAACAATTTATGTAGACATCATCACCATTCTCCCAAAAATCTTCAAGAATTACCATTTCGAAATTTTTTACCCCTTAAAATACCAATTTTTCATTCTCTATGTCGAAGGGGCGAAGGTGGAAATAAAGCTACGTTCGACCGTTTAGTAAGGTCGAATGTACCATCATTGGTTGAAATTCCACATTCTGTGACACCCGGCAAATTCTGGTTAACAACGTTGTCTAGATGAAAGTGTACCTTAGCGAGTCACGCGTATATTATACTTAACTGGGTTAGTTAAGTCGTGTTATGGTTCGGGAACTATCGGTTTAGTATAGAAGATCATTGGATGTTGGTCTAGAGGTTCATTAGATGTCAGTCCTTAACCAAATGTACAAATGGTGACGATCCGTAGAATCGTCAGGGCATACGGAACATACAAGTCTCGAGTCCCGGGAATTGGTGAACGAGTGTGAATATGTTTGTTTGCAAGTGTTATGTGTTTACAATCATTATGTGACATGTCGGTATGTGAATATGTGTTAACATATGTTAAAACGGGGTTTAACGCGCAAAATACATCGAACCAACCCCTATAGGCGATTAGGGGAGGCTAATCGCCTATAGGGCATGCATTTAGGGAATCATTACATGCGATTGGGGGCTACTCGCATGTAATAACAGGCGATTAGGCCCAATTGCATGTAATGTCATGCGATTAGCAACCCTAATCGCATGTAACTGCTGCACAATCGCGTGTTACGTGCTGGATGACTAAAAACGACTATAAATACAATGCTTAACCTCCTAAACTTCATAATATCAACCCTAGTCATCCCATAACCCGCCCCAACACACACACAACCTCTGGAACGTGATTTTGGATCAAAACACAAGGTTTCAAGCTTATTTCATCAAACTATCACAATCTAAGGTGTGATTTTCATCCATGAAATCTTTATAAACGTTTTTATTAAATCCCTAACGGTCCAGAACTGTTTTAAAACGTATGAGTCTTCTGAAAATCGTTAATAATCATTGTTAATTGGATTCTTAGTAGCATGCATGATGTATGTGGGTTTTCAATCAAAAGCTAGGGTTTTTATGATTCAAGATGGATGATTACATGTTATTAGGTTAGTTTCAGATTAATAATGATGGCATGATGATAGAATCTGAGTAATTGTTCATTAGGGTTATGAGTATGCATGTTAAGATGATGTTTCATGCTATGTGTATTATGTTTGGATTACATGGTTACATGCAGGGCTGATAGAACGAGGTTAAACGAAGGATTTTGGTTTAAACATGTTTGGTATAGTTATTAGATTGATATTTGATGTTTACACGCGTTCCGGATCTGATTTGGAGTGTTAAACGCGTGAAAAACCGGAACAGCTGGGTTACAGGCGATTAGCAACCCTAATCGCCTATGTTAGGGGCGATTAGGAGGCCAACCGCCTGAATGGACTCCCCAATCGCCTATAATACATGCATTTGGGGGCTAATTGCCTCTGTTACATGCAATTGTGATCCTAAATGCTAGTTAAGTCCTGAAATACATGTCTTATGACCTAATCGCCTATAAACTCATGGTTTACATGTCTTATGACCACTAATCGCCTATATTATATGCGATTAGCCTTCCTAAATGCCTGTTGACCAACCTAAATGCTAGTTGACTTTTCCTAATCGCGTGTACTGCTGCTGTAAGTGTAAATTAGCATTCCGAGACCCGATTTGACATCTAGGAACATGCTAGGAACCCCGTAACATATCTAATAACTTGGTAACATATGTTTGGATTTAATTATGTGATACGTGAACTACGTGCTATAACTTGTTGGACGTTAACGTATGTTAAGTGTGATTGCATGATTGTATGTTTGAGAGCGTAAGCATAACACGGGGAGTCTCGGGTCACCAATGGGATGTCGAGTCTTGTACATTGGGTCAGTTAAACAGTCACGGTGTTTTCAAACGAACTTGGTTATGGTCTGGACATCTAGGGACTAACTAACCTGCGGGTTATTAGTCAAAGTACTTGTAACTGTCATATGTTAGGTCGCCGCTTTACGGGACTAGCATAGCTGCTGAGTTTATTCGTATTACGAAGTAACGCAACTTAAGGTGAGTTTACGGCCCCTCTTTTAACTGGTTTCACTTTTCGGGGGAGAAAACATGTGTTAAAACTTGTGTTTGGTAACTACTGTCATACTATGGGTTTTCTATGGTTTACTATACGATCTTTGGAAGTCCCGGGGAGAACCATGAATGTGCGGGTTTGCACAACGGGGAAATGTGAATAGCGCTATTGGGAGTGACCAACCCCGCTCGTCGACTTGGAGGGTCGGCGGGTGCATATTGTCTCAAACAGGAACAACAGGTTTACTACATCGGGCACGACATCTGGTTTGCGAGTTAGTAATGGTTTTCCAATCGTGATAGTAACAAAACATACGCCTAGCTAGCGTACTTGGGTTTTCGATTTGTTATAGTATGGACAGGTTGAACTTGGTACTGTGATTACAAAACCTGTAAACTCACCAGCATTTTTGTGCTGACGTATTCTCTTACATGTTTTCTCAGGTCGCTAAGGTAGCACTACTGGACTAGGGCGCACGCGTCTGCACGGCGTCTAGTTAGGGTTGCATGGTTTTTCAAACGTTGAACACTTGGTTTATTTTGGATTATGTTTTGAATAAGCTTCCGCTGTAATTGGGGATTTTAAACATTGTTTTTGAAATTGCATTATGTTCATTTAGACTTGTTTATTGTGATCGTTGGTTTGGATCCTGGTTTGTCATGCGCCTCGTGGTAAAACTCCGCAAGTGGATTTTGAGGGTGTGACAGATTGGTATCAGAGCCAATGGTTATAGTGAACTAGGACTTCATGTAGAGTCTAGTCTATAGCCGAGTCGCACATACTAGACGATCACATAGTACTAAACGTTATGGTGGTTTACGTATGGTCTTGTCGGGGTGTCTCTAAATCATTTGACCTTCCTATGTTACATCATCCGTTCTATCTTATGTCGGGTTACTTGCTTTCTAGGCAGTGTGGTGTATTGGGGTAAATCGTGTACTCTTGAGATTTGTCCAAGGCTCGGACATCTCCCTTTCATACTCCAATAGAAACACTTGCCATAAACTACCGTAGCATTACGGTGTATAGCTAAGAGTCTATGTTCGGTTATTTGAACTTTGAACTAGGAGGACACTTGGAGGACCATGTAGAGCGGTTTATCATTTTGGGTGCACACAAAATCATAAACCAAAATGCATGGAAGCCCTAGTGAGCTCTGGGTTTGAAGGGATAGTCCTGGATTGGATCTAGCTTTGATCTTGTAAACGCTAGTGGTTATCATTAGTTGCGAAACTAAATTTTCTCGTCCTTTTTGTCGGAATCATGTCTGGAGTGCGAGGAGGACGTGGTGGTGGCGGTCGTGGTGGTGGTGGGCGTGGAGGTGTGGAACCTCAAGATGACCGGGTCAGAGATTGAAAAGTATACGGTGAGGCGTAATGAGTTGGCAGTGCTGTGTCCTGATCTGCATGTGCCAGAATACAGGAGGATTGAACACTATATCTCGGGGCTAGTACCAGAGATCGCAGGGTTAGTGGCTGCGGGGAATCTTCCTACATACTCAGAGGTGGTTCGATCGGCTCATAGGATGACAAACTTGAAGGTGAATGAGGGTATCTTACCTACTAAGGATTCGACTGTCAAGGCCCCGGAGAATAACAAGCGTAAGTGGGAAAACGAGGGGAAAGGATCTGGGCCAGCACAGCAGGGTAAGAGATTTGACAGTGGGGGTTCTTCTTCTGGTAACAAACAGGGTGGTTACGCGGGAAAGTTACCTAAATGCAACAAGTGTGGGCGTCATCATCAAGGGAACTGCGACAGTAATCGTTGCCATCGCTGCCAGCGATTTGGGCATTTTGCTAAAGATTGTCGGGCTACACTTCCATCGACCCAGGCCCCAAGCAATACCCCGGCTCCTGCTGCTCAAGGAACTACGGGAAGACAGGGATGTTACAACTGTGGAGAGACTGGTCATTACAAGAAGGATTGCCCGAAACTGAAGCAGGGCGGGAACAACGGTAACGGGAACAACGGGGATGGCGGCAGAAATGCACGTGCCTTCGTCATTGGAGCCGCGGAGGCTAGACTGGATCCTGACACAGTTACCGGTACGTTCCTTCTCAATAATCGCTCTGTTAGCGTTTTATTTGATTCTGGTGCCGATAAAAGTTTTATATCCATGGAAGTTAGTCGACTACTAGATGTAGTACCCGTACCATTAGAGGCTAAGTATGTTATTGAATTGGCTGACGGTAAAAAGATTGAAGCTACTTGCACCCTTCGAGAGTGTCAACTAGAGTTGTCGGGTTTGTCGTTCCCCATCGATCTTATGCCGGTGCACTTGGGTAGTTTTGACGTTGTGGTAGGCATGGACTGGTTGTCTTTGTATCGCGCGGAGATCGTTTGTTACGACAAGATTATTCGGATTCCTCTCCCTGATGGAGAATTCCTTTCTGTGTACGGTATCAAGGGCGGTGCTCCGCTAAATCTCATTTCCAGCATGAAAGCCCTTAAGTATCTTCGAAAGGGTTATTCGGCCGTTTTGACACTTTTGTCTGTTTCCTCTGCCGATGAGAAGAAGATCGACGATATTCCCGTTGTACGCGAGTTTCCTGATGTGTTTCCCGATGATTTATCTGGTCTTCCTCCCCATCGTCAGGTTGAGTTCAGTATTGATCTTGTACCGGGAGCTGCTCCTATTGCTCGGGCCCCCTACCGTCTTGCACCTCCTGAGATGCAGGAATTGTCTAGTCAGTTACAGGAACTCTTGGACAAGGGTTTCATCAGACCGAGTTCTTCCCCTTGGGGAGCCCCGATTCTATTCGTTAAGAAGAAAGATGGAAGTTTTCCATTGTGTGTGGATTACAGAGAATTGAACAAATTGACCGTCAAGAACCGTTATCCTCTTCCACGTATTGATGATCTATTCGACCAACTCCAGGGTTCTAGCTATTACTCCAAGATTGATTTGAGGTCCGGTTATCACCAGTTGCGCGTAAGGGAAGCTGACGTCGCAAAGACTGCCTTTCGTACACGTTATGGCCATTATGAGTTCTTGGTCATGCCTTTCGGTCTCACTAACGCACCGGCGGTTTTCATGGACTTGATGAACCGCGTTTGCAAACCATATCTTGACAAGTTCGTCATTGTGTTTATTGATGATATTCTGATTTACTCCAAGAACAAGACCGAACACGAGGAACACCTGCGTTTGGTTTTGGAACTCTTGCGACGGGAACAACTTTACGCTAAATTCTCAAAGTGTGACTTTTGGTTACGCGAAGTTCAGTTCCTAGGACATGTGGTTAATGAACTAGGAATTCATGTCGATCCAGCTAAGATCGAAGCGATCAAGGACTGGGAAGCACCAAAGACGCCAACTGAGGTGCGGCAATTCCTAGGCCTTGCGGGCTATTATCGTCGTTTCATTCAGGGGTTCTCGAAGATCGCTCAACCCCTGACCACTCTTACTCAGAAGGATAGAAAATTCGACTGGGGTGAACCACAAGAGTCGGCATTTCAGGAACTAAAGTCTAAACTTTGTTCTGCTCCTATTTTGTCTTTACCTGAAGGCCCTGATGATTTCGTTGTTTACTGTGATGCTTCTATTCATGGTCTCGGTTGCGTGTTGATGCAACGCGAGAAAGTGATTGCGTATGCTTCTCGTCAACTCAAGGTGCACGAGAAGAACTACACCACCCATGACTTGGAGTTGGGTGCAGTGGTATTCGCGTTGAAAATTTGGAGACATTACTTATACGGTACCAAATGCACCATCTACACCGATCACAAGAGTCTTCAACATATTTTCGACCAACAACATTTGAATATACGACAGCGTCGTTGGATTGAACTTCTGAATGACTATGATTGCGCCATTAAGTACCATCCTGGCAAGGCGAATGTGGTAGCAGACGCCTTGAGCAGGAAGGAATCAATTAAACCTCATCGCGTTCGGGCGTTGCAACTCACCATTCATTCCTCTCTACCTGACCAACTCCGTTCTGCTCAGTTAGAAGCTTTGAAGGAGGAAACCCTTAAAGCTGAGACTATGCACGGTGCCGACAAGCACCTCGAGCGAAGGCCTGATGGCCTGCACTACTTCGCAGAACGCATATGGGTTCCTTTATTCGGGGGACTTCGGGAGCTTGTCTTAGATGAGGCTCATAAGTCCCGGTATTCTATTCATCCTGGTTCGGATAAGATGTACCAAGATCTAAGGGTGCTTTACTGGTGGCCAAACATGAGGTCGGATATAGCCTCATACGTGAGTAAGTGCTTGACCTGTGCTAAGGTCAAGGTGGAATACCAGAAACCGTCGGGTCTCTTGCAACAACCTGAAATTCCGGAGTGGAAATGGGAACGGATTACAATGGATTTTGTCACACAACTGCCTAAGTCACCGAACGGGAATGACAAGATATGGGTGATTGTTGATCGATTGACAAAATCAGCTCATTTTCTCGCTATTAAGGAGACCGACACCATGGATCGTTTGGCTCGTCTTTATCTGAAGCAAGTTGTTTCTAAGCACGGGGTGCCGGTTTCTATTATTTCGGATCGTGATTCCCATTTTACTTCTCACTTCTGGAAGTCCTTACACAAGGCTTTGGGTACCCAACTAGACATGAGTACAGCTTATCACCCACAAACTGACGGTCAGAGTGAGCGCACGATTCAAACCTTGGAAGACATGCTGCGGGCATGTGTGATCGATTTTGGCAAGGGTTGGGAAGCTCACCTCCCATTAGTAGAATTCTCTTACAACAACAGTTATCACACGAGCATCAAGGCAGCTCCGTTTGAGGCACTGTACGGGCGGAAATGTCGTTCTCCTCTTTGTTGGGCTGAGGTGGGTGAGAGTCAACTCACTGGGCCTGAACTAGTGTACGAAACTTCGGAAAAGATCGTACAGATTCGTAACCGGTTGGCAGTGGCACGGGACCGGCAAAAGAGTTATGCCGATCAGCGTCGCAAACCATTGGAATTCCAAGTTGATGACAAGGTACTTCTGAAAGTTTCACCGTGGAAGGGCGTCATACGCTTTGGGAAGCGTGGCAAACTCAATCCGCGGTATGTCGGTCCATTTACGATCCTGGAACGGATTGGACCGGTGGCGTATCGTCTTGATTTACCGACGGAGCTCGGTAACGTACATAACGTCTTCCATGTGTCCAACTTAAAGAAGTGTCTGGCTGACGGGTCTCGCATTGTTCCACTGGAAGAGATCAAGGTTGATGATCGTCTTCGGATTGTGGAAGAACCTGTGTAGATTCTGGATTACAAGATTCGTAGCCTACGTCATAGCAAGATTCGCATTGTTAAGGTTCGCTGGAACTCGAACCGGGGACCAGAGTACACTTGGGAACGGGAGGATCAGATGAAGTCTAAGTATCCTCATCTCTTTCCTAAAGAAGCGTTCGAATCGAGATATGTCTCTACTGCAGCTGAATGAATCTCGGGGCGAGATTCCTTTTAACGTGGGGATGATGTGACAACTCGGGTAAATCCCTCTTTTGGTTTCTATCTTTTGTTTGTTTCCTTTTGTTATTCCTTTTGGTACTTGTGCAATTTTCGGGACGAAAATTCTTTTAACGTGGGGATGATGTGACACCCGGCAAATTCTGGTTAACAACGTTGTCTAGATGAAAGTCTACCTTAGCGAGTCACGCGTATATTATACTTAACTGGGTTAGTTAAGTCATGTTATGGTTCGGGAACTATCGGTTTAGTATAGAAGATCATTGGATGTTGGTCTAGAGGTTCATTAGATGTCAGTCCTTAACCAAATGTACAAATGGTGACGATCCGTAGAATCGTCAGGGCATACGGAACATACAAGTCTCGAGTCCCGGGAATTGGTGAACGAGTGTGAATATGTTTGTTTGCAAGTGTTATGTGTTTACAATCATTATGTGACTTGTCGGTATGTGAATATGTGTTAACATATGTTAAAACGGGGTTTAACGCGCAAAATACATCGAACCAACCCCTATAGGCGATTAGGGGAGGCTAATCGCCTATAGGGCATGCATTTAGGGAATCATTACATGCGATTGGGGGCTACTCGCATGTAATAACAGGCGATTAGGCCCAATTGCATGTAATGTCATGCGATTAGCAACCCTAATCGCATGTAACTGCTGCACAATCGCGTGTTACGTGCTGGACGACTAAAAACGACTATAAATAAAATGCTTAACCTCCTAAACTTCATAATATCAACCCTAGTCGTCCCATAACCCGCCCCAACACACACACAACCTCTGGAACGTGATTTTGGATCAAAACACAAGGTTTCAAGCTTATTTCATCAAACTATCACAATCTAAGGTGTGATTTTCATCCATGAAATCTTTATAAACGTTTTTATTAAATCCCTAGCGGTCCAGAACTGTTTTAAAACGTGTGAGTCTTCTGAAAATCGTTAATAATCATTGTTAATTGGATTCTTAGTAGCATGCATGATGTATGTGGGTTTTCAATCAAAAGCTAGGGTTTTTATGATTCAAGATGGATGATTACATGTTATTAGGTTAGTTTCAGATTAATAATGATGGCATGATGATAGAATCTGAGTAATTGTTCATTAGGGTTATGAGTATGCATGTTAAGATGATGTTTCATGCTATGTGTATTATGTTTGGATTACATGGTTACATGCAGGGCTGATAGAACGAGGTTAAACGAAGATTTTGGTTTAAACATGTTTGGTATAGTTATTAGATTGATATTTGATGTTTACACGCGTTCCAGATCTGATTTGGAGTGTTAAACGCGCGAAAAACCGGAACAGCTGGGTTACAGGCGATTAGCAACCCTAATCGCCTATGTTAGGGGCGATTAGGAGGTCAATCGCCTGAATGGACTCCCCAATCGCCTATAATACATGCATTTGGGGGCTAATTGCCTCTGTTACATGCAATTGTGATCCTAAATGCTAGTTAAGTCCTGAAATACATGTCTTATGACCTAATCGCCTATAAACTCATGGTTTACATGTCTTATGACCACTAATCGCCTATATTATATGCGATTAGCCTTCCTAAATGCCTGTTGACCAACCTAAATGCTAGTTGACTTTTCCTAATCGCGTGTACTGCTGCTGTAAGTGTAAATTAGCATTCCGAGACCCGATTTGACATCTAGGAACATGCTAGGAACCCCGTAACATATCTAATAACTTGGTAACATATGTTTGGATTTAATTATGTGATACGTGAACTACGTGCTATAACTTGTTGGACGTTAACGTATGTTAAGTGTTATTGCATGATTGTATGTTTGAGAGCGTAAGCATAACACGGGGAGTCTCGGGTCACCAATGGGATGTCGAGTCTTGTACATTGGGTCAGTTAAACAGTCACGGTGTTTTCAAACGAACTTGGTTATGGTCTGGACATCTAGGGACTAACTAACCTGCGGGTTATTAGTCTAAGTACTTGTAACTGTCATATGTTAGGTCGCCGCTTTACGGGACTAGCATAGCTGCTGAGTTTATTCGTATTACGAAGTAACGCAACTTAAGGTGAGTTTACGGCCCCTCTTTTAACTGGTTTCACTTTCCGGGGGAGAAAACATGTGTTAAAACTTATGTTTGGTAACTACTGTCATACTATGGGTTTTCTATGGTTTACTATACGATCTTTGGAAGTCCCGGGGGGAACCATGAATGTGCGGGTTTGCACAACGGGGAAATGTGAATAGCGCTATTGGGAGTGACCAACCCCGCTCGTCGACTTGGAGGGTCGGCGGGTGCATATTGTCTCAAACAGGAACAACAGGTTTACTACATCGGGCACGACATCTGGTTTGCGAGTTAGTAATGGTTTTCCAATCGTGATAGTAACAAAACATACGCCTAGCTAGCGTACTTGGGTTTTCGATTTGTTATAGTATGGACAGGTTGAACTTGGTACTGTGATTACAAAACCTGTAAACTCACCAGCATTTTTGTGCTGACGTATTCTCTTACATGTTTTCTCAGGTCGCTAAGGTAGCACTACTGGACTAGGGCGCACGCGTCTGCATGGCGTCTAGTTAGGGTTGCATGGTTTTTCAAACGTTGAACACTTGGTTTATTTTGGATTATGTTTTGAATAAGCTTCCGCTGTAATTGGGGATTTAAACATTGTTTTTGAAATTGCATTATGTTCATTTAGACTTGTTTATTGTGATCGTTGGTTTGGATCCTGGTTTGTCATGCGCCTCGCGGTAAAACTCCGCAAGTGGATTTTGAGGGTGTGACACATTCGCCCAGTATTGAGGTACGAATGTAGAAAATTCTCACTTTCGCCCAAAAATTTCTACATTCGTCCATTTACACTCCACGTTCGTCCATCAAATCCTACGTTCGCCCAGTAGAATTCCACATTCGCCCACCCGTTTTTCTGAAAGGTGCGAATGTGCAGAACAAACGTGTTCTTCTTCAATATTTTCTGCAAATCAGCCCATTAACACTCTAATTGTTCGAATTTGATGATGAAACTTGTACAGAAAGGTGTGGAAATGAAAACCTAACCCTCGAATTCACTAAAACATGGTGAAATCACATGATTTTGGGTTCAATTAAGAATCTAGGGTTTCTAGGGTTTCAACCTTTCAATCAAGAACTGAACTTTAACGTCTGAAATCAGGAAAACGAGTTGTGATTGATTCAAACGACTGTTAGATTGTTCAAATCGGTACCACGGCTCTGATACCAGTTGAGAATCCGGTTAAAAACCGAATCCATGGATCGATTACGCGAAAACAACTCGGTTTCAGACGGGAGATTCGAGACGAGACAGAAATATACGATAACAAAGTCATCACAGATTCGTATTAATTCAGAAACGGTAACAGACACTGCCATCAGTAGGATAAACATCTATCTCGGGGCCGGGGGAGGTCGGGCATGACCTCCCCCTTGAGAGCATTCAAAGCATAAACTCAAATCTACAAATGAAAACCAACACATGAGATTACTATTTATAGTCCAAAACCATAAGCCACCTTCGCCCAAATAAGGAGGTCGAATGTGGAACTTTTCCACATTCGCACCATCACAAACGGTCGAATCTGGCTTAGATTTTGGTCTATATTTACAAATGCATCAGATCCATATAATGCCCTTATGGATCACCACAATCTCATGTAATACAATACAAGACTCAACCCTAGTCTATTTGACAGTGACGTCCATATAAAGTGCATCAACACACTGCTTCAGCGTGTCGCTTGTGCACCAATTGTGGTAAGTATGGCCATCTGGTCAACACATGTCGTGAGGCCCCAAATCCTAATGCCAACCAACCAACCCTGCTCAGGCTGCTAATCCTAATCGCCCTGGTAGATACAACTATGGTCAATGCTATGAATGTGGAGACCAAAATCACTTCCGTAACCAATGCCCTAAACTGAACAGAGATAAAGACCCTCCAGCTACCTAACAGCAAGTCCCACCATTTGAATGTTGTTTGCTTTTTTTTTTTTAATTCTATGTATTGACGCTTTTGATTCAAGTAATAAATTCTAGTATTACCATAACACCTGGATGCATGCTTGTCTGAATGAGAACTAATTGCTATATCAATATCTAAATCTATACAACTACAACTCATATACTATACTCGTTATACTTATAAACTTGCTTGCATAAACATATTATCAATTTGCAATTTATGTGTATAATAATTGCTACACAATAGAGGATAAAGTACTTGCTCAACAGTTAGTTGAGTACCAAATAACCTACTCAACGATTGGTAGAGGTCATCATGCCTTTTCAATAGTCGGGAGAGGCCCTACAACCTGCTCCACGACTGGTGGAGGCTATCGAACCTGCTCAACAATCGGTAGAGGTTCCTACTCACTAACTGGTAAGAGTCTTTTTTCTGCTCAACAGTTGGACTCACTAAATACAAAGGTTCAACCACATGATTATTTCTGCATTACTTGCATGTGTGTTTAGAGTAATAGAAGGACACAAAACCCTAATGTAAGGTAAATTGGTGATTGCGGTCCGGAACGTAATCATGAATTTACAGGTACGTTAAGGTAGTGTGAAATTCTATCAAGGTATGTAACCAATTATAAACTCTAGTTGCCTGGTAGTTCATTTATAGTCAATCAACTCGTACATTTCTTTTAGGATTTCTAAAAAGACTTAAGTCTAGTGTTTTGCTAGATTCTTATTCTTCTTGCTATTTCAGACGAACCTAATCCTTAAAACTCACACATGTCAAACCTCTTGTCCCTAATGATTCGGACAGATTATTACTTATAAATTTATGTCGTACCTTAGCCCAAATTTTTCTAAACCACAATCGCCCAAATTTCTACCCAATCACCTTCAAACATGTGTTTTCAATAAACTTCGGGACGAAGTTTTCAAAAGTAGGGGAGACTGTAACATCGTAAAATTTTCCCCAAATTTTAATACATAAAAGCCCTTATTTTTATTTTATTACATCTTTGTCACACCCTCAATTTCCACATTCGGGGTTTTACCGCGAGGCGCGTGACACACCAGGATCCAAGTCAACGGTCACAATAAACGAGATCTATATGATAAGAAAACAACGAAAACTACCATTGCGTTTCAAACCGTTCTAACACAGCGGAAGCAAAATGTATTATTACAACTTAAAAGTAAACTCAAAGTCTGAAATGTTTAACAAAACAAGCATATGATCCCTAGACGCCGTGAGACTCCGTGCGCCTACACTCAATGCTGCTACCTTAGCGACCTGAGAAAACATGCCAAAAAGACGTCAACATATAATGCTGGTGAGTTCACAGGTTTTTAAGTAAAACGTTTCACGAACTTTTAAAAGACGATCATGATACTATCGACCGATGAAGGCACTCGTTAAACGTTTGAACTCCATAACGAACCTACCAAACGAACTCTCGCCTACCGCGATTAACGAACTACCATTCCATGGCCAACGAACTACTATATCAAAGCTAACGAACTACCACATAGTGGTTAACGAACTACCGCATCGCGGCGAACGAACTGCCACAACATAGGCCATATAATACTGAACATAAATGAATACATTGAACCCAAACGAACCCTCCCAAACGTAATGAACTTGCGAACACAATTGACACACGTTTAAAGATCACAACATGTTTTCTCCCCCGAAAATGTAAAACCAGTAAAAGAGTGGGGCCATGAACTCACCTTAGAATGCGTCCTCAGTTAGTACAGAAATCCGATACGTGTGTGATAGCCCCAACTAGTGGCGACCTATCAATGCGTTTACATAAGTGTGATGACTACTAACCCGAAGGCTAATCAGTCCCCAAGTTGTCCAGACCGTGACCGTGTATGTTGAAAACATGTTTAAACGTTAAACCGACCAACCCAGACAGTACCCGGCATCCCATTGGTGACCCGACATCCCACGTGTTAGCCGAAAGCAAGATATCATGCAACTTATGCAATTAAACACTTAGCATGCGCAAACATTCACCCTATCTAGCATAACGCCCTATTAACGCATAACAAAGTCCGAACACGTTTTACCAAGTCATTAGACATGTCCTGGGGTTCCTAACATGTTCCTAGGTGTCAATCCGTGTTTCGGGATGTTAAAATATACATACAGCAGCATTACACGCGATTATGAATCAAACTAGCATTTAGGATTGTAATCACTAGTAGAAGTGGCATTTAGGATTGTAATCACTAGTAAAAGTGGCATTTAGGATTGTACTCACTAGTTGTTTAGGCGAATAGAACTGTAATTGCATGAACTTCAGGCGATTAGGTTCCTATTCACATGAAGCATCATGCGAGTAGGAGCCTAGTCGCCTCTGCACATCTGTAGTGCATTTTCACGCGTCGAACACTCCAAATCAGATCCGAAACATGTAAAAACACCCAATACCCAACCCAAAACATTAAGCCACCTATTTCAAGCAAAAACCCCTAATTTATCATCACCCTAGTCGTCCCGAATGCACGCGGTTTCCCAAAATAGCATATCTTGCATGTAAGTATCACATCAACATGTAAAACTTACCCTAAATAGCAAATACTCAGGTTTCATCACATAACGGCGTTATCCGACATTACCCTACTGTTCTAGCATCATCCTAGAGCAAACCCTATCCTCAAACAATCAACCAAACACCACATATCATCATCAATCCACCATAATCGCCCAAACGGGTCAAAACGCCTAATATCAATATCACACATCTATGAACCTTCAAATCCCTAGATTATCATCATATTAGTTTATCTAGGTCAGAAACATATCAATAACACAAGAACAATCATGTTTAGACGATAATGATCCTATCTTGCATGACAACATCACATAAAACAAGTATAGATGTGTGGGTTTTGTTTGAAACCGATTTTAATAAGTTTTCAAAGACACAAACGTTTATAAATCAGGTTTGGACCTTTAGGGATCAAAACAATACTATTATAAAGGTTTGGGATGAAGAACACACCTTGAAATGGTGAGATTATGGGTTGTAAGACTTGAAAATATGATTTCTTGTTCAAAAACGTGTTGCAGAGGTTGGATAAGGTGTGGGGTGGCTTTGGGGTGTATTAGGGTTTCACAAATGATGTTTTGAAACATAAGGGTGGTATTTATAGGCGTTTCTAGTCGTCATTAGCAGTTCAGGCGAGTACGCAGCAGTTCAGGCGAGTAGGACTGCTACTCGCATGAAGCATCATGCGAATAGCCTCCTATTCGCTTCAAATCTTCCCTACTCGCGTGACAAACTGGCGATTAGGCTATCACACATAGCCTAATCGCCTATAGCCTATGTGTCCGGGTTTTTGGCGCGTTAAACCCTATTTTAACATATGTAAACACGTTTTCACATACCGACAAGTCACATAATGATTACCAACATATAATGCATGATAAATAACACGTCCCCACCCGATCACCAATTCCCGGGACCCGAGATTTACGTGTGTGCGTTAAACTCGGCGATTCTACAGATCACCTATTCGTGTTCACGTGGTTATGGACCGACTCCCAATGATCCTGTGGATCATCGTAACAACTCCCGATGATTCCCGGAACCATCGTAACGACTCAACTGACCTAGTTAAGTATGTTTTGAAAACGTTTTTCGCTAAGGTAGACTTATGTGTTTTGTAAAATGTTAACCTAAACGTGCCGGGAGTCACATCATCCCCCTGTTGAAAGAATTTTCGTCCCGAAAATTTCCCGAAGTCAAAGAGAACGAAGCGATAAAAAGAAAAATTTTCCCCGGTCGTCACATCATCTCCCTGTTGAAAGGAATCTCGCCCCGAGATTCACTCTTCGACAGCGATGGGTGTCAACCTAACCCAAGTAACATTTTCCAGAAGACAAACGAAATGATAACCACGAACGAGAGATGATATCAACAGATACTCTATGCCGGGGAACCGCCCTCCCCAAAGTGAATACAAAACAATGAACCCTCCTGATCGAAGGCCTACTAGAGACTACTATGATCGGTATAAATGATACACCGGTACTGTCCAAGTAACATCTCCAGAGGACCCACATCAGACCCATGAATGCAAAGCAATGACCAAATACCAAACTGAATGCACACAATGAATACGAATCACCAAACAATGTAAATAGAGACAAATACGAGTATAACGAGAGTCAAGAAAAGAATACTCACGAGTAACAGTATCAGGATCCTCCTGGTTCTCCCTAGCACCGATGACATAAGCACGAGCCGGAGCAGTTCGACCGCCACCTTCGTTCCCAGCACCACCTGCAGTCCCTTGGTTCAGCTTAGGACAGTCCCGTCTGAAGTGCCCAGTCTCTCCACAATTATAACACCCTTGGTTTCCCTGAGGAATAGGAGCAGGGACAATCGCTTGGCCTGGAACTGTCTGGAGATTGGCTCTACAGTTTCTAGCAACGTGGCCCACACGCTTACAACGGTTGCAACGAAACTTCTCACAGCTGCCATAATGATGGAACCCACATTGATTGCACTCCGGTAGTTTCCCCGTGTACCTGTCTTGCCTCTGACCCGAAGACGATCCCAAAGCCTCAGTCTTCCTCACCTGCTGCTGCGGTTGACCCGAACTCGCACTCTTCCCAGTACCATCCCACTTCCGCTTGTTGTCCACAGGGGCTTTCACAGCAGCACCCCTCGGAGGTAGAACGCCCTCAGCAACCTTCATGTTGGTCAGCTTGTGAGCTACCCGAACAGTGGCCAACATAGTAGTGTGATCAGCAACGGCAACAAGCCCAGCAATCTCCGGCACTAGCCCAGCAACGTAGTGCTCAATCCTCCGGTACTCCGGTGTAGCCAAACCGGGGCACATCACAGCCAACTCGTTGTGCCTAGCAGTAAACTCCTCGATCTCCGACCCAACCATCTTCAGATTCCAGAACTCATGCTCCAACTTCATAATCTCGTCCCTCGGGCAATACTCCGCTCGCAACATCTGAACAAACTCGGACCACGGCATAGCATTGGCCTCACCCAGGCCAAGATTCGCAGTGGTGGAGTTCCACCAGGTCAACGCATGTCCCTCCAGTGTAGCAGAAGCATACTTGACGCGATCAGCGTCAGGACAGTTACACATAGCAAACACCGACTCGATCTTCTCTAACCACTGGAGCAGACCCACTACCCCTTCAGTCCCATTGAAGGAATGGGGCTTACAGTCCATGAACTTCTTGTAGGTGCACCCAGACTGCACCTGATTAGTATTTCCTAGGGTCTGCTGAGCAGCCTGGAAAGCAGCCAACGCAACGTTCAACTGCTGCTGCAACATGTTCTCCAACTCTGCCTGAGTCATGGTGATGTTTCCACCACCTCGTCCACCGCCATTGCGACCCCCGCCGCCACCACGGCGTCCCCCAGTACGTCCACCAGCACGACCAGACATGTTCTGCCAAAACGCAAACAAGATACTCAGCATCACTACTAGATCAAACTACTAGTGACCAAACGGATTTAGAACGGGGTTCCAGCATGATCGTCCATCCGAACTCGAAGTCCACCAGGATTTTCATGCATCTCGATTTGTGATTTCGTGTGCACCCGAAATAACAAATCGCTCTACATGGTCCTCTAGGCGTGCTCCTAGCTAGAACTTCCAATCACCCGTCACCCACATTCCTAAAAGAAACCGTTATCGCACGAAGGTCCCCAAAGTGAACAATCACTCAAGGGTGCACTATGACAAGTACTAGTGCAAGATAGTGTGTGTGTAGGCAAGTATGTGCATTAGAGCATAGAGGGGAGATATCCAAATCCCGGAAAAATCTCAAGAATGCGCCGAAGCCACTCCAATGTACACTACTGCCAAGTATATGCGATAACCCCTTCATCTTCAAACCCGAAGAAGAAGATATAATAAATGTAGAAATAGTCCAAAGGTAGATAATACAATACTGTGTGATGAGGATACCGACGCCCCGACAAGATTAGTATGTTTACCAAATGACACGCCTTGTAACTAAGTGTGACCGTCTAACGTGTGTGATACTCGGCTATAGACTAGACTCTACATGCAGTCCTAGTTCACTATAACCATTGGCTCTGATACCAATCTGTCACACCCTCAATTTCCACATGCGGGGTTTTACCGCGAGGCGCGTGACACACCAGGATCCAAGTCAACGGTCACAATAAACGACATCTATATGATAAGAAAACAACGAAAACTACCATTGAGTTTCAAACCGTTCTAACACAGCGGAAGCAAAATGTATTATTACAACTTAAAAGTAAACTCAAAGTCTGAAATGTTTAACAAAACATGCATATGATCCCTAGACGTCGTGAGACTCCGTGCGCCTACACTCAATGCTGCTACCTTAGCGACCTGAGAAAACATGCCAAAAAGACGTCAACATATAATGCTGGTGAGTTCACAGGTTTTTAAGTAAAACGTTTCACGAACTTTTAAAAGACTATCATGATACTATCGACCGATGAAGACACTCGTTAAACGTTTGAACTCCATAACGAACCTCCCAAACGAACTCTCGCCTACCGCGATTAACGAACTACCATTCCATGGCCAACGAACTACTATATCATAGCTAACGAACTACCACATAGTGGTTAACGAACTACCGCATCGCGGCGAACGAACTGCCACAACATAGGCCATATAATACTGAACATAAATGAATACTTTGAACCCAAACGAACCCTCCCAAACGTAATGAACTTGCGAACACAATTGACACACGTTTAAAGAGCACAACATGTTTTCTCCCCCGAAAATGTAAAACCAGTAAAAGAGTGGGGCCATGAACTCACCTTAGAATGCGTCCTCAGTTAGTACAGAAATCCGATACGTGTGTGATAGCCCCAACTAGTGGCGACCTATCAATGCGTTTACATAAGTGTGATGACTACTAACCCGAAGGCTAATCAGTCCCCAAGTTGTCCAGACCGTGACCGTGTATGTTGAAAACATGTTTAAACGTTAAACCGACCAACCCAGACAGTACCCGGCATCCCATTGGTGACCCGACATCCCACGTGTTAGCCGAAAGCAAGATATCATGCAACTTATGCAATTAAACACTTAGCATGCGCAAACATTCACCCTATCTAGCATAACGCCTAATTAACGCATAACAAAGTCCGAACACGTGTTACCAAGTCATTAGACATGTCCTGGGGTTCCTAACATGTTCCTAGGTGTCAATCCGTGTTTCGGGATGTTAAAATATACATACAGCAGCATTACACGCGATTATGAATCAAACTAGCATTTAGGATTGTAATCACTAGTAGAAGTGGCATTTAGGATTGTAATCACTAGTAAAAGTGGCATTTAGGATTGTACTCTCTAGTTGTTTAGGCGAATAGGACTGTAATTGCATGAACTTCAGGCGATTAGGTTCCTATTCGCATGAAGCATCATGCGAGTAGGAGCCTACTCGCCTCTGCACATCTGTAGTGCATTTTCGCGCGTCGAACACTTTAAATCAGATCCAAAACATGTAAAAACACCCAATACCCAACCCAAAACATTAACCCAAATATTTCAAGCAAAAACCCCTAATTTATCATCACCCTAGCCATCCCGAATGCACGCGGTTTCCCAAAATAGCATATCTTGCATGTAAGCATCACATCAACATGTAAAACTTACCCTAAATAGGAAATACTAAGGTTTCATCACATAACGGCGTTATCCGACATTACCCTACTATTCTAGCATCATCCTAGAGCAAACCCTATCCTCAAACAATCAACCAAACACAACATATCATCATCAATCCACCATAATCGCCCAAACGGGTCAAAACGCCTAATATCAATATCACACATCTATGAACCTTCAAATCCCTAGATTATCATCATATTAGCTTATCTAGGTCAGAAACATATCAATAACACAAGAACAATCATGTTTAGATGATAAAGATCCTATCTTGCATGACTACATCACATAAAACAAGTATAGATGTGTGGGTTTTGTTTTGAAACCGATTTTAATAAGTTTTCAAAGACACAAACGTTTATAAATCAGGTCTGGACCTTTAGGGATCAAAACAATACTATTATAAAGGTTTGGGATGAAGAACACACCTTGAAATGGTGAGATTATGGGTTGTAAGACTTGAAAATATGATGTCTTGTTCAAAAACGTGTTGCAGAGGTTGGATAAGGTGTGGGGTGGCTTTGGGGTGTATTAGGGTTTCACAAATGATGTTTTGAAACATAAGGGTGGTATTTATAGGCGTTTCTAGTCGTCATTAGCAGTTCAGGCGAGTACGCAGCAGTTCAGGCGAGTAGGACTGCTACTCGCATGAAGCATCATGCGAATAGCCTCCTATTCGCTTCAAATCTTCCCTACTCGCGTGACAAACTGGCGATTAGGCTATCACACATAGCCTAATCGCCTATAGCCTATGTGTCCGGGTTTTTGGCGCGTTAAACCCTATTTTAACATATGTAAACACGTTTTCACATACCGACAAGTCACATAATGATTACCAACATATAATGCATGATAAATAACACGTCCCCACCCGATCACCAATTCCCGGGACCCGAGATTTACGTGTGTGCGTTAAACCCGGCGATTCTACAGATCACCTATTCGTGTTCACGTGGTTATGGACCGACTCCCAACGATCCCGTGGATCATCGTAACGACTCCCGATGATTCCCGGAACCATCGTAACGACTCAATTGACCTAGTTAAGTATGTTTTGAAAACGTTTTTCGCTAAGGTAGACTTATGTGTTTTGTAAAATGTTAACCTAAACGTGCCGGGTGTCACAATCTTTAACATTAAATTTATACAAATGTGCCTAAGTCTTTATTTTCCTAACACACACAACTTTTATATATATAAATGTATATATAATAATAATAATAATAATAATAATAATAATAATTATAAAAAAATGTTTGATTAGAAAATATAATGTAGTATGAATGGGGTTTAGTCACAAAACTTAACACTAAACAATACCAACTACATAACCCAACCCAACCATAACCCAAACCAATACCCTACCCTCCTAAGCCCAAGCCCACCAACCAGCCCATTTGACTCCTCCTTCCTTCCATGTTGTTCGAAGGTTTCACAAGAACACCAAAACATTTGAAATTTTTCTTAACCACTTGATTAATCTATTTTTAGCAACCAAATTCGGCAATTATAGGACGAATCAATCAATCCGACGACTTTCCAGCCCTTGATTTACGCAATTACAGCGTAATTAGGAACTGAATTACGTGTTATGACCATTACACCTCAAATATTTAAGACCTTCCTATCGCAAACATTTTTATAAAATGAACATTCCTTGATGATCTATGAGTGCCGAAAAACAATTCTAAACTCGCAAAATCCTCTCCCATTCTCTCAATTGTGTGTATAGGGAAGCTTTGACCTTTTCGTTGACTCGCATTTCTCAAAGCTCTTGGCTCTGTAAGTCCCAATTAATCCCAATATTTTGTTCATTATCAAATCCATAGTAATAGCCCCCTATTAGTTTTGGTAATCTGTCCATGTTTAAGTCGATTGCAGGTCTAGGGTTCATAGGGTTATGTGGGGAAGATGACTCTTGACCTGTTCGCAATAAAGTTTTGTCAAAATCGAATATTAACAACAAACTGTTACAGATCAACTGGTGTGTGTTTGGGTTGTTAAAGCTTCAGACCCGGTCAGGTCCTTGGTTCGAGACTTGCCCTCCACTTTTTTTCCTTTTTTTTCTTGTATAAAAAAGAACTATGACTTCAAAAGAAAAAAAAGATCAAAACAGACCGGCCAGATTCGAACCTGACTACTAAGCCGGGTGACGCCTTAAACACAATCTCCACACCAACTGGTCTACAACTTGATTTGCATTTGATACTGAAACATATTTGTTTTAAACACTTATTAACATATTATATATACATGTTAATTCTCAACTTTTATATGTTTGAAATACCAAACTAATCCTTATAAATTCTATCATGATTGTTTTAAATTTATAAAACTTAACTCTTTTATATTATAATTTTTAGTTTCTAAAATTAATTATTATTTTTTTAAAATATTATTTTTAATCATAAATAATTCATTTTAAATTCGTTTTTAAACATCTTGATACCAAAATTTCACGAAAATTATTTATTACAATTATATTCAAACAAATAACCTTCCCCTTTAGAGCCCTAGAATGCCTTAGACTTAGTAGACACAAATCAAGACCCAAACCTAATTTTTTTTTCCTTTATTTAAATTAGGATCATTTCAAGAATTATTTTCGTTACTATCAAGTTATAGCAAAAAGCATCAAGCATTCAAGGTGAGTTTACATAGCCCCTTTTTCTGTTTTACATTTTGGGGTGAAACATGTTTATACATTTTATACACTATCATTGTTGAAACTTGTGATTCAATTATAAACATTTTATATACTATCATTTACTCATTCTATCATTTGACTGTAACAAAAAAAACACAGTACAATCATTAACATTGATCAAGCCGCCTGTTTAGATTATAGCGCTATAGGTCTGACAAACCCATCCCCCCGCATAAATTCAGGGATGATCGAAAACAGTAACAACATTTAACTAACTTGCGAGTTAGGTCTCAGTCGACACAAGGTTTGATTGTACAAAGACGCATTGTTACATGTCGGACTCATACTCTATCATTATACAACTGTGATTGTTGTACAAACTATTGTTATCAATTATATTCGAAAACCTATGTATTCTCACCAACTTTTGTTGACCCAAAATATTTTCAAACTTAACATGTTTCAGGTTGTACTTGCTTGAAGATTTGAGTTAATGCTTGAAGATGTGTACATAGTATTATTCATTTTGATGTACGAATTCTTGTAGAACAATTGTATGTAATTTATTTAAATCATTTAATGAAATTTATTATCCACCATGAGCTACTGAACAATCATCAATACGTGACATCCCGATGTTTCCGCCATCGGTTGGGGTGTTACAAAGCCTGCAAATTAATAACAAAAAACAATAACATTGAGTACCAATTGGTTAAAAAACAATCTTAAACATGGATTAACGTTAATTGCCAACAGCCGACCCGTAAAGTAGCTTTACGAATAGAACGTAAATAATTCTTCATGAGTCTCAATAGTCAATATAGTGCACTTTCACTTCACTGGCCTAACTTCTAATCCATGGATGACCTTCTTCACCTCGTTGCCACATATCGTAATTCAAAACAAAATACGGACGAAAAATATTGAGCCTCCAAATAATATGAACACACAAGAATTGCAACAATTTTGATGTTCAAAGGTTATAATTGAAAAGCGAAGAACGTGTTTGCAAAAACAGAAAAAAAAACTCGAAAACACATAACGCATGGTTAGACGCAAGATGACTCATTTGGCATGATACTTGGACGCCTGTATAAAAAACATTTATTAGACAGAACAAAAGAAAGTCTTTTGGTTAAAACCTCAAGATACAATGCCCTCACTTTTTACTACCATCAAGATTCAAACTTCATGAAAATGTTTACATTTATTACTCTTCCAAATCTTCAAAGAAGATACAAACAACAAATTAAAATGGTACACGATCAGAACCATACCAACAAAAGAAGTCAAAATTAAAAAACAAACTGCATGAATAGTCAAAATTCATAAACAATTTCACCCAAAATCAACGAAGAAGATAGGGAATCAGTACCTTGCGGCGATGGAGAAAGACAACCGGAATAGAAAAGTTGCCGCTGACAACAACCCTTGGAATTCTCAGATTGAATCTTCATCGATTGAGGCTTCATCACAGTTTTCATCGGATCTAGAATAAGATAAATCCTCTGTTGAGAATCCGTGTCCCATTTGTTTTCGATGACCTGAAAACACACAATGTGAAGAGAAAGTATGAAACATTTGTGTCAATTCTATTGTAGTCAGACACCTAATTTGAAACATAAGAACTCAATATTTGTTTTTCCAATCCATAACTTTAACAAAGAACCTTGCTAGATGGTGTATCCCTCATTTAGATTCTTTTATAACATTTGAGAAATTAAGTAACAAAAACACCTAGATGGTGCATATCCTATACTGACCTTGATTGTGGAAATAATGAGAATAGATTTCGAAATACCCTAATCGCACGATTTGGAATCTGCAGATGTGATCAATCAAAAGAATAAGGAGATTACAAACGGCTGCGACGTATAATGGAGATCAGAATGAAGATGAGATTTGAATGGCATCAATCGAAGCTTTCTCACAATGAGATTGGGTGTGCTTGGGATGGATTGGAATGCCATGGAGGATGGAGGGAGGCGAGAGGCATGGCTGCAACATTATTAATAGGGTTTTGGAAAGAGAAAGAGGAGCGTAGATAGGAAGTTATTGTGAAAAAGAAAAGAAAGCACCGTATATTTATATGGCGGGTCAGAGATATACGGTTTTAGATGGGTCGGAGCCCCGAGTATGATGTGGACACCATTGTAAGATTGCCATGTGGATTGTGATATGGAGCTCTAGTAAAGGGACAAGTGTCCCCTAGTTACTCTTTTATTAGTGTAGGTAGATAATCAGGGGCACGATGGTAATTTCATTACGCCATTAAAGTTTTATCCCATTTTTAAAATGGCTATAACTTTTTTATACGACATTATTTAAAAAAAAAAAAACTATACCATAAAAACAAGCTTTTCATCCTCTTTTTATTTTCATACCATATTGCTATACTTTTTAAAAAAAATTGTTGGGTTGATAATTTGCGTTTTATTGAGGGTGTACACAATGAGATTGGGTGTGCTTGGGATGGATTGGAATGCCATGGAGGATGGAGGGAGGCGAGAGGCATGGCTGCAACATTATTAATAGGGTTTTGGAAAGAGAAAGAGGAGCGTAGATAGGAAGTTATTGTGAAAAAGAAAAGAAAGCACCGTATATTTATATGGCGGGTCAGAGATATACGGTTTTAGATGGGTCGGAGCCCCGAGTATGATGTGGACACCATTGTAAGATTGCCATGTGGATTGTGATGTGGAGCTCTAGTAAAGGGACAAGTGTCCCCTAGTTACTCTTTTATTAGTGTAGGTAGATAATCAGGGGCACGATGGTAATTTCATTACGCCATTAAAGTTTTATCCCATTTTTAAAATGGCTATAACTTTTTTATACGACATTATTTAAAAAAAAAAAAAAAACTATACCATAAAAACAAGCTTTTCATCCTCTTTTATTTTCATACCATATTGCTATACTTTTTAAAAAAAATTGTTGGGTTGATAATTTGCGTTTTATTGAGGGTGTACTTGCGTTTTAGAAACACAAGTTATACCTGATAAGACGACTTGATAAAACAACCTGATCAAACGCATGTTATAAATAGACAAACTCAAGTGAAATTATTGATTCAAAGTTATGAAACGTAATGGATCAAAATGGTTTGGCTGATCAGGAAACACCGTTTTATCCAAACTTATTGATTATTTGATACTAACCAAGATGTTAAAAACTATTACAAAAATGAAAAATCATGTGGATATTACCTTTGAACTTGTGAATTAACTTAACGCCATCAACAACACGAACCAGTGAATCTGCAGATGTAATGAGCACTTCAGATGTACTTGGAACAAACTGTAGAGGTACTATGAATTTACAGGTCAAAGTTGATGTGGATAACAATCATAACTTTGAATTAGTAAGAATAAACCACCATGTAGTAGGGTAATTTTCACCTGAACCAGTGATCTTTTTATGGCGGGTCTTCTTCTTTTTGTTCTGCAGGTTGATCTCACTTGTTTGTTGTAACTTATATCTGATAAAAACACAAATTGTATCATGATAAAACGCAAGTTATTAACTTAGCATTTTTTTTAAAAGTATGCAAATGAAAGAGGATAAAAAGCTTGTTTTTATGGTATTTTAAAAAAAATGTCGTATGAAAAAGTTATGAACGTTAAAAAAATGGGGGTGGAACTCAACCATTGTGGGTTATACCTATTTTGCCATTCTCATCCTCCTTTAGAAACTCAACGTATACTTTTCCTATTTTAATCTCATCCATTGATTTATTTTGATCAAAAGCCCAAAATCCTTCTTATCCTTTTTACGTTAAACTAATTTTTACAGTAAACTTTCTCTTTAGAGAAATCTGTTAGGATGTGAGTTTTATATGATGTTTGAGTGATAAAACAGTAAAGTGAAGATAAACTATAAATGGAAAGTGCAGCGGAATTAAACTTTAAATCATAACAAACAGGACAATTGTTTTCAACAAGTATTTATATTAATCATCGCAGATTTAGTACAAGTATTACAATCTCCCTCTCAGCCTGATCACTCAAAGTTTGTTCGTACAGGGAATATATGATGGAGAGTGATGAATATAACTAGGGCTGTAAACGAACCAAACGAACACGAACACGAACATGGCCTTGTTCATGTTCGTTTGTTAAGGAAATAACATGTTCACGAATTGTTCATGAACACTTAGCGAACGAGATTTCTTGTTCGAGTTTGTTTGTTAAGAAAATAATGTGTTAACGAACTGTTCATGAACAATTACCGAATGAGGTTTTTGTTCGTGTTAGCTTATTAAGGAAATGAACATGTTCTTGTTCATTTGACTTTATTTTGTTAAATTTAAGTATCGGACAAAAGGGAATACAAAAAAACATCAATGAATGTAGACGAACACAAACATGCATTAATGAACAAAACCGAGCACAAACTAACACATATTGAATTCTAAAAATTTCATCACGAACATTATCCACCCAAAAATATACTAATCTAATTACCCCAATATACTTGACATAATCTTGATCACATAATGTCTCAAAAAAACACAAAATTATCCTATTAAACTTGAACTGTCGAACACAAACAAACATAAACGAACATGTTACCGAACGCTCACGAACATAAATGAACGAACGCGACCTTTGTTCATGTTTGTTTGTTTAACTAACCGAACAAAATTTCCCGTTTGTGTTTGTTCATTTATTAAACGAACGAACGCAAACGAACTTTTTTCCGAACATTTCACAAACTGTTTGTCAAACGTTTGATTTGTTTACAGCCCTAAATATAACAGTACACATACTGTTCTATTTATAGACAAACTAAACATCTGATGACCTAAGCTGACGTCACCTAATACAGGACATCTAACAAACCTTAACAACTTTAACATCTACCCTATTACAAAACACTAACACTGTTACATTGACAAACTCTGTTATATAAACATCTGTTGAATAAACACAGATTTGTGTGCTTTTAATGTACAATGCATTGTTTTTTATTCGCATAAACAAAGACCCACTTAGAACATAATTAAAAAAAAGTATAAAAAATGTAACGTATGAAAAATTTATGGATATTTAAGAAACCGGGGGGGGGGGGGGGTTATGCATGTGTCATGCACATAAGGAGTGAGAATGCTAAGAACTACACTACCCTTCCGCCTAATTTAGATAAATCTGTTAGGATGTGAGTTTGATATGATGTTTGAGTGATAAATAGTAAAGTGAATATAGACTTTAAATGGAAAGTGCAGCGGAATTAAACTTTAAATCATAACAAACAAGGCAATTTTTTTCAACAAGTATGTATATTTATCATCACAGATTCAATACAAGTATTACAATCTCACTCTCAGCCTAATCACTTAAAGTTTGTTCGTACAGAGAATGTGTGATGGAGAGTGATGAATATAACAGTACAGGTACTGTTCTATTTATTGACAAACTAAACCTCTGATGACCTAGGCTGACGTCACCTAAGACAGGAAATCTAACAAACCTTAACAACTATAACATCTACCCTATTACAAAACACTGACACTGTTACATTGACAAACTCTGTTATATAAACATTTGTTGAATAAACTCTGTTGCTTCACCATATGTTAGAGCCTAAGTGCTTCTGGTTTCAACGGACCTTCTTCAGTATTAAGAGTTGTTTCTTCAATGGTCCTTTGATCATAAGTGGATTGCAATAGCAGTTGTTTAGTCTTCATCAGTTGTTAGAGTCAACAGTCTTTTGGGAGGATCTTGTTCTTCAAGCACTGTTTTATTGATGATCAGATTTTATAATATTTTGGCTTTTCAAATCATCTATTCTTCTTGGGTTCCGCAGACCCAACAAAATCCCATGTATCACCTCCACTTTCCTTCTCAACCTTTCTATAATTTTCACCATTTGTACCATATTATCACCATATAGATATATAGTTCAATAGAAAACTCATTTTATTGAGAGAACTCGAGAACTCCTAATTAAATGCAAAAAAAATAATAAAAAAAAATCATAACTCAAAATTTAAGTAAAAAATAGAAAATTAGTTCGAAGCTTCTCTTTCCCACACCATCCCTGTTTAGAAAAAAAAATAAAAAAAACCTAAAAATGTTACTGCATATGTGTAGTATAACCCAAAAACCTAATTCCATCCCACACACCGCCACCCTCACAAAAAAACTTAAATCGATTACCCAAACGTAAACCACCCATCCACCCCCAACCAAAAACCTAAACCCACCCCACCCACCGCCTACCAAAAAACATAACCCCCACCCCCACCTGAAAACCTAACCCCGCCATACCCACCCCACCCCCAAAACCTAAACCTTACAAGCTAAAAAAAAACTAACCCTAAAGGCTAAACTAAACCCTAAAGTTGAACCGGACATTTACTACACATGTGCATTAGAATTCACATTATTTATTTTTTTATTTTTTCTGACCGGGGATAACGTGAGAAAGAGAAGCACCGAACCAGTTTTTTAGTTTTTGACTTCACTTTTGAGTTATGATTTTTTTTATTTAAGTAGTAGTTCTCGAGTTCTCTCCCTAACAATGAGTTTTCTATTGAACATTCCCATATATATATATATATATATATACACACATACATATATTTATATACATCTACATCTACACTATATAATAATAGAAAACACATGAGGGACACATGACACTCCCTCATGAATTCTCTCATTTTATTATTTAATACATTAAACTCAAATTTATAAATAATAATTGATTTGCAAAACCATGATATAAGTTTATTAAATTAAATTTTAGTAATTATATCAATAATCATAGTTGTAACTGAAATCATTAATAAAAGAAAACACAGATTCTTTTTTATATAACATATTTATATTTATGTATTATTAACTTTGAATTTAAATCTTGTACCATAAATTAACCCATTTTTAAAAAATTTAATCTGTTATTCTAAGTTTAAAATTAATTTTGTTACAATATTTGACAAATGATTATTAAGTTTTATTATTTTGGTCATTGTTTTAGATGTTAAACTATGTTCAGCAAATACATATTAATTTTAAATGCTTAAAATAGTTCAAAAGTCAAATAAACAAATTAATAATAACACAATGCAATTAGTCAAGCTTTTTTGTGAGACTTTTATATTGTTCAAAACAAATAAATAAAATAAATCAATCAACATTAATCGATTTTATCTATAGTAATAAAAGACAGCACATGGAGTACATAGAACTCCATAATAAAGCCTCCCATTTTATTATTTCAAACAATACATTTATTTTAATTTGTTTCTTTATTTAATAATTATTACTTATTCAGTTTTTATTTGTTACAACTATAATTATTAATATAATTACTGGAATTCAGTTTAATATATATTCTATGTTTTTGTAAATCAATTAATATAATTATATTTTAATACAAAATTAGAAATAAGTTAATAGACATAATTTGAAAATGTTTATGAACTACCAAAAGTAATCTTTATTAAAAATTATTTATTTTTTTTAAGATAATGTATTTATATGTTATTAAATTTAAATCATGTACCTTAAAAACGTGTTTTTAATATGTAGTATTTCACTCTAAGTTTAAAACTATATTTATTACAATATTCTAAACAAATAAAATAAAACAAAACAAAACAAATCAATCCACATTAATTAAATATTTGATTCAATACAAAACTAAATATGTTTGGCTATTTTCGTATTATAATAGCTTATTGACTTTGTTTTTTCAAGTTACTTCAATAGAGAAATGCAATATCTAAACAGTCTTTGCATTACTAATTCGTTTCAATCTTTATTTTAAGGCTATTAATTTACACAATCTTTTTTTATAATACAACCAAATTGAACCAATAAATGTCATTATGTTTAAGGACCTTGATGTTAGAAAAAAAATGATTATACACTCAAGGTTAGAAATACATTGGCTTTGAGGAAACTTGATGTCAAATTCCAAAATGAACAATACTCGATTGGGATGGTTTAACGGATGGGGAGATACTTTTAAATTAATTTCATTTTTTTTATATCTTAGCCTAAACAGATTTACCTTTATTACTTTTTTATTTTTGTTTTGTTTTGTTGTACCTACAGTCTACAAGGTAATAGCTGTGTATGGAAGATATATTTTGGAATGTTTGAAAAACGTTTTATGTGAGTAAAAATGTTTTTTACAAGAAATCATTTAGGAGCTGATGAATACTTAATATTTTTTCGGTTGTACAGGAAACTTTTTTATTTTAAATAACATATGTAATCTAATTTTTCTTAATTATATTTTAAATTTATATATATTATATATAATTAAAATTGTTCAACCCGTGTATAACACGGGTACATAACCTAATTTATATATATATAATTTAAATTGTTCAACCCGTGTATCACACGGGTACATAACCTAGTACATATATATGCTAAGTATTAAAAGAAAAAACCTTCTTTTTTAAAGAAACCCAAGTAAACTTAATATGTGGTCAAGATTAATCCCCATAGCTCATTAGGAAATATATTATTTTATGTCATTAAGGTCACATTGGTCTTTTTACCTTTATCCCCTTTTTTGATTTTTGAATTTTCTCCCACCGTATACAAACAAGTAATACCATTCTCTCTCTCTCTCTCTCTCTCTCTCTCTCTCTCTCTCTCTCTCTCTCTCTCTCTCTCAAGATTAATCCAACCACCACTACCACAAATACTCTCTCTATCAAACAAATACATGACCACCACCACCACCACAACACCCACCTACCGATAACCACCAACACGAGAGGCTACCGTAGTCGGAAACGGAGCTGCGTCCATCTCCCGCCAACGTTTCTGTTGTGCCGGATTACATCAGTTTTTATGGTTCGATTTGTGTTCCAATTTTGGGCTTTTTGGTACTCACCTCATTTTTTAAATGCGGTATTTAAAAAATGTTACCTCATTTTTTGGGCTTTAGGACTAAGTTGGGTTGTTTGTAGTTTGCATATGTTTCTTAAGTTATAAGTTAGGACTAAGTTGGGTTGATTCCAGTTGCACATGTTAATGGACACAAAAGTCATTTTTTCATATGAATTTTTTTTTAACATGGATGAAATGAATGTTACCTTTGTTTTTTATGTTACACCTGCTAGGACTAAGTTGGGTTGATTCTAGTTTGCATATGTTTGTTAACTTATAAGTTAGGACTAAGTAAGGTTGATTCCAGTTGCATATATGGATTTTTTAACATGGATGGAATGAATGTTTCCTATGTTGTGACACCTGTCGAAATCACAGGTCATATCCGTACATCTAACTACACGTGAATACATTATGCCTAGCATTCCATGTCATCTATTATGTCATAATTGGATCATACAGGGTTCCAACGAGACAATCCCGAGACATGCAGCCTAACAGTAGACACATTAGTTAGTACAAGGCCTCAGTTAGTTAAATATGCCTTACTAGACATTAGGAAATCCATGCAATTGAACAAGAATTCCCAACTTGTTACCCGAAAAGGACAAAATCAAACAATGTTCATTAACAAAAGAGGTTACCAACATGTATGTAGTAACCTAGTACGTGTATAAACAATACGTCCACTTGTAACCTTGAACTTGATCCATCTAGACTTACATGAACATGAGGATCAAACAAATACACTAACACACATACATGCATGTCTACGGTGCTATACACACACATACATAGAGTGGAGGAGTGACAAAACTATCTATACACACACACATATACACCTCGCATATATACACACACACGTGTCTATTTCCTTTCCTAGTCACAAGCCTATTTAGTTACACATCCATCCATGCTTAACACCAACAAGGCATGAACTATTCACCTCTACATTTCCCATGAGTTTTGACCATCCAAATATATCACCAACATACTACAAATTTCGGCTAGTGCATTCCCAAGACAAACCACTATTGAGTCAAGGTCAACTTCTTACACCAAGATAACACAACATAGAATACTTGAGAAGGATTATCATGTCAACCATACCACAATTACAATGCCTTTTTCCCAAGACCATTTGCGTCCGAAAACCCCAACAAACAAACAACCTTGGTTTCCACCTTGCACTAACATGGAAACAACATAAACTATTTGGACTTCTACCAATTGTCAACTTACCAAAAACCTTTTCTTTGTCCTATTATGTTCGACTTCCAAGGGATCCAAGAAGGAGTGCACACAAACACTAGTCAACACCTTATATTAATTTGGAAAAACATGAAACACTTGATCATTCCCACCTTGTAAACCTTGCCAAAACATCTTGCTCCTTCCCTATGTCAATCGGCCGCTACACCACCCCTACAAGCCAAATAAAAGCCTCAAGGTCAACCTATTACTCTTACAAGGACTCTAGGATAATGCACCTCAGGAAAACAAAGAATTGACTTGCCCAAATTGTGAACCAATGGAACAAGCCCTTCCCCTCACCATTCGGCTATATATAGGACCCAAGAGAGGCATGAGAATCACACCACAACTCCTCATAACTCACTAACACTTGAACTCTCCTCTCTTTTCCTTTGTACCCCTTCGGCCAAAACCCAAAGACCCACAAGGGGCTTTGTTCGAGCAAGCTTCACTACCATTTAGGAGTCCCAAGTTATCATCTCACATCTAGGAACTTTGAGGAAGGAAGTTAGCTTATTATTTTCATGTTTTACTCGGCTATATACGTGAGGTATGATACCCGAACTATAGTCTTGTTTACATGAATATTTAGTTATGCACATTGGTCACCCGAAGCCTACATGTACTCGCACACCCCCACAAAACATTTATTCTTGGAACTAACTAACTTAACAACTCAAGTTTTGATGATAAAGGTTCAATGTTCTAGTTATGTATACACACATGTTCACATTGATGCATACACCTTGGAACACATGGATATGGACATTGCAAGCACACACACATACATATATGTATGCGTGCGTGTGTAAGAGGCCAAGACCCAGCCCAAGAACAACGTATTTCACCTAATTTATACAATATACAACATGGTTTGATTTATAAACATATGTTGAGAATAATAAAACATGTGTTAACTAGCTTAACACGTGAGTTTTCTAAAAAAAACATAAGGATATGTATGTATAAACAAAAGCAAGACACTTGGATGTGTTATTTTTATACAAAACTGTCACAAGATATGCCCATGTGCCATCCTAAACCTACTTAACTGAGACATAAGTAACACTCGGTAACATTTAAGGAGTCACCACATATGTTTTACCAAAAACAGGAATAAAACATAGCCACCAGGATAACAAAATGAACAATTATTAACACATACAGTGTGTGACACCCGTGGATAGTGGTACAGAAGCCCCTCGTCCATAGGTGATACAGTCGGGTGAACAGTTGCATGGTAGTTAGAGCCAAACATAGACCTAAGTTGCTTTTAACTGCATTTAGGGCTCCTAGACCAGACACACAGTGCCAGATTCAGTTTAGACTAGCATTCAGACACCAAGTGAGTATTCACGGCCCCTTTTTACAGTTTTTACATTTTTCCGGGGGAAAAACATGCTTACAGTGTTCAGTTACAATACATGACTATTATGTGAACATGAGACAGTACAGTTCAGGATCCATTAAGCCATCGTGTCATACATCATACCATAACCATTAGCTATGGACTTACAAGCAATGATGAGAGCGACAAAGAGTCATAACGGGAACCTGAAAATGAAGTTGAGAGTGATGAAGATTCAGAATGTAAGCTGTGCAAAAATCTTGTTTTTTTTTGCTTCGCCAAGATTATATTCGAAATTTAACTAAAAGTGTTTCTGATTATTGTTCAACCAAATAGCTGGTATAGCTGGTATAGCTGGTTTTGGCTATGAATCCGAGAAATCTGATTCTGAATTTGTGTACCACCCTCAAGCATGGCATCCGTATACACCATAATTACTAAAAAGGTGTGATTAAGTGCAACACTTGCTTTACTGCCTTCTCTTTCTATTGGTTGTCTTCTGCTGTAGATTGTCACTTGAATGCTTTAACATATTATGTGTGGTGGAATGTGTTAGATATGAGTTTGACGTAGAGCGTAAGTCAAAGCTTTTGGACACAATCCGTAGTTTTGACCTTCCAAAAAATCCGTTAGATGAACTTATTGATCAGGTATATATTAAATAAGGTTCTGCCATGTGAATGACCTGTAGTTAGTACATGTATTATAACCATGAACTTGTGTCATTTTAAAAATTTTAATGTCAACTAATAATTTTGAATAGAAAAAAAAATCTTTTCAAACCGTCAAAACTTGTCGCTTTGATATGTCAATCTTTGAAAAAGTAGTTGACAGATCAGCCAAGAATTTTTGTCAACACCCAGCCAAACCGGACAATGAACACCCTTGTAAAGGAGATGAGGAGATGTAGCTTATGGTTGTCCATAGCTTATTTGAGCCTCGTATACATAAAGCTCTAGCCTCGCTTCTCTCACAGTTTTCAAAACCTAAATGCCTCATGATAGACACTTCATATATATGGCAAATGGCTATGTGGCCAACCCCATCTCCCCTCTACTTTGGCCCAACTCACCTACCCATCCACCTCCTGTTCAATCACCCGCCTCCCCCAACAGCGCCCCAAATATCTCTCACAACCATTCTTCCTCAAACACTTCCCTTCCCTGGCCCACTCCCTTCCTCGGCCCAAAACCCAACTCACGTCCCACCCTCATCTTCCGCTAGCGGACCATCCCACCATCAATCCACTGACCCAGCTACGTCCCAACCCCATACGGCCCAAAACTCTGACACCCCAACACAACAGCCTACTATACCCAACCCCTCTACTCAACCTATCCGCACCATGCGCACACGTGCCATGGACGGTATTTCCAAACCAAAACAACCCTTCAATCTAAACACCACCACTCTCGCTCCCATCCCCAAAAACCCACAAATTGCCTTGTCCACACCGGAATGGCTTAATGCCATGACCAACGAGTTTAGTGCACTTATTAAGAATGAGACCTGGGAATTGGTCCCTCGTCGTCCAGACATGAATATTATCCGCAGTATGTGGCTATTTAAACATAAGCTTCGCTCGGACGGCACACTCGAACGATACAAAGCACGGCTTGTTTGTGACGGTCGCAGCCAACAGGTTGGCATTGATTGTGGTGAAACTTTTAGTCCTGTGGTTAAACCAACCACCATTCGGACAGTTCTTACTCTTGCTATTTCTCAGTCTTGGCCCATTCATCAACTGGATGTAACCAACGCTTTTCTACACGGCCATCTTCAAGAGACCGTGTATATGCACCAACCTATGGGATTTCGCCACCGTGACTTTCCTGACCACGTATGTCGTCTTAAGAAGTCTCTCTATGGCCTTAAGCAAGCCCCAAGGGCCTGGTACCAACGGTTCACTGAGTTCGTAGTACAACGAGGCTTCACACAGTGCAAATCTGATAACTCATTATTTATTTATAAACAGGGTCATGATACTGCCTATCTCCTACTTTATGTTGATGATATCATACTCACCACCTCGTCTGATCTCTTAAGAAAACAACTCATGACCATGCTGGCAGGCGAATTCGCCATGAAGGACTTGGGGCCTTTATCTTATTTTCTGGGTATCTCAGTCACTCGAACAGGTGACAAACTTTTTTTATCTCAACATGCCTATACGCGAGATATTATTAATCGTGCAGGAATGGAACATTGCAAACCTGCCGCAACCCCTGTCGACACACAAAGCAAATTAGGTACTCACCCAGATCCGCTATTTGAAGACCCTGCCACATTTCGGAGCTTAGCAGGCGCACTCCAATATCTGACATTCACGCGGCCCGACATTGCATACGCTGTACAACAAATATGTATGCATATGCACTCCCCATGCATGGCTCACTGGAATGCTCTTAAGCGGATCATCAGGTACCTTCAGGGCACTACTGAATACGGTCTTCATCTTACACCATCTACTTCTGCTCTCTCAATACGGGCCTATACCGATGCAGACTGGGCCGGCTGCCCTGACACCAGGCGTTCTACATCGGGTTATTGTGTCTACATTGGAGACAACCTTGTCTCCTGGTCTTCTAAACGCCAAACTACCATCTCTCGGTCTAGTGCTGAAGCAGAATATCGTGGTGTCGCTAATGTCGTTGCTGAAATATGCTGGTTACGGAATCTTTTACTCGAGTTACACAGACCTCTTTCTAAAGCCTCGCTTGTTTACTGCGACAACGTCAGTGCCATCTATCTATCAGGTAATCCAGTTCAACACCAACGCACCAAGCACATTGAACTAGACATCCACTTCGTTCGTGAACACGTTCAAAAAGGCCTTGTCCGCATTCTACACATGCCGTCTCGCTTTCAAATCGCCGACATCTTCACAAAGGGCTTACCACGGGTTCTATTTGATGATTTCCGCTCCAGTCTAAGCATCCGTTTACCTCCCGCTTCGACTGCGGGGGTGTGATAGACACTTCATATATATGGCAAATGGCTATGTCCACTACGTACATATGGCAAATGGCTATGTCCTTTGCTATGATTATTCTCCCATTTATTATGATTGTAATTTGTATTAAAGTGTACCAATCATCTCCTAAAATAGGAGCCCTCATTGTATCTATAAATTGACAGTCATTCTGAATATACAGACAAGTTGTGACATTGTTTTACACCTCAAGAGGGTCTTACGCTTTTTAAAATCAAGTAAGATGAATATACACATCCCAAAAGGCCTAAATTTTATATTTGCCCCATATATGTTTGTTTTTGTGGTAAATAAAATTAATTTATGCAGTACCCGAATGGTGGTGGGTGTTGGGTCAAAAAAAAGATATCTGGTAGCTCCTTAGAGATAATTCAAAAACAAGGTTGGCAATGACTTTGAGCTGCTAATGCAATAAACATGATTCGAATTGTTCCAACACAGGCAATTGAACTAGGACCACTTGAATATGTGAAACGAGTGATGACATCGACAAAAGAAAATTGGAGTCATGAGAATTGTCCCGATGTGCAAATCGGTTCGGTCAAACTAAATCTTTCTCTATCATGGCTGTCACCAGTTGCCCTTGGTGGTGCAGCTGCAGGAGTGGTTAGCACAGCTGCACAGCTCATATGAAGAAAGCTTTAAGCCGTCTTGAGATGCTTCTGATTGGAGCTCTTTCAGGCGTGCTTGTGCAAACTTATTTTGTTAACTTGGCTACATAGTGATTACCAACATGCTATAGTGAGCTCCTTCTTACAGTTTTAGAAATATATTTTTACACAAGCAAAAAGCTTGTGGTTAAATTTAATATTGTTGTAATTTGGTATCAATGTATGTGAATAGTACTCTGAATATAGGCATAACCAATTGATGTTCAATAGGTTGTTTATGTCATGCCTTCTACTCATTCAATTGATTCAAATTTATTAGTTATTTCCTTGCGTGAAAATTTGGCAGTACATCATACTGAACATAGTATTGATCTTGCTTGATGTGGCTTTAGTTAGGTTCATTGTACTTTATCGTCATTCGGGAAAGGTTGTTACTTTATCATCAGGTCCTGGTTAGATGATACATTTAAAATCACATGCATATTAGATGAGCAATGGTAAGTTCACCCAATCAACTTTGAGTATTCGAGTATAAATTTCATAGCGGCTTATTGGAACCACAACGTTGGTACAATTAACTTAAAATTTGCAGTGTTTTTGTATTGCAACCCGTTTTTGGATCCCGCCGCAACGCGTGGGTAAACCCACTAGTTATTTTAACTATTGACTATGTTCATATTATTCTTATATGAATATTTAACCTTTTGAAAATGCATGTTTAGATTTATTTTTATTTCATAAAGTTTAACATTCAAAGCATTAGTATTTACTGAACCGTGTGTTTATACGAGCAATAATCTAGTAGATTAAATGAAACAATAGTATGAAAGAACAGGGAGTCTCAACAAAGCCCACATGGCCACAATGGCTGTCAGGCCCAATCACTAGTCCCATAATCTTATTCTCATGTTCTTTATTTAGGGCTTAAAATCTCTGGACCAATACCATTGCTAGTTAAAATACGTTAACGACTTAACGTTATAACCAAGGAAAGGGCTAAAGACATGAATAGCATTTCCTTATTCCTATACTAAGAGGGTGTTTGGGATTGAGTTTCAAAACAACTTATTGACTTATTGGCTTTTTCAAAAAGCCAATAAGTCAATAAGCTGTTTGTGTAACCCAAAAGCACTTTCTGTTTTGACTTTTGGCTTTTGGTTTTTAAGGGTGGAAAAGCTGTTTCTGAAAAGTTAGAAATCCTGGCTTTTGGCTTTTGACTTTTGACTTTTGGAAAAAAATTACAAATCTACCACCCATACAACCAATATTTACAATAAGTTAAGCGAAACACATAAAAAAACAACAATTTATTGACGTTTTGACGTTTATCATCCTAAAAGCTAATCCAAACACTTTTTTTAAAACTCCTTTTCAAAAAGTCATAAGCCAATAAGCACTTTTGACCAAAAGCACTTTTGGATCTCCAAACTCAATCCCAAACACCCACTAACATTTCCAAACGTTAACAGTGATAATTCTCTAATGGCCTATAATGGTGTTTCATTAGCCTTTAATCTCTCCTAATAACCTCTATATATACACCCAAGGGGAAACCCTATTTAATGGTTCATTAAGGGTAATTACGTCCATCACATAAAGACCAGTTAAACCAATAGGGGTATTTAGGTCATTGATCATTTATTAGATAAATGATTATAAGGGCCATTTAATTAGAATATATAAATATATTCTTACATTCTCCCACTTGGCCGAGTAATCATTTATTATGAGCATTAGATAAGCCTGATCAGGAGTTAACGCTCATTTTAGTTTTAAACCCAGAAATGTAGCAGAGAAATACAGTCGTTGAGTCAGTTATTCAACTCAGGACCCCCATTAATCATACTACACCCCAAATTTAAAACTTAACATTAGGATCATGACAAGTAAACCCTTAACGTTAATTTGTATAATTAGTGTCTATATGTCCTTAGGCATGCATGATTTAGAGACAAACAAATATTAAACGGATGAGGAATAATTAATAATTAGCCATTCATAGTGCAATATGCAGTTGTACATGGTCATTTGTAAAACCCGTCTCAATTATAGGCCATTAGAGAGACTTATGGGTGATAGACCTTTAGTTATTGGATCTATAAGCATATCATGAATGAATTCGATACAAAGAATTAGTTTCCTCTACTTGTTCATAAAATAAGTGAGCAATAAATTTCGTATCGAATTTCTAATGCAGCTTCGCTCGAACTGTTACTGTTCGAGAAAATATGGTAGCTGACTTTATCACAGTAAGTCTTCAATATAGAATTTAGATGGAGTTATTAATTATGAGTCTACTAATAAAATTCCAACAACATTTAGTGACAGCTGCGTTGTGATAAGCAACATATTATGTCATTATTATTTAGGTTGTTGTTAACAGTTCATTATGACTCCTCCATGAGATAAGTTTTGTCTGCTAAAATAAGGATATATCCCGAAGTTGACATATTGTTTTCTTTAAATACAACAAAGTTAGAATAAGAGTATTCAACTATTTTAAGTTATCACTTCTTCTTTAAATTATAGTCTCTCGTTTCTTAGAGATATTGTAATATTTTATTAGATGCTTCACAATAATCTAGACGAGTCTAGTGTTAAGCAACATGAGCAATATCCAAACGAGCATAGACTTAAACTTACATAAGGCTTCTAATTAATGAAGCATAAGGTAGTAATCTCAATTATCCTATTAGCCTCTAAAGGAGAGCAATGTTGTATGTTACATGTGTAAGGACCCACTTAGAGACGAAACTAATGTCTCGTTGAGTCTATCTTGGTGAATTTGATTCCTATAACATAAGAGGTATCTCCGAGATTCATTATGTCAAAGTATGCGCGAACAATGATTTGACTAACGTAACATATACTTGTCAAAAGAATGTCATCTATACAAGGACAAGTTTGCGTTAGTTGCTCCCACTCAACTTGAGGTAGGTGTATTAATCCACTTGGTTCTTGATGAAAAGAATTGCATTATAATTTCATCATGTTTAAATGCTTGCATCAACCCATACATGGATTTCATTGACTTACAAACTAAGTGTTCTTGACCTTCAGTTTAGAACTTTCAGGTTATTTTATGAACATGTAGGTCAATGTTAGGGAAAGTTGTCTAATGTTCATCTAATGTAGCTCTTAAATTATTATAAGCTACTAGAACAGTAAAGATCCTCAAATAAACCTTTTCTAAGACAAGTACGAAGGTTCTTTGATAATTTATTCCCTCTTGAGTATAACCTTCAGCAATCAATCATACTTTTAGTGTGATAACATTTCCATTCAGATTCAGTTTAGTTGTGAACACCTTTAGGTAATTCAACTAAATCCAAACGTTATTCTAATTCATGGAATTAAGCTTGCCAATAGTAGCTTTGTCCCATTTAGAAGATTTAATTGATGCCGATGATGTAATTAGAAGAGGTAGGATCGATAAACTTTCCAAACATCCATTTCAACTTTAGTCAGGTAAGGTACTTTATCATCAAAGTTAGTAGGCCGTTTAGACCTAGATGACCTCCTGAGTTAACTATTGGGTTTATTAGGATACATATGCAATTTTATGAATTAGCTCTTGGTTAGGTGCTTTTATTCTCAGGTAAATAAGGAGCAATAGTACTTTCTAAGTGTGTAAGAGTTGGTGCAGTATGGTGTACAAGAGGTGTAATCGGAGTTAAATTAGGAGTAAAATTTAATGAGTCTCTCCCCCCGCCTCTTGTACTTCTTGCAAGTCATGATAAGGACTTTTACTGCTCCCACTAAACTTAGAAATCTTTAGGAACTTAGCATACATAAGGTCTAAGATTGGAAGACCAATAGATTCTAATAGAGAAACAAAACAATGATGTTTATGTTAGTTTCTCTTATTGAGGATTACTTTAGTTTTGGTAAGAAATCTAAGTTCCTCCCATAGTTAGGCATCAATAAAACTTTAATAGGAGTATCATTATATTCAAAGGAGACAAGTTGTGATGGAGCAGTGTCGTACAAGAGGTGTAATTTGAGATAAGATCAAAATTGTCACTTCCCCCACCTCTTGCAACTTTTGCAAGTTATAATTAGGACACTTAATACTCCCACTGATCTTTTAGGTCTCTGGGAACTCCATATGATAAGTTTTAGCGATGCATATGAATAGGAATATTTCATATATTTTAGACTTGATTTCCTTATTGTCCAGATTTCATAAGAAAATTTAAGGACATATTTAGAAGGAAACCTTTTAAGTATATGAATTGATTTCTTGAAGACTTAGGTCCATATGAAACATATTAGATACAAGTCAACATTTTTCTAAACTCTACTAATGTCAGTTAATTATACCATGTGATGGAAACCCATTTATTCCTTCTGTCATTTTAAAGTTTAGGGCATTTAACACATGCTTTAAAGTCATTAAGAATGAGATTTGATAACAAATCATCCTTCATTAACCTATTCATGATTGCTCATGAAAAATTTGGTCTCAATGGATGAAATGCATAAGTCTCATTATCCTTTGTTAAATTTTCATTTTCATGATAACAAAGTTGTGAAAATGTATGTATCATCTTGTTCTATTTTATAAGGTTTTTGTTTAGATAATGACGACAAATAATATGAGAGTTTAAGTTAATAGTGACTTTGTTTTGGTCATAAAACTCATAACTGTCAAAATTTGACTTTAGTATTGATACTAAAATTCTGAGTAATCTCCAGAATATTGTAAGGTATCATAAGGCCTAATACAAAGATCCGTTATTAATGGTTCTTTCAACCTTAACATTAAATTTGCCACTTACTCTCATCTTAAGTATTTGTTGAAATCTGTTAAGGAAACGAATAGAACTAGACTCAACAATCATGTGTTAATTGGAATATTTATATCTGTGGAGTCAAATATCATTGATTTTCTACTACTTAACTTAGCCAGCTGTTTCCTTGGCTTATGGATTTGTCTCATTAATTATGCCTAGTCTAATGGCATAGTTTTGCAGTAAGACATCCTCTTGGAAAACTTAGAGCTGGAAGCAGTACTTGTATTTGTTTCCGGACTTTAAAACTATCCTCTCTATTGTAAGTTATCTTCTATTTTTAAGTTTTAGTGGTAGTAGGGTGAATAACATCTGATTTTTTCAGTTTTAGGCATTTCTTTTCCTGTACGTATGTTGCTATCAACACACTCATTTTCCTTTGGTACTTCTGAGTGTTGTAGTTGATTCATAAGGCATCCAATCGTAATAATGGAAAAATTATTTTATAACGCATTGAAAATCTTTATCGATTCCATGAATAAGCCCTTAGTTTAATAGGTCATGTTATTCAATATTATGATGTATTCACGAATGTCACCTAAGGTTATTATTTGACTTAGATTTATTGCATACTTCTTTAAGAGTTCTTTTGATTATTCCATAGAAACAAAATTAGTCTAAGGAATTTCAGAATCTTTTAATGGCTCCCCTGATAGCAATTATTAATTTGAGTTATTGATTACCATAAGTGACATTATATTTGACTTATCCCACTTCTTAATGAAAATAAATTTCATTTTATTAGATTATTAGCAGGAATGTCATGTTTTAAGGGATAATCAACACTCAATAAGAGCAAATCATATTAAGTTTTAGAATAAGAGTGGATTAGTTAGTTTGAGATATGACCTTTTAGAAGAACTTTAGAGTGATTTATGTTATGGGATATTCAAGTAAGGCAGACAAAAAAATTAGGATCATTATATTAGTGAAGGATCATTAATATGTGAGGATCATTGTTTTGATGAAGATGTGATAACATCTATTATAAACACCAAAATATAATAGATTAATTAAAAGTTCTACTTAAACAGTAGCACATCACCTTTGGACAGAAGTGAAATCATTTAAGCATGATGTGCAATTAAGTGTAGCACATCACCTTTGGGCAGAAGTGAGACACTTAATTTATTAGGCACAATTTAGTTTTACAGGGCATGTATGTAACACATCATCTTTGGACAGAAGTGAGATATTCATGTTAATTAGGCAAAACTAATTTGGTATGCTTAGTTAGACTTAGGGGCTGTTTGGTAGCCTCTTAATCAGCCTCTTAACCATTCAGGTCTGAATTATTCAGCATTCATATTGTTTGTTTCAGCATCTGAATGGAATGATTAAGTGTTGAACCATTAAGCTAATAAGGGATGCTGAATGATTCAGCTCTTAATCATTTAGAACATCTTAATCATTCAGACCATCTTAACGATTCAGCACTTAATCAACCAAACAACCCCTTAGATAACTATATTAAGGTAGCACATCACCTTTGGGCAGAAGTGGGACCTTTAAGTGTTATCGAAGTGAAGCAAAACGTTTATTGATTTAGGTTTTGAAAAACATAGTTAAGGTTTTTCAAAACTAATAAACAAATTAATAGCAAACCCCGAGAAAATTTTAGATTACCAGTTCTCGGGAAAGTAGGTTTAGTTCCCGGGAAAAGAGGTTCTCGAGAAAAATAGTTATTTCTCGCAAACAAGGAAGTTCTCGAGAAAATGGTTAGTTCTCGAACTTGTCAAAGTTCTCGGTAAAAAATTGAGTTCTCGGAAAAAACAATTAGTTTTCGGGTTGCCTTAGGTTCTCGATATAAGTTAGGTTCTCGAAAAAACAAGTTAGTTCTTGAATTCTTGAGAGTTCTCGGATTCAGTAATGGTTTCCGAATTTAGTAATGGTTCTCGATTTTGGTTTAGGTTCTCGAATTTAGGTTTTCGAAAACAAAAAAATCGAGAACTGTTGGTTCATGAATCTGAATTCGGAAACCTGTTTGAGAACAACCTTTCGAAAAATGTTAATCCGTGAACAATTGAATGCGAGAACCTTAATCCCATTATTGCTATAATTTAGGGATTTTAGAAAATCCGTTTCAATTGATTTCGGGATTTCAGTATATCTCCAAAATATTTCAAAAATTATGATAACCTTTTAATTTAAAACTTGGAGATTAAGTTACTCCCAAAATTTTAGGAAACAGATTTTAATCCTAGTTGTAACCAACTTATACACTGTGTTCCAGAGTTTAAAAGCAGAAGGAAAGGAAAGGAAGCAGAAAGAAAGGAGGACAATTTTGTGTTCCAGAGTTTCATTAAAGGAAAGAAGTGGAGGGAAGAGGAAGGAAAATTCTTCCAAATAACAATCCTTCCAAATTGGAAGGAAGAGGGAGGAAGGGAAAGTAAGAAAAATATAAAGTAAATCATTTACCAATTTACCCTCTCATTTAATCTATAATAAAATCTTACAAGGGTATAATTGTAAAATATACGTTTCTTTTCTCTTCCTTTCAACTCGGAAACACATAAAACCTTTAGTTTCTTTTCTTTTCCCTTCAACTCGGGAACACAAAATAAAATTATATATTTTCCTTTCTTTTCTCTCCTAATATCCCTTTCTCTTCTTTTCTTTTATTTAGTAAACTCGGGAACACAGCGATAGTGATTTTCATCAAAATAAGGATAAATTTTATGAACAGTCCCGTGATCATACAAGAACCGTTCATACTAATTATCAGATTTATTATCAAACTTCTATTAATAAAATAAAAACATACTTTATAATCAAGATCCTTGCAAATCATCTTGGATCTCTTCGCATCATTAATTAAATCAATTTTACCTATTTTTTTTCTTCGTGATTTGCAATAGTGGCAGAATTCATGATGTAGACTGTCATCCTTATCTTAAATCAAAAGTGTTTTCATATGTCTTGATTTGCAATTCATATGATTCGTGATATGCACAGTGGCCTTTGAAATCAATTTTTTTTTTTTCGTCAGTTTCAATATTAGCCAACATATGCATTCGTGATTTGCACAGATTTATTATTCAATATTATTTATCAAATCATTAATTAATTTTACAAATCGAAATAGAATTGATATAATCAACATATGCTCTGATACCACATGTTGATCAATTCTTTGAACATGATATATAAACATAATAACAAATCAAATATGTACCTTATTAGCCAATAACCACTGAGAGGGAATACTTCATGATCTACAGGATGATCGGGTTCCCGTTTGGGATGTACAGTTAGGATGGCTTAAGAAGATCAGAGATCTCAGTTTTAGAGAGGAGAGGAGGAAGAGTTAGGGTTAAGAGTAATGGTGTTTCATTAGCCTTTAATCTCTCCTAATAACCTTTATATATACATCCAAGGGGAAACCCTATTTAATGGTTCATTAAGGGTAATTACGTCTATCACATAAAGACCAGTTAAACCAATAGGGGTATTTAGGTCATTGATCATTTATTAGATAAATGATTATAAGGGCCATTTAATTAGAATACATAAATATATTCTTACATATTTTTATTGGTATTCCGGTGTGATTTTTTTCGCGAGGTTGATACCAGGTGTATGATCACAATTTGTTTAAATTACTACGTGTTTTTGCGCTATTACATTTTGATATTTAGAGTTGAGTCGCAGGTACAACGAACTGAACACATGTAGATATTGCTTTGTTTAATAGTACAACTTTTTCTTTGGTTTTCTTTATCCTTTGTCATAGTTAAGGGTGTTCATCAAGTTTGGGTTACGGTTATCAGGTTATTCGGGTTTGTGGTGGTAAAAATGTTACCGATAACCAACCCAATCTAGTTTTACACAAAACAGAAAGTATTATGTGTTGAACAGTCATTGAAGCAGTAGTAAATGCCTACAAGAAAAGTTTATCAAACTAGTGATGTACTCTTTATTGAATAAAACTATTTCGCACATTTTAAGCATTTAGACACATCAAACACAACTTTTGGCCCGTTTGATCAGTATGACTAGTGTCATTTTTAGCTAAATTTCTAAATTCAACCCGTATCACTAAGATACAATTCAAACTGACCCAGTCAATAACATACAATCCAAACTGACCCAGTCCATTATATACATGGTTCGGATCCCGAACTAGGTTTTTTGTGCACCACTACAAGTGTATGCATACAAGTCTAAATCCAAACAATGAGAGATGAAAACCAACTACTCAGTATTTTACATTTTTACCAACTATAATTTTGGGGTGGTGCCTCTAATGGGCCTTTACACATCTATGATACCTAGTGTTTAGGTGTGTCCCAGAGGTACCGAGCGAGGACTGATATTGTACAGATTGATTCGGTACGGTATTCGGTGCTTACTTTTCCAAAAGTTCGAGATCGGTATTTTCTGTATCAGCATCTGTGGCAATACCATATAGAGAAAATTTTGTATTGAGTGCCGGTACCATAACGATAGATTCAGTATTTTTATCCAGTACCCACTTTTCTGAAATTTCAGTATCAATATTTCCAGTTTGATACGGTACCAGTCTCGTCCCTACCCAGAGGACAATTTATAACATGAAGCATTTTTTTTTTTGAATATTAACTTTCATTAAACACAAGGGGACGTCCTCAAAACAAGGACGAACACCCAACAACTATAACATATACAACGGGTTAGTACACCATTCCTTCCATTGAAGGTCTTTATACTTAGACCTGTTTTTTAGCCATAAAAACGATAAGGACTTTATACTACCAACCACACAATAGACCTTTGGTGTTATTTGATTAAAAATCCTGTCATTTCGAGCTTTCCAAAGCGTCCATAGAGTCACCAAAATAATGCCATGAATTATTCTCTTTCCCCACTTACTACCTTGGCCTTGCTTATATATAAGAAGTACATCCCTGATGCTGTGATTGTTACCCGTATGGATGCCGCACCATCTAAGAATAAGAAGCCAAACCCCATGAGAGAAACCACAATCAATCAAAAGGTGTTCCGTAGTTTCGAGATAAGTCTCACAAAGCTTGCACCGGTCTTCTTGAATAATAACATGTCTTTTGAGGAGGGCTTCAATCGAAGGAATCCTATCCATCTCTGCTCTCCAAGCGAAGATATGACACTTTAACGGGATCCAAGCTACCCATTTCAGTCGAAACATGTCTGAGTTGACCATCTCCTCCTTTATCTTCAATTTGACATTAGCAACAGAAAAATGATTGTAACCATTCCACTCCCAACCATCCTTTCCCTCCACCAGCAAAGTTTGACTTAGCGCAGAAGAAAGAGTGTCCCATTCTTGTACCTCAAGTATCCCCATTGGCCGAGTAAAGTCAACAGGCATCCAAGTCTCATGCGATCTGTTATTGATAACCGTGGACCCTTTGGTGGTAGCAACATCATATAGCCGAGGAAATTTAATCTTGAGAGGAACATCAAACAACCAAATGTCCTCCCAAAAACGAATGCTCCTCCCATCTCGTAACCGACCTTTTAGAAGATCAAGAAACATCTTTTCTCCGCATCTAAGTTGTTCGCAATTCTTAACAATTTCTGTCCAACATCCACTTGAACCTGCACATCGAGGAAAACCTGACCACCGGGTTCTACCTTTATGACACGATCGAATGATGTCTTTCCACAAACTACCATCTTCCACCTTGAATCGCCAAGCCCACTTCGCAAGGAGAGCTTCATTAACTTCTTTCAGACGAGAAACACCCAAACCACCTTTCTTTTTTTCGCTCGAGATCTTCTCCCAAGCCACCCAATGAAGCTTATTATTACCATTAGTCGAGGACCAAAAGAAACGACGCATAAGGCTTTCTAACTTATTAATAACTCCAACCGGGGCTTTATAGAGAGAAAAGAAATAGACGGGGAGACTTTGTAACACCGATTTAAGAAGAGTTAGACGACCACCAATGGAAAGGAATCTAGCCTTCCAAGTAGAGAGTCTCGCTTCAAAAACTTCTACAATTTTCCGCCAATTATTTATCCTGTTCATATTAGCCCCTACCAATACCCCCAAATAATCGAACGGGAATGCTCCAACTTTACAACCCACTACTTCAGCCAATGAAACAATATCTTCATTCGTTACTCCACTCCCGTACAAGAACGATTTACTGATGTTGATTTTGAGACCCGAACAAATATAAAAAATCCTCAAGATTCGCGCAACAGACAAAATATTATCTTTTGACCAACTCCCCATAAGAAGAGCGTCATCCGCGAAGAACAAATGCGAGATAACCGGCCCATGACTAGAAAAAGAGACACCCTCCAACAAACCCTTCTTGATAGCTTTATCAAACATACAAGTGAGAGCTTCCATCACAATCAAAAAAAGAAACGGAGAAATCGGGTCTCCTTGTCTAAGCCCTTTAAAGCATTGGAACTCAAACGTAGGAGACCCATTAACTAGCACCGCCGATCTCGCCGACTCCAAAATGCCCTTGATCCATCTACACCACCTCTCCGGAAATCCCATTTGTTCCATGATGGATAAGAGAAAACCCCAATTTACATTGTCATACGCTTTTTCAAAATCAATCTTCATGAAAAAAACCTTTTTAAATCTTCTTTTGCACCATGACAAAATTTCATTCACCATAAGAGGCCCGTCAAGAATATTTCTTTCACTAAGGAAACCCGATTGATTATCAGAAATAATAAAACCAATAACCTTTTTTAAACGAATCGCCAACACTTTAGAAATCGTCTTGCTAATAATACCCACCAGAGTAATAGGTCTAAAGTCTTTAAGGCCAAGAGGATTTTTTACCTTTGGAACAAGCGTAATAAAAGAAGAACTGCATCCCTTGTTAATAACACCTGTTTCGTAGAATTCCAACATCAGATTCATGAAATCGTCTTCAAGCAGGCTCCAAAAGTGACAGACAAAATTAAAATTAAACCCGTCAGGGCCCGGAGCTTTATCTTTCCCACAATCAAAAACCGCATTTTTAACTTCTTCTTTAGTAAAAGGAGCGATAAGAGCATCCACCTTACCAAGAGGGATACGTTTAATATCCTCACAGACTAAACGAGGCCGATTAGGATTCTTTTCTTTGAAATGGTTACTAAAAAACCTCAAAACCTCCCTTTTAACCAAGGATGGTTTCGCCACCCATTCATCATTAACCAATAAACCTTGAATTGAATTTGACGCCTTTCTACCATTTATCACACTATGAAAATACGCGGTATTATCATCCCCTTGTTTAGCCCAATTAATTCTGGATTTTTGAATCAAGTCTTTAATGCGAAGGAGTTCTTTTTCTTCAATACCTTTCTTGCACTCCAACCACGCCCACTCTTCTTCTTCTAATAAGGCTCTTTGCTCCATTTCTGATTCAAGTTTTTCAAGATCTGTCTTCAGCGCGCTGAGCTCCTCAGATTCTGTAACATCCAGCCGCTTCTTCCACCTCTTTAATTCAGCCTTTAGCGCCCTGAGTTTGGCTGTCAAGAGAACATCAGCGGCCCCTGACCCCATGAACTGCCGTAAAGAATTGGTCACCACCTCTTGACAACTATCCCTATCTAACCATGAGTTGAACCATCTAAATGGACGTGAACCAAAGCTCTCATTCACCAATGATAATACCAACGGTCTATGGTCAGACAAATGCCTCGGAAGAGCCCGTAAACAAGCCTCGGGCCATCTGATCAAAAAATCAACACACACCAATACTCTATCAATTTTGCTCAACCGAAAAACAGGACCTTTTTTTGTTACACAAGTGAACATGCTACCCTTCATCCCGTATTCCACTAACCCTGCCGAGTCTATGAAAGAATTAAATACATCTGCATCTTTTTGATCAAAAAAAGAGTTTTTACGCTCTTCATGGAAACGAACAGAATTAAAGTCCCCAATTAAACACCACAAACCATCCCTTTTGCCAATAAGATCAGCAATCGAATCCCAAAGAGTGCTTTTATCAACCAATTTTTGGGGCGCATAAATATTAATGATGTTAAGTAAAGTACCATCCTCCTTCAAAAAACCGGACACAATGAGAAAATTCTGGTGCTTAAAGGAAGAAGTCTTCGTAAACTTGTTAGGATCCCATAACGACACCAAGCCACCCGACCTACCCCTAGCTTCCACAAAATCAACCTCAACCAACGAATTTCCCCAAAACTTAGTGAAATCAAAACCTATCATGTTACTGAATTGTGTTTCTTGAAGACCAATAAAAGAAACACAATTTTCCTTTTTCAATCTTCTAACCCAAGAGTCTTTTCCTTTCACCCCCAAACCTCTAATATTCAACGACAGAATATTCATACCTGGACTGATTGTAATCCTTCTTCAACAATAGTCGCAGTGACCATCTCTGTTTTATCTTGTAACTCGGCACCCAAAGAAATCCCGAGGTTTATAGTGTTTTCCACCTCGACATTAATCGGGAACCTCTGTAGTGGAAGTTGTAACCCATCAACACTAATCGGCTCCATATCTGCTACTACGAACTCCTCATCTGCTCTTTCCGAATTAACACCTCCTTCTTCCATGTCTTCAAGTAATTGGTCAAAGGGTTTCATTATCGGCGATGTGTTTCTATCCATACTAATATTTCCTTCCAAAGTATCTGTATGAATTACCTCCTGCATCTGATTCATCCCATCTTCATTCCTGGACTGGGCTAAGATTTGAGTAGCATTCATCAGCCCAATCAAACTTTCCAATCCAAATGGGTCTTCACTATTGGACTTATCTTTCACCTTCTTCTTTGTTGGGCCAGAACTGGACTTGGACCCACTGCTAGATCTTTTAAAACGTTTTGTTTTTCTTTTTCTTGACAAAATACACTTGAACCCCTTGTGTTTTAAACTATTGTCATTACCCGGCTTTGACCCCAACTCACATGATGCTTCCGAAATTATAGTACTATTTTCAAACCCATTGACCTGACCACTTAAATGCACATCATTATTATCATCATCACCTTCCTTATTCTTTGGAGACTCCCTAAAAGGCGCTGGAGTTACCATATCTTCTTCACCCGCATTAAAGACCCTATTAATTGTCTCACCGGCAAGCTGTTCCGACGAACTTTCCGGCGACACACCATTAACCTGAGCATCTACCTCCTGGTCTGTCCCAGAATCCGTTCCACTACCACCTTGTTTCGAAAACACAGCAGCGAACTCCGGGACCCAATCCGTCTGTTCCTCCAAGATCCACACTCGAAACTTTTTTGTCTTCCAGTTCAACGTGATTTCGTCTGCAATTCTATTGCCCTCCCCAACAAGTACACCAACATATTCAAAAGAAAGATCATGATCAGTTGCAGAAATATTAGCCTTGTGTACCACCTTCCCAAACATAACTCCGATCGAGTTAAACACTTCATTCGTACAGAGATGTAATGGAACACCTTGTATTTTTAACCACGCCACCCTTTCAAACCCTATTGATTGGCCTTCCCATATAGTAATGGTAGAGAAATAATTCGTAAGTAATCTTGCCGCCTCCATTACCATCTGAGCTTGTTCCACATTTTCAAAAGTAATGAGAATATCCAATCCGCCTAGATATTGAACAACACCAATATCAGGACAGATTGAATGTAGAATGATATGGACGTTCTTCAGAGCCTCCACATCAACCATCTTAGCCACCACAGCCTTCCCATGAATATTAGACCAAGCATTAACATTACCTCCCACAGTTAAAGATTTTCCAACAAGCAGATCCTTGAACGATCTATTCACAGTCCCACCCATCCCCTGACCACTCTCTTTTACGTGAAAATTATTATCATTATTCTTATTATGCCCTTCACTCACTTTATGGTTTATATTATTATCATTATTATAAGAATCACCCTCTCTGTTCCCACCAATCTCTCCATCCTCTAAAACAAACCTTGCTATATTGAACCAAAGTTTGTTATCACCCATACGAATTCCTCTCAGATTCCTGAGAAGCTCCAACATGAAGCATTTAAATTTCAAAAGAGATCAAGGTTGAAGAAAATTGTATTAATAGCTTTCCCCTAATGCCCAATATGCAGAACCAAAGAAAGCGAGTAGACCACGATGAAAACCGAGCGGGTCGAAGCAAAGATGCTACATCTAACGTCTCGGCCCTTGTTGGGTCAAATAAAGGTGTCGTCGGTAATGGGCCTCATTCTACGCGTCGTTGGTGATGTGTCGTTTAGGTAGCTCTCTTGCCATGAAAACATTGAATTGAGAATTTGTGTCCAATTGCAATTGAATTAAGGAAGTTTGTTACAAACACGAATAGCTAAACAACTCATGCAAAACAAGATCATGTAAACAAACTTTTTAGCACACGTTACCTTGTTTGATACACATAATTTAGAGCAAATACCTAAGTATATGATGATTAATTTATAATTATGTATCGCGGATTTACAAATCAAAATAATTAAAATGTTTACAAATGAAATCCGGTCCATCTACGAAAACTCTTGACATCATTTCCTTCAGAAACCGCCATTCCAATCCCGGCTCGCCCATTTTGCCCAATCCCTTGATAATACAATCTCCATTCATCTTTCTCGCCTTCCATATGAACCAGATATGGTGACCCCACCCGTTCACAATCCCAACAACCTGTTTCTTGGGCGGGCTTCAAAATGGGCCCGCCCTCGACCCTATGCCAATCTTTTAGCCCATCTGAAGATTGGGCCAACCCGATTGACCTCCTACCGTCAACATCCACACCTTCATAAACCATAAAATAACCTCCATCTTTCTTGTTCCTTACAACACAAGGATCCATCACCCCATACTCATCAAAATCACCAACCCGCCCACCCCCCATGATCTTCCCAAGCTTCTTCCACCTCATACCATCGCGTGAGCGCGCCATCCCTATCGCGAACTGACCCTTTTCCAAATCAAACGAGTGGTAATACATCCTAAGATCACCATTACTATGAAAAACAACTTGTGGGGACGAAATAAACATCGAATCCCATTCGCCTTCCGATCCCAAATCAATCAAAGCGCCACTATGATGCTCGCCTTCTATCCTCGCCCAATGCCTACCATCTTGACTCATTGCTAAACCAATTAAAGACCTACAAATCCTCCCAAATTCACCATTTCCACCACACCTTTCAGGATTCTCCAACCTAAACTCAAGAGAATCATCCAAAACTTCGATCTTTTCGTTACTAAACCCCGTATAATACAACCAATAAACCGCATTACTCGCTCTAATCTTTGAACTAGACATAACCAAGACCTCACCTGGCATCACACCATTAGTATCAAAAGCCCACCAATCATTACTACACTTCATAACCAACCCCACATCACTATTAGACTGAACCACCCCTTTACCTCTTTCCCAATGGATCCCATTACTTGAAACCGCTAACCCGATTGAACCCGGACCCATATTCCCACCGGGTCGCCCACTATACCACATATACCACCTCTCTTCTTCATCACTCAAGAATCTTTTCACCAATGGAGACCCAACTTCAATACTATCCCAAGAACCTTGTTGACCCAAATCAAGAACCAAACCTCTAGAAACAAAGGAATTTGTTGATGGGTTTGGTTGATCTGAGGTGGGTTTTTGTGGGTTTTGGAAATCTTGATGTGGGTTGGATGAAAAGGTTGAATCTTGATCTTGGATCACGTTATCTTTATCATCTGAAACAGTGGGGTTTGAGGAACAATTGGCTATAAAGATAGGATTTTTATGATGAATTCTTGGATTAATATTATAAAGATTTGATCTTTTGGAAGGTATGGTGGTTGGGTGTGTTGATCTTGGAGTGGAGGGAAAGAGGAGGGGGTTAAGGTTAAGTGTTGTTGTGGCCATTGAGAGATGATTGTTTGAGAGAATATGTGAAGATTAGACTGGAAGAAGAGTTGGCAGGTGGTTGACCAATAGGGTGGTGACACGTGTGTGGTCTTAGATATTTTATTTGTTATTTTATTGTTATCCTGTATGAAATTTTTAGAGTATATGATGATCTGATATTTATAGATGAGAAGAGTGATCCCAACAAGTCAACAACAATGGCAGTTGATGGACAAGGAAGAATGTGGTAAAGTTAAAGTAAAGTTGATATGGGTCATATTTGTCCATTTAAATAAATAGTATTTTCTTTCTAATGTTTCTAGATTTTTGTATTAGGGTGGATTGTGGAAAGGGTGGTTTACCCGAAACACACAAGTACTCAAACTAACAGTTTTGTCACTCATATTAACCCAAAACAACCAAAGTACTCAAATAGGAGGGGTGGTGTACCTTCTACCCAAAAAATACCGTTTGACAACGGTAACCTCGCCCGAAATTCCGTTACAACTACTTGGCCAACCACTTGGTACTCGGAATTCCGATACAATTACTTGGCCAACCACTTGGTACTCGGAACTCGGTGACTACTCGGCCCTCCCGAGTTCACAACACCTTCCACCCTATGTAGTATTATTATGTTGTCTGTTGAGCAGTGGAACTTGTACTCTTATGTTGGACTGTTAGAGAGCATATGTTTTATAAGCGGTTTATAATTAGTCAGGTTGGTGGGTTGAATTCATAAATCAAAACATAATCCATATGATTATTCATGTAACATAGACACACATAGTATTATGTAACATGACCATGATCCATATAACCTGTTTATCTAAACAAGTCAAACGGGTGACCAGTTGTAATTAATTGTAATAAAGAGAAAATCACCATATTAAACATTAACCAACCTAATTTCCCAAAAATAAACATTTCAAGGCTAATGGGTAGGGGCTTCACACAAAAAGAGATTGGCAAGGGGTTAGGATTTGGCACCATTACCATAAGCCAGTATGGTCTAGAAAGAAAAGGAATTAGACCTACATACACCAAAGCCAAAGCCAAAGACAAAGACAAAGGAAAAGATGGAATTCATGTTTACTCTTCAAGAAAGGTATCAAAACCCTTTTGACCAAACAGATCACATCTAGCAAGATGCATTTAGGGCACCATCATCTTAAAGAAAAAGGACTTGCAACCCTTTAAATTTCTTTACCAAAATAAATGATTCTACATCACATGCAAAGCAAAAATGCCAAAGACTCTAGGACTGGATTCTCCAAACAACTCGAGTCAATTATTGTGGTGTCTACTCGGTGTTTTATTGCAGCAAACAATAACGCACAAAATGTAATGTAGTAACAACCTTTAGGAAAAAAAAAACAACTAAACCTCGGTGTTTAAAAGCGTAAAGTATGGAATATGAGATATTACATGCCAGCAGGTCGGCCTCTATCTTGCATCTCAGCAGCCTGCTGCTCCTTTAGCCTGTCGACAACTTCCAAGATTCTTGGATTGAAAAAACGATCATAAACATATTTCTTCTCTTCAGCTTGTATCTCCTTTATAGCACTTGGATATGGGTTTGGAGGGGGTTTTGTTCCTCTTAATCGCGCAATTTCTTTCAGTCGTTTGTATGCCTTCTTTTTAGCTTTTTTCTGTAGCCGATACTCCATCTGTAAAAAAAAAAAAGAGAGAGAGAGAGAGAGAGAGCATAAAACCTCCTAAATTATTCCTTTTAATCATATTAGACAACTGTTTACTATTTTGTGTTGGTTGACATGTGTTGGGTCTGATTAACTTGACATGAAAGGTTGAAACAGGTTCTGTCCATTTATTTATTTTTTGCATACCTGTCCAAAATTTAAGTTATGCCATGTCTACCATACTACATTTGCTTGATGCACTCAACTTAAGAAGATTAAAGTTTGTAGATACTTACATCTGCTATATCTATAGCCTCCTCTTCACTGACACCTTGCTCCTTTAATTCAAGCACCCGGCAACCAAATATCCGTGATGGGGTCGGGTCAAAATCACAAATTCTATCACATAAAGATGTGATGATTAGTCGATTGCATAAGTTCTTTAAGAGCAAATAGATCTATGTGTATAAAAGAACATTTGAAAGCCAATGTTACAAAAAAATATGAATGAAATTTTATATAATCAAAGAAGTACTTAATAGGATCTTCATGCAATGATTCCGGATGCTTCTTGTAGAACTTATTGACATAAACATCCTCTGGGAGGCAGATCCGCTCAACTTTCTTTTCAGCTCGAGGAAAGACGGCAGGTGGGGACCTACAATATTAATACATTTTAAGCTCAAACTAGAGTTATTCAATAATTATTAACAGAAAACTAATTTACTGACAAGCTGAAGAGTTTAAAACCAAAATTTAATAATGGCTTTAGTAACAAGAGTACATACTTCTCCATAGCTTTAAGCCAAATAGGTTTCGCTTTGGCCAAACCGTTTACTAGCTTTCTTGTTTTTGTAAGCATGTCACCTTTCGTAAACGACATGGCTTTACTACTGCAGCAACAGCTTTAAGATGCTTCACCTAAAGTTGACATTTAAAAGAGACCCATATTAGATGATTTCAAACAAAAACCTAAATCTCCACTAGAACTTAACAAGCAAGATAACACAAGTAGCATGGGATCACAAATTTAGCAGAACATAAAAAATTACGGTAATAACTAAGGGAATGTTTGATAAAACTGCATGATTTATCATATACGAAGGCCTGAACAATTCAAGTGCTATGGAGTTGGTTCTGAATGAAAAACATACAGTGTTCGATGTGTTTCGAAAGAATATCTAGAAATAACATATAATTATACCATTTTAAACTTTTATGTGATTGAATATTGTACATAACAGAACTGTTTAATAAGTTTTCTAAACTGATAGAATATGTTATAACCAGTAGAACAATTCATAATGGTATAATTTCTCTAACTATTGTATATTTTGCAGTATCCAAGTGTCCATAATGGTGGGGGGTTGGGTCCAACTGGAAAAGCCATTGGAGTTATGGTGTTGCTCACTTACCCCCTTTAAGGTCAAGGGTTCGAGCCCCGCCGAAGGCGAATTTGGTGTAATTTAAGCCGTTTAAAAAACAAAAAAGGTATCCATAATGGTATAATTTCACTAATTATTGTATATCATGATTTAGAAAAACAAACACAAAGCTAAAAACACTTGTAACTAGTTATAAGCTAATGGTACGTACACTTTTGTCTATAGATTTAAAAAATATGACATAAATAAAATAATATCAAACAAAATGTTTAGTGTACACGTAAAGTGTCTCCAAGTTAGAAAAAAAAATATATAAAAAAGAAAAGAAAAAGAAAGACATAAATCGCATGGAGCTATGGTGGCTTAAACCCCATGCCCATGTGACCTTGTTACCTTTTATCTTTCATCAACAATTGAATACTTGATAGAAACAAGCTAACTTCAATCAAAATTTTATCAAAACATTGCAACAAATCATAACCTACTTTGGATCCTATTCAACTTCCAATCCCAGGATAAATAGAAATTTCACAGAACTCAAAACAATACACAAAAACAATTTTTAAACTAGTAATTACAAGCAGTTAGAAATCAGACAATGCTGTTTTCTAACTTATATAGACAAAAAGAAAAAGCAACCATATGTTCCCGACATAGATTGTTGAGATGAGAACACAATACTGTCTATCTGAGAAAAAGAAAAGATAACATTTAAGTTCAGGCCTAAACATGACTTCATTCGACATATAACAAACATGTGTTCTTCATAATGCCAGGTATCCTAATTAAATGAAAAGGTTAACTGATATTAATCAATCGTATGCAAAGAAACTAAATTTCATTGTTAGAGCGTGTTATAGACAAAGGAAGAAGAATGAGAGAAACAATCCATATCTTTGAATGAAATTATTTTACAAATTGACAAATAACTCTTCTTTACTCATACAACAAAAACCTTCACATAGTTGTTAAAAGCCATGCGCCTTGAGTGCGCCTAGCGCCTTTGATAACTATGTAGCATAGCAATCAAGAATCTTGAATATACGCAGCCTAATAGTAAATAGTTTATGTTAGTATATCCACTTTGATTGAAAACTTGCGAAAATAGTCACTTACACCTCATTTAAATCAGTTGTTGTCATATAAAGATTATATACACCAGTCTATAGTTGCACTGAAGATACATCTCTTAAATCGACAGCATCTACTCCCAAAATATAGGAGGAGCACTTCCACCGAAACAATATACACAATAACAAATCTAATCTACAAATAGTGGACGAGAATGCTATGCATCCATATATGTAAAGACATGTGTTTACACTCATGATTGAGAACTGAGGATATCTATAAACGATTGGAGCTCCAAGTCAATCCCATAGAACTAGAAGTGAGGAACTGAAGAAATCAGTTTCATGATCTGTGCTAACAGAGATTCAAGATCCTAATTTCAAGGTGACAAAACGAGTGGTTGGGAAACAGGTAAGGGACCAAACGAATTTGGGTCAGCTTTGGCCACTTGCACTTTTTCCTTTATTCAAATAGAGCTTAAAATAGCAACCAGACTAATCTCAACAATAAAAAATAACATTTTCTAACAAATTCAATTAATATCATAGATTCCATCCCATTGACATCAATCAAGTCTTTGATCATGTTTCTGCATTGTTCCGTATCTATAAAGTATGAACCCATCTGAGTTTTTTATAAACACACAAAACCTACCTTAACCTCATCCCAAATTTGTTCCTCAACTTATGGGATCATTCCTTTACTTGTTTAGTGGTTTACGAGCGATAGGCTGACAAATAATCCACCAAGGTGAACTAAGATGATGTGTCAAAGAAAATGCAACAAGAAATTTTAGCACAACTTCAACTGTCAAACATCAACAATGTGAATCAACACTTTATGCATTTGTACTTCTTAACTTCAAACGCCACGAGTCGTGCGTTACTCACCTTAAAAAAACATGATTTCACTACAAAGAAATACCGAGCTATGTCTACTGGTTTGAGTCTTTGAGATAATACAACTTACATAATTACATAAACATAATTGGAGCTTTTGCTTATCTATGAAATTTGCTACCATGTTGAAACCCTAATCCACAGACCGAGAAAAAAAAAAACCATACACTACATATTAAAGTATTCAAAAATGATTAATACAACAGATTGTTATGATACCTAGTTCTAGCACTGATGAGATTCAATACACACCAAATTGACCTTTTATTATTATTAATTTTTTTTTTTTTTTGAGAAATATTATTTTATTATCTATTTTATCTCATGATCATGACAAAGCAAGATTCAATGAAAACTTAAAAGGTTCAGAATTCTATAACATTATGGCTACAATACAAATTGCAATACTCAAGTATGCAGATTTAAACGAACAATAAAATGCGGTAAAATTAGGGCAAAAGTACGGTAAGGATAAAACTTAATAAAAATATCATTAATGATATCGGCTACCTTCAGTTGAACTCCGGATAGCTGATTTGGCGGTGTGATCGACGACGGTCAGAAACTTGGAGACGACTGTGGGAAGTGGAATATTGGTCCAAGGTTGAGATGAACAAAAAAAACCGACCCGAACCAATGTTGTAAATTTAACATTAATTCGTTATTCGATAGGTTACTGAGTAATTTTTCGTTAATGAATTTAAATAATCTCAACTGAAGAGATATGTACCCGCGCGTGCGCGCACATGAAACTCACATGCACGTCAGCACAACAATATGACGTGGAGTTCTAGAAGATGCCGCACGCAGCCACAGGAAAGGACAGGTGTCACCCGACAAGAGCAGGACACACAGCCAATCAAAGACGTGAATTCCCTGCTCCATGATCTCCTGCCAGTACAAGGTACGAGAAAGGACGAAAAGGACAATGACAGGACACGTGGACCAATCGCTGAAGGACAACGTGAGAAATGACAACGGTCGCAATAGTACAAGACAGCTGCCATTTCTCCCACAGCCAATCACAGGCCACCTCAGGGGCCTATAAATACCCCCCTTCGTCATCAGAAGAAGGGATCGACTCATCATGAGAGAATTCATACTATATAGCTGTGAGGAATAGATTATAGTTGAAACTCTGTAATAATCCTAATCAGTGTTCTGTATTCATCTTGTTGATTAATGAGAATCACGTCCTTTCTTATATTCTTATACTAACATTGTTATACACGGATTGTTATATTGGTGTTTCTTCATTGGCGCCATCCGGCTTTTGGGTTTTCAAGAACAGCAACTAAAAAACATCTATTTCTCTAAAAACCAGCTATGAATTCTTTACCAGCGACGATAAACTCCCCGGTGGGCATGTCAGGCACTGGTATTGCTCAGGCAAACACCACCCAACCCGACAGCACCACAGAGGAGCAATTTCATGGCACAGATGTGGGCCGTACTCCATCCTCCGGGACGAGACAGACCCCTTCATTTCATTTTGCCACTGATAATGTTCAAGCTTCACCCGTCAGTCAGACCACGCCGATGGTTAGTCCGGAGGTGTGGTATGCGCAACAAAAAGAAGCTTTGAAACAAGCATTCATAAACAAGATTAAAGAACAACAGCTGAGAGAAGCATCATGCGCCCTGTCCTTCAGCGAAGGAAGGCCTGTCACCATATCGGAAGGGCCATCCAGAGCTGCAGGACAAATCGGCGGGAGCAATCATATCACTGATCCAACTTGGAGGGAAGACTCCGACGAGTCACAGAGTCGTTTTCAACGTGACACAAGCCAGTACTTGACCAACACTGTTGATCGAGCACACTTGTTGTCCGGCGAGGACGATCTCACGCAACCCTATTACCCCCTTCATTCAGTGAAAAGTCAAAGTTCACACCGCGCATCGCGCTTGCTACGCTGCCCGCACGAACAAAAATCCCAAGCACTCTGGGAAAGTTCGACGGCACTGGCGACCCTGACGACCACTTGAGAAGTTTCGAAATCGCAGGGAAATGCGCAAGGTGGAGCCTACCCGCATGGTGTCACATGTTCGCGCAGACGCTTACGGGCGCAGCGCGAGTGTGGTTCGACAGCCTGCCAAACGGCAAGATAGACAACCTAAAGGAACTGACTGATAAATTCTCAGACCATTTCAGCCAAAACAAGAGGATTGAGCGTGACTCCACCGACATCTTGCAAGTCAAGAGACGTGAGAATGAATCCATTGAAGACTACATCACCAGGTTTAACCGAGAAGCCCTGCAAATCGGAACGATCGGGTTCGAACTTATGAAAGCGGCGTTCACGCAAGGAGTGAGGTGCGACTCACTAATCCGCACTTTAGCTGGATGTACAGGCATGCCCAACACTTGGGAAGAGATCATGCGCGGCGCAAAGAATTACGCCAAAACTGAGAGAGAACTTTCTGTCTAGAGCAGAATTCAAGCGCCACAGTACACAGACACACAAGCACAAGCAGTGCGCAGCAGAAATAACAGGCATGAGTGAAGGGGAAAAGGGAATGTCTGGACGAGGCTCCAAGGAGCCAACCAGACAGTGACAAAGCCCACCGCACCCCAGGAATACCAGCATAACACGTCACTCGTGCATAAATCTGGTAGACGGAGTCACAACAACTGGACTCCTTTAACAAAAACACCAGCACAAGTCCTAGCCACAGAAAATGTTGACTTCCCGGAACCCAAGGTCATCAAGCGAAGGGAAGGGCTAGACCACAACAAGTTCTGCGCTTACCATTAAGACATTGGCCACGATACTGACAAGTGCTACCAGTTGAGGCAAGCAATCGAAGATGCGTTGAAATCCGGTAAACTTGGACACCTGCTGCAAAATGTGGAGCGCAAACAAACAGCGGGCCCACCGCCCAAAAAGATAAAAAATGTGAGTATGATGATACATAGCAGTGGGCACCGACTTCAAAAGCGAAAGCCAGAAACCACAGCAGAATGGAAAGAGCAACAAGTGTGCTTCCCAGTGGTCAAAGGTGGTCCGTCCGCCACGCGGGCAATAATGCTCAGGCAAACACCACCCAACCCGACAGCACCACAGAGGAGCAATTTCATGGCACAGATGTGGGCCGTACTCCATCCTCCGGGACGAGACAGACCCCTTCATTTCATTTTGCCACTGATAATGTTCAAGCTTCACCCGTCAGTCAGACCACGCCGATGGTTAGTCCGGAGGTGTGGTATGCGCAACAAAAAGAAGCTTTGAAACAAGCATTCATAAACAAGATTAAAGAACAACAGCTGAGAGAAGCATCCTGCGCCCTGTCCTTCAGCGAAGGAAGGCCTGTCACCATATCGGAAGGGCCATCCAGAGCTGCAGGACAAATCGGCGGGAGCAATCATATCACTGATCCAACTTAGAGGGAAGACTCCGACGAGTCACAGAGTCGTTTTCAACGTGACACAAGCCAGTACTTGACCAACACTGTTGATCGAGCACACTTGTTGTCCGGTGAGGACGATCTCACGCAACCCTATTACCCCCCTTCATTCAGTGAAAAGTCAAAGTTCACACCGCGCATCGCGCTTGCCACGCTGCCCGCACGAACAAAAATCCCAAGCACTCTCGGAAAGTTCGACGGCACTGGCGACCCTGACGACCACTTGAGAAGTTTCGAAATCGCAGGGAAATGCGCAAGGTGGAGCCTACCCGCATGGTGTCACATGTTCGCGCAGACGCTTACGGGCGCAGCGCGAGTGTGGTTCGACAGTCTGCCAAACGGCAAGATAGACAACCTAAAGGAACTGACTGATAAATTCTCAGACCATTTCAGCCAAAACAAGAGGATTGAGCGTGACTCCACCGACATCTTGCAAGTCAAGAGACGTGAGAATGAATCCATTGAAGACTACATCACCAGGTTTAACCGAGAAGCCCTGCAAATCAGACCGATCGGGTTCGAACTTATGAAAGCGGCGTTCACGCAAGGAGTGAGGTGCGACTCACTAATCCGCACTTTAGCTGGATGTACAGGCATGCCCAACACTTGGGAAGAGATCATGCGCGGCACAAAGAATTACGCCAAAACTGGGAGAGAACTTTCTGTCTGGAGCAGAATTCAAGCGCCGCAGTACACAGACACACAAGCACAAGCAGTGCGCAGCGGAAATAACAGGCATGAGCGAAGGGGAAAAGGGAATGTCTGGACGAGGCTCCAAGGAGCCAACCAGACAGTGACAAAGCCCACCGCACCCCAGGAATACCAGCATAACACGTCACTCGTGCATAAATCTGGTAGACGGAGTCACAACAACTGGACTCCTTTAACAAAAACACCAGCACAAGTCCTAGCCACAGAAAATGTTGACTTCCCGGAACCCAAGGTCATCAAGCGAAGGGAAGGGCTAGACCACAACAAGTTCTGCGCTTACCATTAAGACATTGGCCACGATACTGACAAGTGCTACCAGTTGAGGCAAGCAATCGAAGATGCGTTGAAATCCGGTAAACTTGGACACCTGCTGCAAAATGTGGAGCGCAAACAAACAGCGGGCCCACCGCCCAAAAAGATAAAAAATGTGAGTATGATGATACATAGCAGTGGGCACCGACTTCAAAAGCGAAAGCCAGAAACCACAGCAGAATGGAAAGAGCAACAAGTGTGCTTCCCAGTGGTCAAAGGTGGTCCGTCCGCCACGCGGGCAATAATTGTCACGGCCATCTTCGACCACTACAGAACAACCAGAGCTTTCATGGATACCGGCAGCAACTCGGATATCATGTACGGACAATGCTTCGACTTACTAGACGAGGAAGACAAGCAACGACTGCGCCCCATCAACTCCCCAATTATGGGATTTTCAAATGAAGTCGTGACCCCGCTCGGGGAGATATCTTTCCCCCTCACCTTGGGAGCACATGGGCGTTCACGAACTGAAGAGGTCACCTTCCTTGTCATCCCAACGAAGTCCAAGTACGATATCATCCTGGGACGAGACTCTATGGCCTCATACAACATGGTCACCTCTACAGTCCATGGCGCAATCGGTTTTCCCACCCCAAGTGGTGTGGCAATTGTGTGGGCTAACAGAGAGTGCGCCATGACCACAGAGTCCCACCCAGCCAAGATGCTAAAGCCGTGTCCGCGAACAGAGCCGGAAAAGTGGATTTTAAATCCAAAGTTCCCTGATCAACCCATCACACTAGGACCAGCAATCTCAGAGAACATCAGAGATCACTTGAAGCAGCTCCTCCGCAAAAATATGGACGTGTTCGCATGGCAACCGTCGGACATGATCGGCGTCCCTCGCGAACTCGCCCAGCACAAGCTCAACACATACCGCTCCGTGGAGCCCATCGCGCAAAAAGCCGAAGCATGGGCGCCGAAAAAACGCAAGCGATGAATGAGCAAGTCGGAGAACTGTTAAAAGCCGGAATCTTAAGGGAAACACGGTATCAAACCTGGGTTGCCAACCCAGTAATGGTAAAGAAAAGCAACGGTGGTTGGAGGATGTGCGTAGACTACACCGACCTCAACAAGGCATGTCCCAAAGACTGTTACCCGCTGCCAGAGATTGATCTGAAGATAGACTCCCTAGCGCCCTTTCGTTTTAAATGCTTTCTGGATGCCTACAAAGGGTATCATCAAATCCAGATGGCGCTAGAGGATGAAGACAAAACAGCTTTTCGCACTGATAAGGGGGTTTTCTGTTACACCAAGATGTCGTTTGGCTTAAAAAATGCAGGAGCTGCATACCAACGGTTAATGGACCGCGCATTTGCCAAGCAGATAGGGAAAAACCTAGAAGTCTATGTGGATGACCTGGTCATCAAGGAAGAGGATCAAATGTTGAAAGATATCGAAGAAACCTTCAAGCATTTGAAAGAAATCTGTATGAAACTGAACCCAAGCAAGTGCGCCTTTGGGATGGAAGAGGGAAAGTTCCTTGGCGTGGTGGTCACTAAAGATGGTTTAAGACCAAACCCTGAAAAAATACAAGCCATCGCGCAAATGCCCTCCCCATCCACTCTGAAAGAAGTTCAAACATTGAACGGGCGTCTGGTAGCAATCAACCGTTTTCTGTCGCACCACGCAAGTAAATCAATCCCATTCATCGAAACACTAATGAATTGCCTAAAAAAGAACCATTTCAAATGGACTGCAGAGGCGGAGAAGGCCTTTCAAGAGATGAAAGAATGTTTGATGGATTTACCGACACTCACCGCTCCACTTCCTAGGGAGCCCTTAACGATGTATCTATGCGCCACAGAGCAGGCGGTGAGCGCGGTATTAATGGTGGACAGAAAGTTGGTCCAGACACCCATCTATTATATCAGCAGGGTTTTAACAGACGCGGAAACCAGGTACACCACCATGGAGAAACTAGTCTTAGCTCTCGTTCATGCATCGCGAAGGTTGCGCAGATACTTCCAGGGCCATCCCATCAATGTGCTGAGCGATTACAAGCTAAACAATGTCCTATCCAAACCGGAAGTCTCTGGGAGATTGGCAAAGTGGGCCATAGAACTGGGTGAGCACACCATTTACTATAAAGCGCGCCCAGCGGTCAAAGGACAAGTATTAGCTGACTTCATAGCGGAGGTACCCCAAGAAAAAATTGAAGAGTGCAAAGCAGAGCAAGACCCGCAGCCATCATGCGATGAAAAGGCCATCTGGAATCTCTACACAGATGGGGCCTCAAACGAAGATGGTGTAGGTGCAGGAATACGCCTAGTTAGTCCGGAGAGCGCAGAGTTCACTTGCGCGATCAGACTCGAATTCAAAGCCACCAACAATGAAGCTGAGTATGAAGCCTTCCTTGCCGGACTACGCATTGCGCAAAAGCTGGGCGCAAAACACATCTTCGCTCACGTTGATTCAATGCTGGTAGCGGGTCACATTACAGGGAAGTACGAAGCAAAAGAACCTTCTATGATCATGTATCTCCAACGTGCCAAAGAGCTCATGGCCACCTTTCCCAGCTGCACCATCGACCACATTAAACGCAGTCAAAACAAGCCGACGGACGCTCTAAGCAAAATGGCCTCTACAAGTTTCAGCCATTTAGCAAAAGAGGTCCGAATTAAAACCCTGAGCGAACCGTCTGTTCCACCCAAGGAAGTCAATGTCATCCAAACGGGTGTTGACAGCTGGATGACTCCGATAGTTTCTTACCTGACCACTGGCGCATTGCCCGAACAACGCGCCGAAGCCAGGAAGATACAGCAAAAAGCCCTACAGTACCAAATGCAAGATGGAATGCTTTATCGGAAGTCATACCTAGGGCCATTACTGCGGTGCGTGGATGTAGTCGATGCGAATTATCTGGTGCGCGAGATACATGAGGGGATATACGGGATACACGCTGGGCCACGCATGGTGGTTGCCAAGATTATGAATGTGGGCTATTACTGGTCGGGCATGCACCTAGATGCCCTAAACATCATCCGCAAATGCGATTCTTGCCAGCGCCATGCCCCCAACACCTTGCGCCCTAAAAATGACCTTATCCCGGTGACCTCGGCATGGCCATTTCAAAAGTGGGCCATCGACCTTGTGGGACCATTCCCAATGACGACAGGAAAAAGAAGATTTCTGATAGTCGCAATTGATTACTTCACCAAATGGGTCGAAGCCAAACCGCTTGCTAAGATCACGGCAAACCATGTCAAGAAGTTTATTTGGGAATTCATCATTTGCCGCTTTGGGTTACCCATGTCAATTGTCACAGATAATGGAACCCAATTTGTGGACAGGGGGTTGCTGAAATGGTATGCGGACTTGCACATCCAACCTACATTCACCTCGGTCGCGCACCTGCAGGGCAATGGCCAGGTTGAACGTGCAAACCGAAGCATTGTGGAAGGCATCAAATCCAGGTTGGGAACTAAAGGAAAGGCTTGGGCAGAGGAATTACCGAGCGTGCTATGGGCTAACCGCACATTAACAAAAACGAGCACCGGTGAAACCCCGTTCAGCCTCACATACGGCTCTGAAGCCATGATACCTGCGGAGATCGGATGCCCGTCTACAAGAGTCCTCTCAGTAACCACGACAAACAATGATCGAGAGCTGCGCACAAATTTAGACTTGGCAGAAATACGCCGCGAAAGAGCAGCGATAAGAGAAGCAAACTACAAGCAACAATTGGAGAGGTATTACAACGCAAAGGTCAAACCTCACACGTTCCACACAGGAGACTTCGTCCTGCGAAACAATGAGGCCAGCGACGCCTTCCCCAAAGGGAAATTGGCCCCCACTTGGGAGGGGCCATATCGTATACAAGAGGTCCTCGGCAAAGGAGCCTACAAGCTCTCAACCTTAGAAGAAAAGCCAGTTCCCCGAACGTGGAACGCGACCCAACTGCAAAAATGCTATATGTAATCTTATTCCATGATGTAATGAAGGCCGACGCGCCAATTAATGAAATGAAATATGAAAGTTTCTTTACTTTATGCGCACTTTGTTTCATAAACATTGTATGGTTAAGATACAATGTCCTAAACTAAAAATTGCATTGAGAAATCTGCAATTTCCTAAACTGCGCGTTGCATGGTTAAGATGCAACGCGCACCCTAAACATTGTATGCTTAAGATACAATGTCCTAAAACTAAAAATTGCATTGAGAAATCTGCAATTTCCTAAACTGCGCGCTGCATGATTAAGATGCAACGCGCATCATAAACATTGTATGGTTAAGATACAATGTCCTAAACTAAAAATTGCATTGAGAAATCTGCAATTTCCTAAACTGCGCGTTGCATGGTTAAGATGCAACGCGCACCCTAAACATTGTATGGTTAAGATACAATGTCCTAAAACTAAAAATTGCATTGAGAAATCTGCAATTTCCTAAACTGCGCGTTGCATGGTTAAGATGCAATGTCCTAAAACTAAAAATTGCATTGAGAAATCTGCAATTTCCTAAACTGCGCGTTGCATGGTTAAGATACAATGTCCTAAACTAAAAATTGCATTGAGAAATCTGCAATTTCCTAAAACTGCGCGTTGCATGGTTAAGATGCAACGCGCACCCTAAACATTGTATGGTTAAGATACAATGTCCTAAACTAAAAATTGCATTGAGAAATCTGCAATTTCCTAAAACTGCGCGTTGCATGGTTAAGATGCAACGCGCACCCTAAACATTGTATGGTTAAGATACATTGTCCTAAACTAAAAATTGCATTGAGAAATCTGCAATTTCCTAAACTGCGCGTTGCATGGTTAAGATGCAACGCGCACCCTAAACATTGTATGGTTAAAGATACAATGTCCAAAACTAACAATTGCATAGAGAAATCCGCAATTTCCTAAACTGCGCGTTGCACTGTTAAGATGCAACGCGCAACCTAAACGTTGTATGCTTAAGATACGATGTCATAAACTAAAATTGCATTGATACATCTGGAATCTCTTAAAACGCGCATTGCAAACACTGTATGCCTAAAGTACGACGGCTACACCAACAATGGCCTAGCTAAGTTGCAATTCCTTAACCAAAAGCGTCGTACTATCAGGATACGAAGCGCAAAAAACAAGCAAGTCATGTGTATATAACTCAAATCTACACTTAAACATATGCTTAACATTGGCATAAGATAATTCACTTGCGTAACCAAATTTTAAAAACAAACATATACATCTGGAAAACAGGTCAGAGTCACAATGTCAAACATTACAATTACGAGAAATATCTACAAACAAGCATGGCAAAAAGAAAAAAGACAAGTAACAACTAGCTTCATTCCTTGAACTCAGAGGACACATCGCTGAAGTCATCATCTTCATCCGATCCAGACAAGTCCAGCCTCTCGCTAGCTTCCGGCTGCTCGCCTGGCGCCAAATCGGCCGCCTTCATCTTTTTCAAGGCATATTCGCGCCGTGTGTGCGTCAGGCCTTGCTTGTCAAACGACTCTTTCAACTCGAAACAAGTTGGCCGGTTGCGATGACCGACAACAAAGTCGACCAGCTCATATTTTAGCCCATCAAACTCAGCGGCTTTCTTGGCAAACACAGCATCTAGATCCTGCCTGTACAGCGTGAACTGCTCCAAAGGCTTGCCATCCTGAGCATGCTGATAACCTTCAAGGAAACCAGCCTTGCGCCCCACCAGCTTCGCGGCAGCGTTCACCACAGCCATAGCCTGGCGCGTCTGGTCACAGTTCTTGACATGATAAGCAACCTACGCAAACACCCAACAGACATGCTCAGTATGCATATATAAACAAATGATGAGAGGGCATAAAGACAAAAAATAAACATATACCTCAGGGACGCAGCGAGTGAGCACCCATTCACGATCCTCCTCCGCAAGAAGCAAGTCATTTTTGGCATCTAACAGCTGCCCTTCCAACTCGAGGATCTTCTGATGCAAAGACAGATTCTCCTTGTCCAGCCCCTCATGCGCCTCTCGCCACTGCTCGATATCCTTATCTTTTTCCCGCAACAAATCGCGAGCCTCAAGCAATTTATCATAATGTTGCTTCACGAGCCCCCCTTCACATCCAACTCCTTGTAGAGCTCTTCCTTCTGAACCTCAACCTCACTAATACGCTTAGCGAATGCCTCCAACTTGGCATTCGTCTTAGCGCAAGCAACCTTCCACTGTTGCTCTCTTTCGGACATCTGCTCACGTAGTTTGTCCCGCTCATCGCGGAACATGACAGTGTCCCACTTGGCACGCTTCAACTCCGCGTGCATCCGATCGCGCTCTTCCGTCACCCGCTGCAAATTATGGTGGAACCTGTGACGATCATGCGCCATCGATCCCCACTCACGAACAATCTCGGCGGACGTTGACAACATGTTGGCCACACTTAAAATGTGGTCATCCATAAGGTCACCGCGCGGACGCGTGGCTTGATGCTCGCGCTCCCCAGGAGGGATGACATTCGCCAAAAATTGACGACAATCTTCGACGTTCAAAAACCGGGTGGCCGACGTCAACGTCCAATTCGGCACGAACGCACCCGACGACGATGCCCCACCCTCAAAAGCAGGGGCACTTGAAAAGCTACCTTTGGGCTCAGTTGTCACCCGCTTCTCATTCTCCTCGTCGTCATCAATTGTCATATCGACGCCCTGGCCATAGCCTTCGCTAACATCAGTGGGCGACACCCGCCCAGAACCACCCCCAAGCACATCTTGAGGTGGGGTAGGCGAGCGCGTGGGAGTCAGCTGATGCACCGGAGTCGGCTGGTGCGCGGGCGTCGGTTGACGCACGGGCGTGTGCTGACGAACAGGTGACTGCCGCATCGGGGAAGATATGGGCAAAGTATCATCTTGCACCTCGATGCGAGGAGGCCCTTGAGGCGGCTGACTCGGTGATGTCTGCTCCAAGGGGCCAATGTTGAACTCTTCAGCAAGAGGGGCAATAAACACCTTCTCTGGCCTGTCAATATTCAGTAACTCCGCTGGAAAAAACATGTCCAAAATCAAACAACAGCGATCAAAAAAAAAACAAAAAAAAAAACAAAAAGAAGAAGGGTGAAGAAAAAGAATACTTACCCAGCAAACTATCTTTCGCGGAATGCACAAGGTCATCTAACCTGACTCTCTTCTCCGCAGGGGGCGTTAACTCCCCCACAACCTTCTTGCTCTTCTCGTGCCTGGATCGCTTCTTCTGGCGAGGCACATCAGACACATTAACACCAGTCTGTGTCACCCCAGTTAAAACGGGCTTCGTCACCAGCGCGCCCTGCGCCTCTTCGGTCAGCTTCTCCACTGACTCTCCTTGCACGAACGCATCTGAAAGTTCAACGTAGCTTCGTTCAAAAGGATGGTAATTTTCAAAGTACCTATTAACCACTTCATGGTTTAGAATGAAATAGTAGTCTTCACCTCCAGTCGCTTCTGATTGTGGCTTCGCGATGCGGTGTACAAGAGAGTCATCCTCTTCAGTCTCCTCAGCTGAGTCATCCTCAACGCGCACAGGAGACGGCTGTGGGCCTTGAACTCCTGCGGTCGACGGAAGTGGAGAAATCCCAGATGAGTCAGACGACTCATCACTAGATATAACAATTAAAGGAAAGCCCGTCCGCATGAACATGTTGACGGGCGAAGGATTATCATAAAGCGGTGAGGACTCACCTGCTTCGGTAATCAGCAGCTACGACGAAGCGGGCTCCCGCGACGCATCATCCAATTTTGGACGGATGAGTGTGTCCCACGCCTTCTCCAGGATGTACAGTTCGTTCTCCGCCAGCTCCCTAAAGGCAAAGCCCATATTGTCTCCGCCCAACAGCATGTCATACAAACACTCGACATCTGCAACCAACAACACAACAAGGGTGAATTAGCAATAACAAAATAAACTTTGCGCGGAGCGCGAAAGCAAAAAGAAGTGACAACCAACCTTTGCCATCTTCAGTAAGGTGCGGGTTGCGATCCTTCACATCATACTTCATACTCATCCCTACCATCACCAGGCCGGTCTCCGGGATCTCACATAAATCAACAGGATGGCTGGTTAGGGTCTTGAACCACTCCTGCCCCTTATACTCTATCAACACTATTTTCCCTACCCCCTCAGCCGGGTCCAATCAACCCATCTCTATGGGGATAACCCCTTGGTTGATCCAGAAGAATTTGGGCTTCCATTCCCGAAAGCTTTTCATCCCAGCCCCAGCACAAAGCGGAGACCCCAGCACATGGTCTGCAGGAGAGCCAACTCTCCACAAAACTTAAACTATAAAAGACAAAAAACATGTCCACCAACGGTTCAATCTTGTGGGCACGACAACAAAACTCAAAAAACATAAGCCTTGACATCAGACCAGGGTGGATCTGGTTAATATGTACACCCACCGCCCGGATAAAGGTGCCCAAAAATTGGGTGATTGTGTAACACCCCAACCGATGGCGGAAACATCGAGGTGCCACGAGGTAACGATTGTTCATGAGCTCGAGGTACTAAAATACAAATATTTATTTAATAACGATTTAAGTGTCAACATTACATTTCAAAACATTACATCTAGAAACAAAGCATAAGTTTTATTTATGATGTCTAAGTCCGAGCCTTATGTGATAAACTTCAAGCATCTCCTGAAACATGTACAAAATAGTATCTGTCAACACACATGATGTTGGTGAGTACACTTAGTTAGTGTACGTATGATATAGGTATAAAAAGGTTTTACAATTCAAGTGTTATGATTTACTCAAGGCAGTATGATAAACACGTAAGCACACGATGCGGGTCACAATCAAACCTTTATGTTGACAAAGACTAAAGAATTAACAATGACCCAAGACTTCCCTAACGCATAGGTATTTTCCATTAGGCGGGTTGTCAATCCAAATAGCGCTATCCATTGTTAAAGTCGGCTAGCAAAGTTAATGATTATGTAACGATTGCAAGTATACTACGTTTATGTCTAATCATAAAGCACAAGAATTTAAAGCATAACATGTGTATGAATTGTATGTAAAACGTTTATGAATATGTGTAAGTGTAAGTTTCATAGGTGTACATGAATCACCCCAAAAAGTGTAAGAAAAGATAAAAAGGGGATAAGTATACTCACAGTTTTGCTAAGCACGATAAATCTGAATAAACTTGTCACGAGTTAAGACTACGAATTCTTGAAGAACTTAACCTATACGTATAAGAATACTAATAAGGGATATGTCTTAAGAGTCTAAGACGTCCAAAATCTAAGGCGTTAGGATTCGTTAAATTATTTGGGGAAATAGTATTTTTATAAAAATAAGTATTTAATGATAAATATGTATCACGAAAGCATATTATGTTCTAAATTTCATAAAATGACTAAGTAAACTAATTATTCTTATTTGAATATTTTGTATAAAAATATTCTAATTAATTTATATAAAGGTTTTAGTCAATTATTTTAATTAAATATATAACGATTTTTATGACTACATAATATTTAAACAAATGAGTCTAAGATTCACACTTATGATTTTCAGCTCTGAAATATTTTTATAGAAAAACATTTATAAAAGAGAATTTTATATATGTATAATTAGTTTATTTATTTATGTCTTATTAAGCATAAATAAGAACAAAATACAAGATAAACATCAAAAAGGTTATTTTGATGAAAAATAGTTACCTTCTGATGAAAAATAATATAAATACTTTTTTTCATCATTTTTCTCCATTTATTTTTATTTAAAACTGATTTATTGAGTTTAAATCATGTTTAAATGATTAAAAATAGGGAAATCCATAAAACGTATTGTTTTCTGAACTCATAATTTTTATTTAAGTTTCTTATGGTTAGAAATAACTTCACAAAAATTTTGGGATTTAAATCCTTAATAATGAATTTTTTATCAATTTATTATGATAAAAAGGATTTAAATTGATAATTATGTGAAAATAATTTATTTTCTCGAAGATAAAAATACTATGATCTTCTATATGATGTCAAGATACTTCACGTAAAGTTTCATAATTTTTGTCACAAAAATGAATTTATTATGAATATTATTTGTTCAAAACTAATTAAACAAATAAATTAAGATAACATGTAAAAACGTTTTAAAACAGAGGGAAAATGATATGAAAATTATTCTAACATATTTAAATATATTTTCACCAATTTTCATGTTAAAATACAAAATATCCGATTTTATATGAATTAATCATGTTTTAAGATATATAAAATTATTAAAAATATTAAACAGTATCAAAAATTCACGAAAATTTTTATAGAACTTCTAATCAGTAATATGAACATACATACCAAGTTTCATAATTTTTAGATCAAAGATGGCCGAGTTATGGAATTTTAAAGTTGTATATACTTTTAAATCAAAATCCCCAATTAATCAAGAACACCCTAATCCTAGATTTTTCAATTGGAGCCCTTAACGATTATGTTTGCTGAATTAAACAGAGGGCTTTTGATCTACTAACATAAATGAAAGAATAACCAAAAGGAATTGGAAAAACTCACGATTTTTATAGCTCAAAAGATAATAGACCCGAATAGAAAAAAACCCACTTAATAATCTTCAAAATTCGAGAGAACCCCGAGATAATAAGCAATGATTCAGTTATAGACTTGATAGACTAGATAGGGAGAGTATATGGGTAAGTTTAATTGTGATAAAACTAGATAGAAATGAAGTAATTAGATTATGATTAAAATGGGTATTTATAAGCAAAATTTCAACTAGTGTGAACACAAATATGGATAATGATAAGATTTCAACTATGGTAGGCTATGGTGGCTGGATAGATATGGATGTGTTTGGGATAAGAGTCGGCTGAATTTATTTATTTATTTATTTATTTTTTTTTTTTTACAAAAGGGACTAAAATGGTATTTTGGGTAAAACCCAAGGGTGCTATTGTTACAGTCTCCCCTACTTTTAGAAATTTCGTCTCGAAATTACTTCAAGTGGAGGGTTCTGGAAAAAGATAAGGATACTTCGTTTTCATTTGGTCCTCACGTTCCCAAGTGAATTCTGGGCCACGTTTGGATTCCCAACGAACTTTAACTATAGCAATGCGACTACGTTTAAGGGTCTTGACTTCACGATCCATGATTTCCACCGGTTTCTCGATGAAATGCATTGTTTTATCAATATGGATGTCTTCAAGCGGAACATGAAGATTCTCATCAGCTAAACATTTCTTCAAGTTTGACACATGAAAAGTTGGGTGAATACTGCTGAGTTCGGTCGGTAGATCTAACTTATAAGCCACTTTCCCAATCCTTTCCAAGATTTTGAATGGGCCTACATATCTTGGCGCAAGTTTCCCTTTTTTCCCGAATCGGAACATACCCTTCCAAGGTGAAACCTTAAGAAGTACTAGATCCCCGACTTGAAATTCCAAAGGCTTGCGTCGTTGATCAGCATAGCTCTTCTGCCGACTCTGAGCAATTTGCAATGATTCACGAATTCGCGCAATCTTGTCAGTTGTTTCCTGGACTAGTTCGGGACCGGTAATTTGAGTGTCACCGACCTCGTTCCAACACACAGGAGAACGACATTTGCGACCATAAAGAGCTTCAAAAGGTGCCATACGGATACTGGTATGGTAACTGTTGTTATATGAAAATTCAACTAATGGCAAGTGTGAATCCCAATTGCCACCAAAATCAATAACACAAGTTCGAAGCATATCTTCTAAAGTCTGAATGGTTCGCTCAGTCTGACCATCAGTTTGAGGATGGTAAGCTGTGCTAAGATTAACTTTAGAACCCAAGTTATCTTGCAAAGATTGCCAAAAGCGGGAGGTGAAACGACTGTCACGATCAGAAATGATGTTCAAAGGAGTTCCATGACGACTAATGATTTCATCAATGTATAATCTAGCCAGTCTTTCAACGAAATAGGTTTCACGAATAGGTAAGAAATGAGCGGATTTGGTTAATCGGTCAACGATCACCCAAATGCTATCATAACCACGAGTAGTACGAGGAAGTTTAGTAATGAGGTCCATAGCAATGTTCTCCCACTTCCAAACAGGAATCTCTGGTTGTACAAGTAGGCCAGAGGGACGCTGGTGTTCGGCTTTAACTTTAGCACAAGTAAGGCACCTAGCCACGTAGTGAGCTATGTCCTTTTTCATACCGGCCCACCAATACATAGAACGCAGATCTTGATACATCTTATCAGCACCAGGATGAATGGAGTAACGAGATTTATGCGCCTCGTCCATGATGAAAACACGAAGATTATCACGATCAGGAATCCAAATACGATTAGAAAGATAAAGCAGACCATGTTTCGTTTCCAAATGATGTTCGGCTCCACACGAGATTTCTTCGTACATGTTGCCTTCAGTGACCGAAACATGTTGAGCTTCAAAGATTCGAAGTTTAAGATCATGGGTTTGAATACAGTATAGCTGAATGTGTTCCTTACGACTGAGAGCGTCAGCAACAACATTTGCCTTACCAGGGTGATAGCGAATCTCGCAATCATAGTCATTTAACAATTCAACCCAACGGCGTTGACGCATATTTAGATCCTTTTGGTTAAAGATATGTTGAAGGCTTTTGTGGTCAGTGAAAACCACGCATTTGGTACCATAGAGGTAGTGCCTCCAAATCTTCAATGCGAACACGACGGCACCAAGTTCGAGATCATGGGTGGTATAGTTTTTCTCGTGGACTTTCAATTGACGTGATGCGTAAGCTATAACGTTGCTTCGTTGCATGAGAACACAACCAAGACCTTGGCCAGAAGCATCACAATAGACCACGAAATCTTCAGTACCATCTGGGAGAGAAAGAACCGGAGCATCACAGAGTTTTTGCTTCAAGATTTGGAACGCTTCTTCTTGCTTAGGACCCCACTCATATATCTTATCCTTGTGAGTCAAAGAAGTAAGTGGAACAGCGATTTTTGAAAAATTTGAAATAAAGCGTCGATAATAACCGGCGAGACCAAGAAATGAACGAACTTCGGTAGGAGTTTTGGGTATACACCAATTTTTAACGGCTTCAATCTTTGCTGGGTCCACATGAATTCCTTTATCATCGATTATGTGTCCTAGAAATTGAACTTCTTTAAGCCAAAATTCACATTTCGAGAATTTAGCATACAGTTGTTCGTGTTGTAAAAGACTCAAAATCTGACGAAGGTGTTGTTCGTGGGCGGTTTTGGATCTTGAATAAATGAGGATGTCATCGATAAAAACAATAACAAATTTATCCAAAAATGGTTTACACACTCGATTCATAAGATCCATGAAAACAGCAGGTGCGTTAGTTAGACCGAAAGGCATAACCATGAATTCATAGTGACCGTATCGAGTGCGAAAAGCAGTTTTAGATACATCATCCTCATGGACTCGAAGCTGGTGATATCCAGAACGAAGATCGATTTTTGAAAAACACGTTGCACCCTGCAACTGATCGAAAAGATCGTCAATACGAGGCAAGGGGTAACGGTTTTTAATTGTAAGTTTATTGAGCTCACGATAATCAATACACATGCGAAACGATCCATCTTTCTTCTTAACAAACAAAACTGGGGCTCCCCATGGCGAATAACTTGGACGAATGAAGCCCTTGTCAGCCAATTCTTGGAGTTGACTGGCAAGTTCTTGCATTTCCGAAGGTGCAAGACGATAAGGAGCTTTAGCAACAGGGGTAGCACCGGGGATAAGATCAATTCGGAACTCAATAGGACGAATAGGAGGAAGACCAGGTAAATCATCAGGGAAGACTTCTGGAAAATCACGAACAATAGGAATATCTTGAATCTTCTTCCCTTGGTCCTTTTTTTCCACTACATGGGCTAAGAATGCCACATATTTCTTGCGTAAATATTTTCGAGCTTGGGTACAAGACATGAGCTTAAGGCCACTTGAATGTTTCTCACCATAGACTTGCAGAAAGTTACCTGAGAGAGGGATTCGAATATACTTCTCGAAACAAACAATTTCAGCATGGTACTTAGAAAGCCAATCCATACCTACTATGATATCAAAACTGCCCAATTGCATGGGTATAAGATCAATGGAGAATTCGTGCTCATTAAGGTTAAGTATGCAATCACGAATAACAAACTTGATTGTAATGGGAGTACCATCAGCAACCTCAATGGTAAAGGGTCTTTCAAGTTCAGAACGAGAACGAGAAAGCAAAGGTTAGAAGGCTAACGACACAAAACTCTTGTCCGCACCAGTATCAAACAAAATTGAAGCATAAAGACCATTAAGTAAGAACGTACCATTCACGACATCAATCGCTGCCTGAGCTTGATTTGCATTAATGTTGAAGGCTCTCCCACGTGCTCCCTGATTAGTAACAACTTGATTTGGTTGGTTAAGTACTGGGCAACGAGCTTTGATATGGCTTGGATCCCCACAATGATAACAAGCACGAGCAGGTGCAATGGGTAATGGGTTTCGAGCTGTTTGTTCAATGGCTGGATGAGTTGTTGGTGGAGGATTTCCTTGCGGTGCAAGTACCACCCTGCAAGTGGTAGCAAAATGCCCCCACTTTCCACACCTAGTGCACTGACGACACGGGATATGGGCTGGGTGATGATACTTGCAAGTATTGCACAAAGGATGAATACCAGTGTAGGGTCGAGTAGTAGTTGGTTGATTAGCACCAACAGTTTGAGCCATAGGAACTTGGCGAATAGGGGTAGGGGTGACGACAGCATAATTCCTGTTTTGCCGCTTACGCTTGTTGTTGTTGGAGGAGGTTGAAGCAGTCTTATCTGAAACAGCTTTGGAAGGTTCAGCATCCGTAGCAGTTTTCTCAGCAGCTTTCTTCGTACCCTTCCGAACAAGAGTCCCCTTTCTCACGTGTTTATCAGTCAAAGAAGCTGCAAGCTGAATAGCTTCTTCCACCGAAATGGGTTTGCTACCAGTGACGACATCTTGAATAAGATCAGGCAATCCCTCGATATATTTCTCGATTGCTCGAGAAACTGGGGTTACCATGTGTGGAATCAAAATGCTAAGCTCATAATAACGAGTGTTGTAGGAAAGATTCTCCCCACTGTCTTGTTTCAAAACGTAAAATTCATCTTCAAGTTTCTTAATTTCATTTCTAGGGCAGAATTTGGCTAACATGAGGTCCTTTACCTCGGCCCAAGTCAAAGCTAGAGCAACATCAGTACCCCGACTATGCTTTTCACCGTTCCACCAAGTTAATGCCCTCTTGTGAAGAACACTGGTGGCATGGCGAACGCGGAGTTCATCAGGACACTCGCTATTTATAAAAGTGTTCTCCATGCTTTCAAACCACTGGAGGAGGCCAGTAGCTCCCTCTTCCCCAGAGAATTTAGTTGGGTTGCAAGAGTTGAAATGTTTGAAGGTGCAACGAGTGTTACCTCCTCTGGTTGTTCCAGAGCTTCCAGAATTGTTGCTATGGTTCAACTCAGCAACTAGGTTAGGAATCGCAGCAGTAATACGTTCAGTTACTAGTGTCGCAAGTCGACGATCAGCTCGATGACGAGAGTTACGATGAGCAGTACGACGATCAGCCATCTAAGAATAAAGAATATTATGAGGTCAAAAATAATAAAATCTTTATACGCATGACGGGTTTGCACAATATGTGTATGAAATAACTAAGTATGAAAATGTATCACCAATATATGAAAGTTTTTCTTTTTAAGCATATAATGAATCATTATGATTTCAAGAAATCAATAATAAAACATTGGAGTGTTCTTATCTAGTCATAAGACCCGACAAAAACTTTGACTGTTCAAAGAATCAAACTCAGTTGGAGATTAATGAAGACGTGCTTTAGCCTATAAGTGGACACTCACTCCAGGAATCCCCAGGTAAGCATAACAGGTCCGCTTTCGGATTTATGCGCTATGCTTGCCTATGCCAGAAAACCCAGTGTACAGGCACCCACCCTTCCAGATTGCACGTGTTCTCTCACTTAGAGTTAGACACTTTGAAGGATGAAAAATTTTATGAAAAACAAAAGTAGGCAATTAAGCCAAGAATATCCAGCATGCTCCCAAGTGTAGACGTTTCTTCCAAGTAAAGTCACTCCTCAAAACCCTTGACGAAGAAATAAAGAAAGAAATAGAGAGAATAGGGGAAAGTATGAGAGGTGACAAAGGAGAAAGGTTAGTGGAGCAAATAAACAAATAAACACAAATAAGGTCATGTATGGGTTCTTAGTTATAGTCTAAGTTATTTACTAATAACCTAATTCCCTATAACCACGGCTCTGATACCAATCTGTAACACCCCAACCGATGGCGGAAACATCGAGGTGCCACGAGGTAACGATTGTTCATGAGCTCGAGGTACTAAAATACAAATATTTATTTAATAACGATTTAAGTGTCAACATTACATTTCAAAACATTACATCTAGAAACAAAGCATAAGTTTTATTTATGATGTCTAAGTCCGAGCCTTATGTGATAAACTTCAAGCATCTCCTGAAACATGTACAAAATAGTATCTGTCAACACACATGATGTTGGTGAGTACACTTAGTTAGTGTACGTATGATATAGGTATAAAAAGGTTTTACAATTCAAGTGTTATGATTTACTCAAGGCAGTATGATAAACACGTAAGCACACGATGCGGGTCACAATCAAACCTTTATGTTGACAAAGACTAAAGAATTAACAATGACCCAAGACTTCCCTAACGCATAGGTATTTTCCATTAGGCGGGTTGTCAATCCAAATAGCGCTATCCATTGTTAAAGTCGGCTAGCAAAGTTAATGATTATGTAACGATTGCAAGTATACTACGTTTATGTCTAATCATAAAGCACAAGAATTTAAAGCATAACATGTGTATGAATTGTATGTAAAACGTTTATGAATATGTGTAAGTGTAAGTTTCATAGGTGTACATGAATCACCCCAAAAAGTGTAAGAAAAGATAAAAAGGGGATAAGTATACTCACAGTTTTGCTAAGCACGATAAATCTGAATAAACTTGTCACGAGTTAAGACTACGAATTCTTGAAGAACTTAACCTATACGTATAAGAATACTAATAAGGGATATGTCTTAAGAGTCTAAGACGTCCAAAATCTAAGGCGTTAGGATTCGTTAAATTATTTGGGGAAATAGTATTTTTATAAAAATAAGTATTTAATGATAAATATGTATCACGAAAGCATATTATGTTCTAAATTTCATAAAATGACTAAGTAAACTAATTATTCTTATTTGAATATTTTGTATAAAAATATTCTAATTAATTTATATAAAGGTTTTAGTCAATTATTTTAATTAAATATATAACGATTTTTATGACTACATAATATTTAAACAAATGAGTCTAAGATTCACACTTATGATTTTCAGCTCTGAAATATTTTTATAGAAAAACATTTATAAAAGAGAATTTTATATATGTATAATTAGTTTATTTATTTATGTCTTATTAAGCATAAATAAGAACAAAATACAAGATAAACATCAAAAAGGTTATTTTGATGAAAAATAGTTACCTTCTGATGAAAAATAATATAAATACTTTTTTTCATCATTTTTCTCCATTTATTTTTATTTAAAACTGATTTATTGAGTTTAAATCATGTTTAAATGATTAAAAATAGGGAAATCCATAAAACGTATTGTTTTCTGAACTCATAATTTTTATTTAAGTTTCTTATGGTTAGAAATAACTTCACAAAAATTTTGGGATTTAAATCCTTAATAATGAATTTTTTATCAATTTATTATGATAAAAAGGATTTAAATTGATAATTATGTGAAAATAATTTATTTTCTCGAAGATAAAAATACTATGATCTTCTATATGATGTCAAGATACTTCACGTAAAGTTTCATAATTTTTGTCACAAAAATGAATTTATTATGAATATTATTTGTTCAAAACTAATTAAACAAATAAATTAAGATAACATGTAAAAACGTTTTAAAACAGAGGGAAAATGATATGAAAATTATTCTAACATATTTAAATATATTTTCACCAATTTTCATGTTAAAATACAAAATATCCGATTTTATATGAATTAATCATGTTTTAAGATATATAAAATTATTAAAAATATTAAACAGTATCAAAAATTCACGAAAATTTTTATAGAACTTCTAATCAGTAATATGAACATACATACCAAGTTTCATAATTTTTAGATCAAAGATGGCCGAGTTATGGAATTTTAAAGTTGTATATACTTTTAAATCAAAATCCCCAATTAATCAAGAACACCCTAATCCTAGATTTTTCAATTGGAGCCCTTAACGATTATGTTTGCTGAATTAAACAGAGGGCTTTTGATCTACTAACATAAATGAAAGAATAACCAAAAGGAATTGGAAAAACTCACGATTTTTATAGCTCAAAAGATAATAGACCCGAATAGAAAAAAACCCACTTAATAATCTTCAAAATTCGAGAGAACCCCGAGATAATAAGCAATGATTCAGTTATAGACTTGATAGACTAGATAGGGAGAGTATATGGGTAAGTTTAATTGTGATAAAACTAGATAGAAATGAAGTAATTAGATTATGATTAAAATGGGTATTTATAAGCAAAATTTCAACTAGTGTGAACACAAATATGGATAATGATAAGATTTCAACTATGGTAGGCTATGGTGGCTGGATAGATATGGATGTGTTTGGGATAAGAGTCGGCTGAATTTTTTTTTTTTTTTTTTTTTTTTTTTTTTTTTTTTTTTTTTACAAAAGGGACTAAAATGGTATTTTGGGTAAAACCCAAGGGTGCTATTGTTACAGATTGGAACCCTAAAATTGCAATCACGGAATAAGAAGCATATAGTCCGATCTTCCCAACAGGAGGCTCCAAAATAGTCTTGTCCGGAGCAGGCATTTCCACGCCATATGAAGAAGGGAACCCACACCCTTTCCTAAACTTTTTGAACTCATCTTCCCCCCCAAACGGCCGTCACCTCTCCGGCATGCGGCGGCCTTTTCTTCGATCCGTCATCCCCCCTCTTGGATCCCCCACGTTTCTTCTTTGGAATGTTTGTAATATGTTCCATTTTTCACAAATAAAGCAGTTTCTTTTTAGTGAAAGTAAATCAAGCGGAGTTGCAAAGAGTAAAGAGCAAGAAGAAACAGGAGAACACTGATGGAAAAAAGTGAATGAAATGGATGAAAGAGTGAGATTAAATAGGGAAACCACACGTGGATGACACGTGGATCGACGGTTTTTGAATTTAAAAAGGCTATCAAATCAGCGACTGACACGTCACAGGAGGAAAGAGAAAAAGGGGATTCAAACAGACCATATGGCCCCACCACATCCCTGACACTGTACAACTGTCAGGGACTTTTCGGCTACCAACCTGTCGCGTCACATACGCGGACTGACAGCATTGATGTGCACATTAATTACGGGACGTCCGCAATTTTCCCACTTGTATAACACTGCGCATAACCGTCAAAAGCCTAACCAACGCGCCAAACAGCGCGCATTGACACTTCTATCACTCTAAGTCCAGCGTCTCGCATGCTACGCATACAACACACTGGACTAGGGTGACTTGAAGAGATATGTACCCGCGCGTGCGCGCACATGAAACTCACATGAACGTCAGCACAACAATATGACGTGGAGTTCTAGAAGATGGCGCACGCAGCCACAGGAAAGGACAGGTGTCACCCGACAAGAGCAGGACACACAGCCAATCAGAGACGTGAATTCCCTGCTCCATAATCTCCTGCCAGTACGAGGTACGAGAAAGGACGAAAAGGACAATGACAGGACACGTGGACCAATCGCAGAAGGACAACGCGAGAAATGACAACGGTCGCAATAGTACAAGACAACTGCCATTTCTCCCACAGCCAATCACAGGCCACCTCAGGGGCCTATAAATACCCCCTTCGTCATCAGAAGAAGGGATCGACTCATCAGGAGAGAATTCATACTATATAGCTGTGAGGAATAGATTATAGTTGAAACTCTGTAATAATCCTAATCAGTGTTCTGTATTCATCTTGTTGATTAATGAGAATCATGTCCTTTCTTATATTCTTATACTAACATTGTTATACACGGATTGTTATATTGGTGTTTCTTCATCAACTATTGACTATTGGCCAATAACTGTCACAACTACGAAAATAACCACTACCGGTCCTAACTTTCAGATATTTTGCTCCCAATTGAATCATGCTTATTTCTGCAATTGAACATACCAATATCATCGTCTCGATCCCCTCTTTCAAATCTCGTGAATAATTGCCTAGAATTGTGGAGTTTCAGCTAACGGCGTTAGTGTGAGTTAACGGGGGTCCATTAAGAGCAAATTGTCTGAAAGTTGGGACTGTTATTGGCCAATAGTCAATAGTTGTGATTATTTAAATCCATTACTTCTTAACATTTCACTAATCGGTAGTCGGTCTAAGTGGTCAGGCCAAAAATCAACAATTCCAGTAAGATTTCACGAAAATCTGTAATTCTGGCCAAATTCTGGCCAAACCCTATAAATTTTGACAAGTTTCCAACAAAACCATGTGGATTCTAGCGATAAGTTATGTATAGTTAATAAAAATGGGTCGAGGAGGTAAAACCTGCCTATTTAAAAAATTTACCTATAAATGTGTGTGTGTGTATATATAAAGAAACTGAAATTTACATATAAAAATCTCAATCCGATTAATCATTAGTTCTACCCCGTCGGCCGACTAGCACCTAATGAGTTCAACAACACTGGCCCGAATCGAGACTAGTACTAAAAAAATCTCAAACCAAAACTAAAATCGGGCTAAAACTGACACTAAAAACGGCCAAACAAACCAGGATCGAAACTGGTACACAAACCACAACTGAACCGAAACCGGGTCAAAGTCAAAACACGTTCCAAACTAAAACCGGTTTGCGAAAAAACCCGATTTGTAAATTTACGGGGGAGGATCTCATCACTCATCATTCTGAAAATTACATATTTAACCCCATTCATTTGTTCTCTCTTTCTTTCTTACCCCCAAACGCCGTCGTTCACAGTTACACAGGAACTGCAACAATGGCGTGCTTCAGGTCTGCAATCGTGAGAACTAATCTAGACACCAAAGTGTCTCATCTATTCGCCGTCAAAAGGTGTATTCACGCCGTCACTCAACCGCCGCCTCTTGACAGTTCCATCACTCGGTTGGGCCCATCGCCGCCGTTAACTTTGCCGGAAACCGAGAGAAGCGTGGACTCGTTTCACAACGGGTTCGGGTCTGGTATCCATTTTGGAACCGGGTCTATGGAGCTCATGGCTGTTCCTAAAAAGAAGGTGTTTTGTTTAAACCCTAATATTTCATTGTTTATTAATGTATTTATGTTTTACAGGTTATGTTAATGAATTGAATTTGTCTTTGAATGCTTTATGTGAAGGTTTGGTTTTGAATCTCTTAAGTTTCGTTAGCTAGGGCTTAGGGCTTAGGGTTTTGCTATTTAGCAATTATTAAATTGAGTAAATTAAGTTTATTTTCAATTGAATTACAGTTTCAACCACTGATTTATGATCAATATCAAATTTAGTACTACTTGCTTTATCATTGCATCTTTATACCTTCGTTTTATATGCGCAAGTATGAGTTGACAAAATTAAGTCAAGCTTGGGAGACCTCATCGCCTCGTGCTGTTTAAAACATATAATGTGGCTAACTAAGAGGGTGTTTGGGGTTGAGTTTTGAAATGGATTTTTAGATTATTGCGTTTTGAAAACGCAAATAATCAGTTTTTAGTGTTTGGGATTGAGTTTTGAAATGGATTTTTAGGCGACCAAAACGCAATAATCTAAAAGCAGCTCCACCCTTACTGCAGCAAAACGCATAATCAGTTTTCAAAAAGCAATCCCAAACACCCTCTAAATGTAGGAATTTTCATGGTTTGGAAAGAGCAAGTGTCAAAGGCATCTAACCTGATACACGTTGCATTACTTTGGGGTTTTTGCATTGAATTATTAATGTTAAGATACTTTTAATTGCTCAGATCGCTGCAATCCAATGTTTTTTTCTGTTAAGATTTTTAAGTTTTCTTGTTGATATCTGTTCCAACGGTCATCTTTTTTATGTTTTGGCAATTACGACTCTGTAATGAAAGTAGGAACAAAGGTATTTGAGATTATCTGTTATCTAGTCTAGCATATTAACAAAGATTGGCGAAGTCACTTTGCTGTATCCATAAACACAACATACCCAAAACTGCAAAAGGCCAAAATGTTGGTTACGTAGACAACTAAGGGCGTGTTTATGTGTCCTGTGAAAGTAATAACATGATTTTGAATAGTGAGAATTAGGAAAATCGTCAATAATAAATGAGCTAACGGTATAGTGTTTGGATAAAATAGTTGTTTGGATGTTTGGCAACTGGCAAGTTCTGCGTGTTAAGGAACTAATGCATTAGGATGACCAAAGTTACTCTTTTTGAGAAAACAAGTATATTGTACATACGTCTTGGGACTTATGAGATGTCAAAGTCCCAAATTAGGTTTTAAGAAGGGGTTGGGTCATTTGATAATCTTATTCTACATTTTATATGTTGCAGCTTTTATGAAACTGATTACTTGATCCCTAAATAATTTGTATGACCAGAAGCAGAACCTATTTTGTTCAATAATTTAAAACTAATTATCACCGCTGCAAGTTACAATAATTGATTTTAGTACCGTTGCATTGGGGCAAGGTTCTCTTGGATTTTTTGCTGATATCATCTTGTTTTTTATCCTTTACTATTTTTTCATCATGATTTTTGTAGTCTGTATGAAGCATCTCAATCGATTTAGAGTTTTTAGTAATGTTTTGTTGATAATTCCAGACTTCTCCCCACAAACGCGGGATCAGAAATGGACCAAAGGCTCTAAAACCCATTCCTGTCATAATACGTTGCAAGTAAGCTATCTACTTCATGTCTTGAAATGTTGCAATTATATGGGTCATACCTAAACTGAAAAAATATGCAAATTTTAGACCTTTTTTTTACTTCATCATTATATGCTTGTGAAGTGACGGCAAATAATTTAATATCTAAACCTTATACGATATTCTTGCAGGGTTTGTGGTCGAGTCAAACTACCACATTTTTTCTGCTGCAGTGGACTTAGGGACACAGATGCACCCAACGGTTCAACCAGTTGACCACAGGTAAGTTGGAATGGGTTCTCCGAACCATCATGGACAGAGATCTAGATCGGATCCAATGCATTCTCCTTCTGGTTAAATATTCAGTCTAGTAATTTGAACGGCTTGTATTTCAATAGGATCATGAAAGATTATGAATTGTCGCCTTCTCATGGTTCATTGCGTTTTTTGTATGGCAAGTATGTGGGAACAATAATGTACCACTGTCGTTCGACTATTCAGTGACCTTCCCATCATATATGTTCCTAAAATTTTATTACTTTCAATGCTCTTTTTCTTGTTAGTCTTCTATTGTGTCTGTATTCTCTTCTACATCCATACACCATTGTTCCATTGTTTATTTCATGGGAATATGTTCAAAATGTTTAAGCTATTGATTTCATGGCTCATTGCTATACCAATCATTCGCATGTCTTAAGGTTTACTTTTGATGTTTGGATTCCTAAACTAACAAGTTGATAATAATTTTAAAAAAATCATCGTTTAGAAGTACAGCATATTTGTTATGTTTTTTATGTTTACACTTTACACAAATCTTTGAGTTCAAATTTCTAAGTCCTCTTAATATGTATGTGTATGTAAAATTGCTCAAAAGTTATGTAACATACCCATTATAAAATCACATTATTTTTATCCCTAAACCATATAATACACGGGTATATAACTTAGTACTAGCAGGGTGTCCGTGCGATGCGACGATGAACACATACACTTATAAGGGTGTGCATGGTTATGTTCAATTCGATTATTAGTCTAAAGTGAAACCAAACTCATTGTTTAATTGATCTCATCAACTAATTGGTTAATTGGTTTAGTTTATTTTGTAAGATTATCGGTTTTTAGTTCAGTTCAGATAATTTTTTGTTAATAACCAAAATCAAACTTAGGCTAAATTTTCTGCTTAAAAGTACACGAAATAGGGATATAAATACATGAATTGCTTGGTTTCAGTTTGGTTAATTTCGATTAACTAATGGTAAAAAACCGATAACTGATTTTAGGTTAATTCGGTATTTTGGTTTTGTTCGTTTCCAGTTATTGCTCACCCTAAATATTGTTAATCACGTACATCAATTTTTTTAATAAAAAATAATAGCAATATTATACTTAAATTGAAGAAATAAAATGCTCGTTTTTACGATGTAATTTTGTTTTTAAAAATTATTAACATACGAAAAATCGTCATTGTTTAAACATCGTGCGGTAGTTGGTTTAATATAAAGAGAAAAAGTGTAACTATTATTTAAATAAGCAAAATTTTAGTAAAGTTGGTGGAATTAAAGTGTAGGGTTAAGTTATCCTAGACAGTGTAATGAAAATGAGAAGAGTGAGAATTAGGGATGAGCATATTGCACCGACCGAACTGATACCGATCACGTACCGATCCCCTACCAAACCGAGGGTGTTCAATATTGGTATCGGTACTCACATTTAGAGGTTTTCGATTTCGGTATTTTTGGTATCGGTATTTTAAGGTAAAATACCGATACCATACCGGTACCGTACCGTATGTTTTCGGTATCGGTATCAGTATTGGTATTGGGTTTTAGGAGTTTTCGGGATCAGTATTTTCGGGATCGGTATCAGTTGGTACCGATACCGTCCCGAGCTCACCCCTAGCGAGAATGATACAAAAACACAATAGATCACGAAATATAACACAATGAATCACAAAATATAAAAACAATGCCGAAAAATATAACACAATGCTGAAGAAAAAAAGACACAAATAATTGCAAAATGACACAATGATGAAAATAAAAAACAGACACAATACTACATAAAAACCACAATGATATAATGTAAATTCTAAAATTACAAGCTAAAAATGCAAAAAAATAAAAACCTAAAAACTAATATTGTAGGATTCGATGAGACAATTCCAATAAATGAGTTGAATCAGAGTTCATTTAAAATGTTTCTTATTTTTTTTTTTGAACGATCAACTAAAATATTGTCGGGTACTCTGTACGCGGCCCCCAATGGCTGAAAGGGGCCCCAGACGGCCTCTAGTCCGTACGGATAGAGCCCTTCGGCCCACCCGTCTCCTGTTCCACGGAAAACCCGACCTACAAACCCGCCCGAAGGCACAACGGTAGTGAACTGGTAAAACCTGGAGGGATCAGGAGTCGAACCCATGACCACAAGGGTCAAGGGTCTCTCCATCACTTCCCAACCACCTACCCCACCACAAGGGTGGGGGTATCCATCACATGCCTCCCGTGAAAATCGAACCCAGCTCCCCCAAAGATAGAACCGGCCCTTTTACCACTAGGCCACATTATCCGAATTAATATATGTTTCTTATGATTCTATTTTTCTTTCACCGTGTATGAAAGATAATAATAATAATTCAAACATTTTACAAATCCTATAAAATAAATAAATACGGAGTAATAATAATCTAAGAACGGATAGACCAGCATCACTTCTTAACCACCAATAACCATAACCTCCAACACTCCAACCATGTCTACCTTCTTCTCCACCTTCACTCCAAACCCCATCACCTCCAAACCAATCCTCCATCACCACACACACCACCCCTTCACCGTCAAATGCAGCTTAACATCACCAACATCACCACCACTTCCTGCAGCCGTTCACACCTTCTGGAAATGGTTCTCTGATCAAAAGGTGGTATCCTCTAAGTCTCCAGCAAAGCCCGGAACCGTAACCGAAGGACTCGGGTTGGTTGCCCAGAGAGACATAGCTCGAAATGAAGTCGTTTTGGAGGTGCCCAAGAGGTTTTGGATTAATTCGGATACGGTTTCGGGTTCGGAGATTGGTCGGGTTTGTGATGGGTTGAAGCCGTGGATTGCTGTTGCTTTGTTTTTGATTAGGGAGAAGCTTAGGGGAGAAGATGAAGGTTCTAGTTGGAAGACTTATGTTAATATTCTTCCTCAGTCTACTGATTCCACTATTTTCTGGTGAGTCTGCTTTTGTTTTTTTTTTTAATTTTGTTTTACTGGGTTAGAAACGCGTGTATTATATGAGTTGAATAAAGGAAATAGTAAGAGAAATAGTAAATAGTTAGTAATGAAGAATTAGTGGATTAGATGAGCTGAATTAGTAGTCCGTTTACCTGCCTGTCACTTGTAATTCACTGTTTTTGATTGAATTTTGATTGAAATAATATGTTTCTTGGCAAAAAAAAGGAGGTAGTAATAGAAATATTAAATAGTTATTAATGAAGAATTAGTAATTACTACCAGGAGCCTGTGCGTTGCGGCGGGGCTGCACTGTGTTTGACTGTTGCGTTTGGTCAATCACGTTGTTGGTGTTGTACATTATACAAACATACTGATAACATAGTAGTCAAAAGCGCGCTTAGGCACGCGCCTAGGCGCAACCAGGCGCACCAAGTGCGCTACGCCTTGTGAGGCACGCGCCTAGGCACTGAGGCGCACTATCGGGGCTGTTTTCAGGCTAATTTCCGGCCAAATTTAAGCTAAAAGTTGCCTAAACCTCTAAAACATCCTAAATGAGTTATGAACAAGTCCTAAACAACCCTAAAACATCCTAATGTAGCACTAAACAAGCTTAAAACATCTCTAAAATCCCTAAAAAATGTATTTTATACTATGTGCCTAAATGCCTAATTATAAAAAGCCCTCGTTTTTTATGCGCCTAGGCTCCAGGCTCGGCCTATGCGCCTTGAGTGCGCCTAGGCGCTTTGAGTCTTTGACAACTATGACTGATAATGTGTAATATATGATCGGAGGGTAGGTGTAGATATTGTAATAGAATAACACGTTAAGTTTTGGTTTTGCTAATGACCGAGTAATGGGACGATTTTAATTGTTTGACTTCAAAAGCATAAGTTATTTAATTGTTGTATTAAATTTGTCTTGCAAATTAAATGAATGTACAATTTTACCCTTATAAGTAAATATGAAATGACATATTTGTCCATCTAGAACCCGTTATATAGTGATACAGATAAAATGATTTTTTTGAGATAATATGTGTTTGAATTTAGAAAATAGAATACGACTGGGTGAAACAAAGAGAAGAGGAAAAAGAATCTTGGGGTCGCTTAATTGTGACACTGGGCGTAACCAATAGTTATATATTAAGGGAAATATTAAATAGTTAGTAATGCATAATTAGTCATTATAAAATGATATTTTGAGATAAGATGCGTTTGAAATTAAAAAATAGAATACGAATGGGTGAAACAAGAGAAGCGGAAAAAGAATCTTGAGGTCGCTTAATTGTGGCACGTAACCAGTTAGTTATTTATTAGGTATAGATGTGTTAAGAGATCTTCAGTCATAACTAATAACTGAGCTTATGTTTGGTGCTTTTCCAGAACAGGTCAGAAGAGGAGCTCTCTGAGATTGAAGGTTTGTGATATTATCTTAAACTTTGTTACTGCATATCAGACCTGGATAACATATGTTAATATGTTATATCTTTACATCTATCAATTAAAGGCATACTGGATATAGACTATTAACCTTAGCAAAATGGCGAAAAATTGTGTCTCAAGATATTTGCATGTAAATCTTTGATTAAAATGAGGTTTTAACAGGAACCCAACTCTTGAGCACAACATTGAGTGTCAAAGAATATGTGAAGAATGAGTTTCTACAAGTCCAAGATCAAGTCATTCTTCCTAACAAACAACTCTTCCCTTTTCCGGTTACACTCGATGACTTCATCTGGGCTTTTGGTATGCTGAGATCGAGGGCATTTTCACGACTCCGTGGTCAAAATCTTGTCTTGATTCCCATGGCAGACTTGGTAATCACTAAAACTTCTCTGGTTGTTTTTTGGGTTTTAAAAAGCGCGCCTAGGCGCAAGGCGCAGCCTAGGGCGCCTCAGGGCTTTGCGCCTATCCTTTTTCCCAAAGGCACGCGCCTCAACCGCTTTTTTGTCAAAATTTCAGTCGCTTTTCACTTGAGGCTGTACACAGGATATTTTTTATGGATAAAAATGTTGTACCTTGGTGTTTTTGGCTTGTACATATAGGTAAAATCACATAAAAACCTTACTTATAGCTATATTTTGGGTAAATGAAGCTAAAAACTCATGGAAATATATATGGGATATATAAAAAAAATTATATAATTAATGTGCGCTTCGGGTACGAAAATCCCACGCTTTTTGCGCTTCGTGCAATGCGCTTAGACATCGTCGCTTTTGTGCGCCTAGCGCTTTTTAAAACCAAGGTTGTTTTTATGTATCAGCCTCCTACATAACCTAATATTGACCTAAATGTGCATGACGCGCTGCCTTAAGGCCCAGCTGGGATGCTTTCCACTTTCCAGATCGCCTCGCACCTCAAGCACGCTTTTAAAACCAAACTAACATTATTCTTATTCACAAACTTGTTGAAAGTTCCTAGTAAACATGCATAGAGTATAAAGTTTGTAACATTTTCGTTCTTGATACGTATATATCATTGATGTCAGATCAATCATAGCCCCAGTATAACCACAGAAGATTATGCATATGAAATCAAAGGGGCTGGCCTATTCTCCAGGGATCAAATATTCTCTTTGAGAAGTCCTATACCAGTTAAGGCTGGCGAGCAGGTGAGTCATAACTCGCTCCCTCGACTTCTCAAGTCAAATTTATATATTAATATACTTAATATGTTAACAAACTGTTTATTTGTTTAAACTCTGGCAGGTCTTGATCCAATACGATATGAACAAAAGCAATGCTGAGCTGGCACTCGACTATGGATTTATAGAATCGACACCTGACAGAAATACTTATACGTTAACGCTACAAATATCAGACTCAGACCCCTTTTTTGATGATAAGCTAGATATTGCTGAAACTAATGGCACAAAGGAAGTTCAATATTTTGACATCACTTTAGGACAGCCTTTACCGCCTAAAATGCTGCCATATTTAAGGCTAGTAGCACTTGGTGGGACGGATGCTTTTCTTCTGGAATCTATTTTTAGAAACGCGGTCTGGGATCACCTTGAACTGCCGGTTAGCCGTGACAATGAGGAGGTCATATGTCAAGTTGTACGTGGTGCTTGCAAGTCTGCTCTTTCTAGCTACCGCACCACCATTGAAGAGGTATGTAGACTTCATCTTTCGGTTCCTGGTCCTATTTTTAGATGTGGCAACTTTAACCCATCTAACGGGTCAAATGAGTAAAAGAAAAGGATTGGCTAAAATGAAAATGAATCAAATGGGTTGAACGGGTCAGTGCACTATTATTTATGCAAAATTTATATAACCTCATAATAATATAATAAACAATTCAAATGAGTAAAAGAAAACGATCAGCAAAAAAGAAAACGGGTCAAATGGGTTGAACGGGTCGCAGTAGTAGCCCTATTATACAAAATATATAAAACCTCGTGATTTTATAAACGGGTCAAATGAGCAGTGAATGAGTGAAATTATGGGTTTGCAGGATGAGAAGTTGATAGAGGGAGGCAATATGGACCCGAGGCTCGCAATGGCGGTTGGGATACGCGCAGGAGAGAAGAAGGTTTTGCAACATATAGATGGGATATTCAAAGAGAGGGAAATGGAGTTGAATGAATATGAATATTATCAAGAGAGAAGGCTTAGAGATCTTGGTTTGGTTGGAGAACAAGGTGACATTATCTTTTGGGAGCCTAAATGAGACATGGAATCTATCCGAATTATGTACAACTTGGATTCTTATCACTAAAGGGTGTTACAAATTTAGCCTTACTATTTGTTGAACCATAATAGTTTTGATCCTTAGTACTAAAGGTTGTTACAAATGCGGAATGCCCATTGTTTTTTTTTTTTTTTTTTTAGAAATGACCATTTTAATCTCAATTCGCTTTACATGGTATTAGCGCGCTAAATTTCTGGTACGACATAAACCTTAGTTAGCCACCACCAATGCTCTTGTTCCGTAAGACCATAGCCGTCATTCACTGTTCCATGACGTGATTGTTTGTGTCTATAGCAACCGAAGAAAGCGTGGAAATCTCTGTTCTATGCAAACAAAAACACTTAACATCATAGTGGCATACTTGTTATGTGTCTTCAAATACTTGACAAATAGTAGGCTGCAAAATGAAGATTCTATAAACAAGACACAAACTCATAACTCAGAATGAGAACATCAACTGCATCAGTTCCAGTTTAATCTTGGTTTGTCGATGATTTGGAGAATCAACAACAACTTGATGCACTGGGACTCGCTTTCAAGCTGAGAGTATTTCATTCATTTGGTCGATTTGAATGAGAAGCCGTTTTATGTTCTGAAACCAGAATAGCATACAGTTAGTATGATAGTGAATAGTAACAATCACTTCATGAGTTCATGCCAGTTCAAATCTTGCAATTGTTTAATGCCAAATCATCAATCCTATACAGTGGCGGATTCACTTGAAGGATAGGGTGGGCAGGTGCCCACCGTCGAACCACCATATGTGTGTGTGTATATATATATATTTTTAGTTATTTTTGAGTTTGACAAAAACATTAAACTGTAGTTTTAACTTTCTGGTGAAGAGGAGAGATAGGGAAGAAGAAGACATTGGGTATAGTGTTAAATATTAAACTAATATAATTAGTACATATATGATATGACCATTCTCTGCTAATTAAAAATGATCATCCTTTTTGTCTTATTTTGTTTGATAAAATATATATATATATCGAATTTTAGTTTCTTCCCTTCTTGTTTTATTACTTTATTTATATATTTTTATTTCTTAATCATTTGTTTGCTTTCGTTTTTATATAATTTCTACGTATCTTTTTTAAATGTGTATAACCATGCAACTTATGTTTTTGGTTTTTTTTTGTTTTCTAATTGTTTTCAGATTTATCATATTGTTAAAGAAAATTTGTAGATTAGTTTAACAATATAACATTATGTGGATGTGCATTAACTGGTTTACTTAACGCATTTCTACCTAACTTGTATTGAACTGTCTTTTTTTAACCCAATCAATTTGTGCCCCCCGTCTGAAAAAGTTCTGAATCCGCCACTGATCCTATAAGTATATAACACATATCACATTAGCAATGAGCTTGCTTAAGTTCGGCTTGGTTCGAGCTCTATTTCCTATCTCCCAATGTGAAACTTGACTAGCTTATACTCGTAACTATTTAACACAAACACCATGTCCCTTGCCAAGAAAGGATGAAGTTCCTTTTGTTTGTTTTTTCAATAAATAACTAATCACATTATTTTTTTATGAATTTTTGTAAGATGATTTTTTATAGCTTGACGAAAGACTGGTTATTTAAATAACTAAGGTTAACAAGGCACACAAGTCGTTGTAGTATAGTGGTAAGTATTCCCGCCTGTCACCCGGGTGACCCGGGTTCGATCCCCGGCAACGGCGATTTTTTTGTGTTTTTATTACCCTCGTTTTGGGCTAACATAATGGGCTTGATCTGCTGAATTTAAATACATGATTGAAAGCTTTTTGTATCGTCTACTGGCCTTACAGAATGAGCCTTAATTTCCTGGATTTTTAATACATGAAAATGGGTCGGATATTAGTCGGTTCCTATGTAAAAGTGGAAAGACTGGTAGGACTTTTTGACAGAAAATGAAATAGTGTCTTGACTGGCTTTGTACAAAAAGTTGAGAAAGCTACAAAATCATAAGTGAAACGATGCAAAACAGTAGAGATGGCAGTTTCAACGCGTTTATATACGAATGAGTGGATTTGGGCTATGTTTTATTTCTGTGAAAGTCGCACAAAGTGTATTTTGATACATAAAGCCACATAAAATTATTTTATGAAAATTGGTTAGAAGTCTTTTGGATGAAATCAGTCCTTTGTTTTAGCTGGTATAAAAGCAACCGTTTTGATCATAACCCATTACCTGATCTGCACATTTGATAGCTTTATTGTAAAGGCATAGAGTGCTAAACATGTTATCGTTCGATGTTGAAAAAGGAGTTCTTCTATAATATTTGAGATAGCGGCGCAACTTGTTGCTCGCTTACCCATTATCCAGATGTAAACTTGACCTTTTATTAATGGAAAAAGTATACTACCTTAGTGAGTAATATGAAGTTACCCAACGGTTTGGAATTCTTGATTATAAACTGAAGTTTGTGGAGGTAATGTTTTCACTTTGGAGTAGATGTTATGTGTTATGATTCATGTTCTTTGTTTGTTTCATTTGCAGCATAATACTCATTTTCTACAAGAAGCTCTCCAAAACCGGATCTTTTGGAATGGTGCATATCATCGTGTTACTGAGCATCGACCACGTTATAGGAATATATTAAATCATTTGGGAAACGAGTATGGTCACAATATGATGGATATATTGATAAATAGTGATGAAGGTTGAAAAAAATAGTGGTGGGGCGTGAGGGGCACTCCCTGACCCCATTATCCTTCGCTCCTATTGATAAAATATGTTTATTTAATTATTTTACAGGTGGTTTTTGTTTTAAGGTTAAAATTTAAAAGTGAGATAGGACCAGTTGATTTTAAGTATAGATACTTTTGTTCATATTCAATTGCACTTGAAATTTATAAGAGGAAAATGTGTCTGCTTGTTCATTGTCTTGGGCCGGTATTCATGCTCGGGTTCTCCTAGTTTTGACGAATATTGTTTACACAACCGAACCGCTAACTACTGTTTCGGAAAACGCAAACCAAATTGACTGGGTTGTATCGATAAGTCTGGCGGCCAGTTTTACTCTAGTCCTAAGTCCATATTGTTTCTTATTTTCTAAAATGTTACAGATGGTATTTATGCTTTAATTGGGATTTTGATTGCTTTTAATTGGTGTTCATTTGTGCTTGTTTGTCTTCTTTTAGGTGTATTTAATATTAACAAACTTGAACAATTTCATTTTTCAAATAAACGGGACCATGAATAAGAACATTTGATCCTTTAAGTGTTCCGCGTTCTTTCGGTTTATTTACAAGTTTAAGCTATATTGTCTAACTACATTAAAAACATGTCTACCTAACCTATGTACAAGGAGAATCTTTAAAAATATTTCTTGATAGCAAACATGATTTATGGTCTTAACATGTGGCAGTCAATAATATTCCCGTGAACTCTTGAAAAATCACATAAAAAATCCCGTTTTGATTGACTAATGTATCTCGATGTGGTGGTGAAATTTTGCCTGTAGTCTATTTGGAAGATCCGTTGGCCGTTCAAAAAAGAGAAGAAAATCACTTATGTGATTCATATTCAATGTTTTTACGACCAGACATAACTAGCGGGTCAGATTAGCGTCTGGACAATGAGAGATTATGCTTATTATTAACAAGTTTCTTAATTTTTTCCCCTCAAAATTCATTTTAGCCGAGGTTTTAACTACCAGCAGTGTTGTAGAAGTCGCTAGGCGCTAGTCGGCCGGTGGGGTACCGACTAGGGATTAATCGGGATTAATCGGATTGGATTTTTATATATATATATTTTTCCAAATTTATACATATATAATGCTAATTTTATGCCTTATATGTATAAATTTAGAAGTTTAGGGGCCAAATATAAGCTAGACAATATGGGAGGGGGGGTTAAATATTAAAATATCTAAACTTAAATAACCCAAATCACCTCCATCGTTCACCATATCCCGTTCCCCCCCCCCCCCCCTTTCATTGTAAGGAACCATCACACGTAACTAGGGTTCATGGAGTTTCATCGATTTTGCTTCTAAAACATGGATTATCATTCAATTTTGAGCTAAGAACTTGTTTTATTTGATCAATTTGCTCCAGTTTTGACCCGTTCGAATTTATTTTTAACCTAATTTTGAGTTTTTTAAGTCTGACTAGGACCAATTTGGTCTGATTAATCGGTGATTAATCGTGCACTGATTAATTGGGTGATTAGTCCAAAATTAATCAGTAAAGTGAGGACTAGCGATTAATCACCGATTAGTCGGTGATTAATCGGGATTTTTACAACCTTGACTACCAGACAAGGTGACAGATGCGGTTGGTCAACTGGAACCAATCAATGTTCTAGTTAGGGGTTAAAAGGCCTGTTAACTTTTTTCTCCTTAAAATCTCAGTTAGACTATCTGTTGTGGGCCGTGAGCAAGCAGACGCGAACCACCGACTTCACTCTCAAGTAACGCCATCGTCTGTGATTACTTGACTTCGTAGTGGCTAGGGTTGATCACCAGCGCGACTTGTGCTCACTTTCTTCCGTTAACGCACCTCGCGCCAGGGCTGTTTTGGCTGGAAGTGAGCACCAGATTGAACCCTTGCTCGCTGCTAACAACGGACAGTCTTATTGATTCATGTACTATCCCAGTCTCGAAAATTTTATTTAATTAAAATTACAAATCTAATTCACAGCTTGTAAACTTTTAGCAAATTATTTATACCATTACTACGTTCTTGTTCTTAAATACGATCCGACCAGTTTACACTATACAATTTTACATACATGTCACGAAAACATTGTTCATATCAGGACACCTATAGACTTTAATTAGACCTGGCAATTTCAACCCATCTAGTTAAGTTTGGGTTTAAAATTTGACCTTATGGGTTAAAATGGGTTTAGTATAATTTTCAAGGGGGTTAGGATGGGTAATTTTAATTGTAGGAAATAAGTAAGTGGGTCATGATGGGTATGTCAAAAAAAACAAATGGGTAAGGATGGGTATTTTTAGATAACCATATACAAATCTGAATTAAAACTCACCCAACACCAAAAGCGTTGATGCCTCATAGAAATCAAGGTCATTAAAAACAAAAAATTATATCTTTTGCATTTGTTGAGCACCCAGTCGGTTCGAAACCGTTCGGGTCGTTAACGGACAACAATATCGAAACAACACGGGTCGTTAACGAGACCGATCTCATCGAAACGGTTCGAGTCGTTAGCGGGTTTGATCGAGTGCAAACGGTCTGGGTTGTTGACTGGCTCGTTCGGATTGATATGGTCTGGTCGTTGACGGGCCTGGTCGGGTCGAAACGGTCCGTGTTACTAACGAGATCGGTCAGGCCGAAACAGTCCGAGTCGCTAACGGGCACGGTCGGGCCGAAACAGTACGGGTCGCTATGGGACGAGTCAGGTTGAAACGGTCTGGGTAGTTACCCGGCCCAGTCGGGTCGAAGCGATTCGGGTCGCTACGGGACGGGTCAGCTTGAAACGGTCTGGGTCGTTATCGGGCCCGGTCGGGTCGAAACGGTCCGGGTCGCTAGCGGGCCCGGCCGGGTCGCTACGGGACGGGTCAGGTTGAAACGGTTTGGGTCTTTACTGGGCCCGGCCGGGTCGAAACGGTCTGGGTCGCTACCGGGCCCGGTCGGGTCGAAACTGTCCGGGTCGCCACGGGACGGGTCAGGTTGAAACGGTTTGGGTCGTTATCGGGCCCAGTCGGGTCGAAGCAGTCCGGGTCGCTAGCGGTCCCGGCCAGGTCGAAACAGTCCGGGTCGCTACGGGACGGGTCAGGTCGAAACGGTTCGGGTCGCTACGGGACGGGTCAGGTTGAAACGGTCCGGGTCGCTAGCGGGCTTGGTCGGGTCGAAACAGTCCGGGTCGCTACAGCACGGGTCAGGTTGAAACGGTCTGGTTCGTTACCTCAAACGAAAAGGTAAACTTGTTACTTGTTTAATTCTTTATGTTGATGATATGATTATTACAGGGAACGATAAAGAAGAAATGGAGAAGTTAAAAGCAAATCTATTCAACGAGTTCGAGATGAAAGATCTAGGGAGACTAAAATACTTCCTTGGAATTGAGGTTCTCAGATCCAAGGAAGGGATTTTTATATGTCAAAAGAAGTATATTCTTGACCTTCTTGCCGAAACTGGAATGATTGACTGCAAGCCAGCTGACACACCAATGATGACAAATCAAAAACTCTATATGGAAGAAGGAGCAAAACTGGCAGATAAAGAGAAATATCCACGTCTAGTGGGCAAACTTATATATCTCTCACACACTCGCCCAGACATTGCATATGCAGTAGGGGTGGTTAGTCAATTCATGCACCAACCCCAAATTAACCACATGGATGCTGTACGAAGAATTATAAGGTATCTTAAAGGAACTGCTAGCCATGGGATTCTCTTCCAACCAAACAAACATTTGGAGATCCAAGCCTGCACAGACGCTGATTGGGCAGGAGATAAACAAGACCGAAGATCTACATCAGGATACTTCACATTAGTGGGGGGAAACTTGGTCACTTGGAGAAGCAAGAAACAAAAAGTGGTTGCTTTATCAAGCGCTGAAGCAGAATTCCGAGGTCTTGCAAGGGGTCTGGCAGAGGTACTATGGATACGCAAACTACTAACTGAAGTTGGATTCGCTCAGAAGGAAACTAGTAAGATCTTGTGCGACAACAAAGCAGCTATACAAATTTCAGAGAATCCTGTCCAACAAGATCGTACGAAACACGTGGAAGTTGACAGGCATTTTATCAAAGAGAAACTTGAAAATGGAACTATAGAACTTCAGTTCGTATGATCAGAAGATCAACTGGCAGACATACTTACAAAATCTGTGAACGGGAGACTTTATAAGAGTTGTCTACGCAAGTTGAGCATCGGGAATCCCACTACTCAACTTGAGGGGGAGTGTTAGAAAATGGAATCAATTTAGGATGAGAGATATTCTCATTTCCTTTTATCTAAGATTTTTGACAGCCAATGACAACCACTCAATCATAGAGCCGTTTACCAAATCCTTTCCTTTTATTTGTTTTGGTGTAGTTTATATTTGGGTGTCAATGTTGTATTTCATATTAATAAAAATCAATCAATACAAAATACATAGCCTTTTCTCTAATTCATATTTTCTTTCTATGATTCGTATTAACACTCATATTGATAATACTAACTACATTAAGGGGCTGTTTGGTAGCCTCTTAATCAGCCTCTTAATTATTCAGGTCTGAATCATTCAACATTTAGACTGTTTTTTTCAGCATCTGAATGGAATGATTAAGTGCTGAACCATTAAGCTAAAAAGGGATGCTGAATGATTCAGCTCTTAACCATTCAGAGCCTCTTAACCATTCGGACCATCTTAATGATTCAGTACTTTATTTAACCAAACAGCCCCTAAAAAACACTAGTGGGATGCCCGTGCGATGCGGCGGGACGACATATATTGAAGCAAATAATGATATGTTAGTGTCGGGCGATGCGGCGTTGATTATAATTTACAATGCGACACTTGTTTTATGTTAGTTTATGAATCCCCTCATAATATATTTTATAGTAATTTTGCTAATTTTATTTTTCATAGGATCGTTGTGGTCTATAGATATCATAAGCATTACACATCATAATTAAATATTAAACAACACATGACTAACAAAATATCAGTCATTAATATAGTACGTAATTTAAGAATAAAATTCAAACACAAGAATAAGAAAATATCAGCCATCAAGATAGTAATTTAAGTATAAATTCCGTATGTCAACCAACTGCATTGTAATGAAATCAAATTTTGTCACATACACCGGCTACATTGTTCGACCACCGGTCTTCATCATTGAGACTCTCGTAAGAAGAGCGATCGAGAGTTTCTTCTTCCTATATGACTACTCTATCTTCCTCTTTCACCGATAGTTTTATTTTCGTTTTATATTTCGTCACTATTACATCTACCACAACAGTTTAGGGCACTAAAACAATAAAAAAATTAAATTATACGAAGCATGGTTAACTTGACAAAACTCTATTTAGTTGTCTTGATGTTATAGACCTAGTAGTTTAGTAAAAAAAAGAAAGAAATAAAAAACTTGAGTTATATGAATAAAACCGGCATCCAACCTGTTACTATATTATTCTAACACATTACGTTTAGTAAACCCCTTAATATTATTATTATGGATGCTGTTTAGAAAAAAAAAACAAAAAAACCATTTTGACGCTATCCAATTTAAAAGTGTTCATAAACCAATTTTGATGATAACGATTAGAAAAAAAAAAAGTTATTAGATATTGATAAATATTAAAGTCATTAAGATGTTTTAACGTGTATGGATGATGATACTTACAAGATTTGTGTTTCAAAGATGTCACAGCGCTTTGGGTATTGCTTCCCATGTGGTCTGATGTCAAAGAGCATGAGAAAGTGTTTTAAGATTTTTAGAGAAAAATCATGAGATTATCAACAAAATATGAACAATAGTGAATAAGATATGAACATATTTGTATTTACTTACGAGATTAAATATTATTTGGAGTGTTCCTTCCCTTGATCATTGCAGAACGAGGGAGAGAAATGTGATGTTAGTAACTATTGTATGAGGGAAGTTAGAAAAGTGAAAGGTTGTAATATATATTTATTTACTATTTTCCTTAGGACATAAAGAGTCGGAGGTTAGCATTAGTAAGGAAAAAGGTTTTAATGGTTGTGATTACATGTTTATTTGAAATTTAATTATTGATATAACTTAAAAGGTTTGTACAATGTGCATTATCATTTGTAATTACTTAAGAACAATTAATCTTTATGTAAAAAGATTATTCTCTCCATTTGATCTAATTTAATACTCATGTAGAAAGACCATTTTAGCCCTTTACTAACTTCACTAAGTTGTTATATCATAAGCTTAAAATGTTGTAATTACTTAACTTTTACCGACGTCTTTCCCTCATACTTTACTAGCTGATTACCCCGGGAGGGTCCCGGGGTTGAAAAATCTAATTTTACGTGATAACCTATTACAAATGGCTTAAGTTAACTAATCACAAAATCTCTCAGTCATTGCATGTTCATAGTATTCTAATCAGTAATCATCTAAAGAATCACTTATGTAAGTTGCAACTATTCAAAAACTCATCAAATCTCTCTAATTTCTAACATTCTAATGGCTCTTATAATTCCTAACCTAATCAACTAAACAAACAATTAAGTTGGAAGTTGTAACCATTGCATCTCATTATGCCACGTGACATAATTAATAGATGGTTGAGGCCACCAATGAACGTCACGTCAGCAACTATCAATTCTTCCCGGGAGCGTCCCGGGGTTGAAAAATATAACCGTTCTAATAATACCAATACTAACTGTAATAGTTATTACTCTTGTAATTAAATAAATAAAAAAATAACCTTGCTATAAGCTGACACCATGTGTTGCAGTGTTGCGATTCTTTCTCCTAGCTTCTCTTGATGAAGTATACCTAGTAAAACTCCAATGATAACATGGTGATTGGGTTGATTTTCAACATCGTATAACAGACCCTGGTTTAAAAGAAAAAACATGATTACTGAATAACATGAACGCTTTCTGTTTTTTTTCCTGTATGAACGAAACCCCACAAAAAATAGTCGATTTTTTCTCCGTTTTATATATAGCACTATGGTACTCGTTGGAAAGATAATAAAACACTCGTTAATTTGGTGTAATTTTTTTCTTTAAAAAATCCCGTATATTAAAGATATAAACGTTTAAAAATTATGGGAGTAAATATGAGAGAGAAAATTTAAAATTTATTTTTAAATTTTTTTTCTTAAAATAACTCAATTTAAGTAAAAAAGGAAATAATTCAAAAACACTAAAATCTTTCAATTATAATACCACGTGACACTCTCAAGAGAAGATTGATGCCTTCATTGCACGCCACGTCAGCATATATATTTTCTTTTATATATAGATAATATAGTATAGATGTCTACCTAACCTATGTACAAGCAGAATCTTTAAAAAAAAAAAAAATGATAGCAAACATGATTTATGGTCTTAATGTGGCAGTCAATAATATTCCATGAACCTTAAAAAATCACATAAAAAATCCTCAATTCGGTTGACAAATGTATCTCGATGTTGTGAGTGAAATTTTGCCAGTAGTCTATTTGGAAGATCCATTGGCCGTTTAAAAAAAAGAAGAAAATCACTTATATGTGATTCATATCCAATGTTTTTACGACCAGATATAACTTACGGGTCAGATTAGGGTCTGGACACTTAGAGATTATGCTTATGGTTAACAAGTTTCTTAATTTTTTCCCTCAAAATTCATTTTAGCCGAGGTTTTAACTACCAAACAAGGTGACAGATGCGGTTGGTCAACTGGAACCAGTCAATGTTCTAGTTACGGGTTAAAAGGCCTGTTAACTTTTTTCTCCTTAAAATCTCAATTAGACTATCCGTTGTGGGCCGTGAGAGAGCAGACGCGAACCACCGACTTCACTCTTAAGTAACGTCATTGTCTGTGCTCACTTGACTTCGTTGTGGCTAGGGTTGAGCACCAGCGCGACTTGTGCTCACTTTCTTCCGTTAAGGCACGCGAGCACCATCACATCTGCTCGTGCCGGGGCTCTTCGTGTGTGCTCATGCCAGGGCTGTTTTGGCTGGAAGTGAGCACCAGACTGAACCCTTGTTCGCGTCGGGCTTGCTCGCGGCTAACAACAGACAGTCTTATTGATTCATGTACTATCCCAGTCTCGAAAATTTTATTTAACTAAAATTTACTTTCTATTAAAATTACAAATCTGATCCACAACTTGTAAACTTTTAGCAAATTATTTATTACATTACCACGATCTTAAATCCGATCCGACCAGTTAAGCTGTACAATTTTACATACATGTTACGAAAACATTGTTCATATCATGTTGTTTGGACACCTATAGACTTAATAATGCCACTTTTGCCTCTGTGTAGACTGTAACAACTTCAAAATCGGTCATCAATTTAATTTAAGCTTCATACCACACCTTTGAAGATCTCGAGATCATCCTACAAAACCCTGCAAATAATCCATCAGGTAAACAATAAAAAAACAAAACCCTAATTTCAAGTTTATATCTTTGATCTTGATTCATACTACAATTCCTTTGCTTTCATACTCTGTTTGTTATAATTACGTGTTTTATAGTCTCTGCTTGTTTGATTTGATTAATAATCTTCATTTTAGGTTACCCAACATAGGAAATTAGTGAAATTGATTTGAGATTTAGGAACAAAGTTCCCAATTTTATTGTTATTTGTTAATATTCCCATTTTTTATAGCATTTTAATCTTGCAATAGAATTACCAACAAATAGCATTTGAGATGAATTTAGCTTACAAACAAACAATTAGGCGTACCCAATAAAATTTCGCTCATATGGTAGGGTATGGGGAGGGTAGGATGGTGGCAAACCTTTCTCTATCCCGGAAGATAGGGAGGTTGATCCTAGGGGTGCAAATGAGCCGAGCAGCTTGCGAGCTACTCGAGATTGGCTCGATAAAAAACTCGAAACGAGCCGAGCCTTATCGAGCCCGAGCCGAGCCGAGATTGAGCCTAAAACAAAGCTCGTTTATTTATCGAGCCCGAGCTCGAGCCTGACATATGAAGCTCGCCGGGCTCGATAAGCCTTATCGATCCTTTAGTATAATATTAATTTTATTAATATTTTATACTATTTACCCCACTTTAATAAACGAGCCGAGCCGTGCTTTTGACTTACCGAGCTATCGAGCCTATTGTTTATATTATTTAATTTAATATATTCACTAATAAACACTAAACGAGCCGAGCCTGGCGAATTATCGAGCCGTGCTTTTGACTTATCGAGCTACCGACTCATAACTACATGAGGCTAGTTATGGGTCAAAACTAGGGTCCGTAGGAGGTTTATATGTAAAAAGAACCAAAGCGATGAAGAAATAATGTAAGGTTTACTTGATAAATTGGTTGATATGTAAAGTAGATCAGAGATACGCAACTCTATTTGTAAATAAAGCTTATTTGGCTGTAGTGTGTGCCTCGCGTGTCGGCATTTGGGTCTAAAATGCCTTGGAGCGCCTTGCGCTTCTTTAAACCCGGTGTGAATGGAAATAGATGAATTATACGACCTTAATGGAACGTAATCCTTCGGAGCTTAATGGTGTTATCATCTTGCCTAACAAATGTGAAACAAAGCAATTGAAAAAAAACATCTTGATCATATATGTCAACTGTCAGTCTGTCATAAACTGCATGAATTTGGAATCTGATAAAATAATATGTTTGATAGATCGCGTAGTGAAGATGGATGAAGAGATGATCGCACTGCGTAATGTAATGCCAGTCGAGCTTGCTATAAAAAGGGAAATGGAATATCGGGCTAAAGTTGAGGTCTTAAAGAACCAGCGTCTTATTAACTTAAATCCATTGGTACCTTCGCAGGTGAGACCCGTTTAGTATATTTTATGAACTTGAATCATCTTGAACAATCTGAATTAAGTACTCATATGAGTCGGTTTGCTTGATGCTAGAGGTGACAAAATGGGTGGGCCAGGTAGGTTAGCTAACTAGTCAAACGGGTAGTATTTTTGTACGGGTAAAAATTGGACAAGTTTGGGTTGACCTGAAAAACATTTTTGCAGACGTTTTACAAAAAACAGATACCTGTCATGGCTTATTGCGAAACTTATATGATTTCAATAATAATCCAATTTAGGGTGTTTTGTGCATTAAAAATACATGCTATATCACCTTTTGACCCGTTCCCGTTTCCCTTTAATCCAGATTCAATAATTTTACCCGGTTTTACCCATCAGAGATAAAAGCATAACCTAAATTGACCCATTTGTAAGTATACGAATTGAATTGTGCAGCTACAACAAAAACTGATTTCATTGGCAGTCGGCAGATCTTTTCATTGTTTTCTAGGGTGGTTCAGCTGGTTTTGACGAAATTTTTGGACCGAGTTGCTAACTACTGTTTCAGGACAAACCAAACTTGTCGGGTTGGGTAGGTCAGTTTTTTTTTTTGAACCATTAGTTTTAGCGGTTAGAACCGTTTTCTTTCTTTCTTTCTTTTTTTTTTTTTCAAAATCGTTAATTTGTATTAAAATGTATAAAACGAAAAAGGTGGTTCATGAATATAATTCGTATTCCAAATATTTCAAGTTTGATTCATTCATAAGAAAATAGAAATACTAGAATGACAGAAAGACGGGCAACAAGCTAGGTTTACATGACCGACCGACCGGTTCCAAGTTCTGAAATCTGAACCATCGGCCGGATAGCTAAACGGCCGGATCGTCAATACCACCGAACCAAGCTGTATATATCTCAAACTGGTCAAAACTGTCAGGCCTGCTTCAGTTTGGACAGTTAAGTCAGTTTTAATGGTTTATGAAAACTTCTACAATGTTTTCGTTCTTTCATTATTTTCTTTTTACATAATATTTATAAAATATAGTTTTTAACATCAATAACCAGAAATATACATTTAGGTGCATCCCTCGAGCCATGCGACATTAAAGAGAAAAGAGCCTTGTTCAAGTGGCACATCACTAGAAAGGCGTTCCATTGGGCTCGTTTGCAAGATTTGTCAGATGTCATTCAACAGCGTTAATCAACTAAAGCAACATTCGAACACTATAAAGCACAAAGGCAATGTAGTTCAGTTGAAAAAACGGGGTCAAAACGTTAGCACCCCGTTTTTATGTGAGCTTTGTAACTCGTCTTGCTCGAGTGCGGCCATAATGGATGATCATCTTAGAGGCACAAAACATGTTACCCTCCTGCAAGAGTTTGCTGCAAATTTGTACACCTGATTGTGTAAATTAATGGAATTATGAGATGTTGTATGTTAATGGTTAGAAACAGGAGTCTGGAAATAATGGAACCAATGGAACTTGGTTTTCATGTTTATTTTTCTTTTTTCTTTTTATATATATTTTACAAGTATTTTATTTATTTATTTTTATAATTTTTATCTTTGAAGGAGTTCAACTCTCACGAAGAGTTTATGGACTGAATGGACACATAATACTCTCTCAATTGACCGTTCTAGTTGTTACGAGTCATTTTTGTGCTTAGGTGCTAAGGGCTCGTTTGGTTGGCGGAATTTATAAAATTGGGATTATAAAGAAAAAAAAGGTGTTTGGTTAGTGAATTGAAAATTTTAAATTGGAATTCATTCCAATGAATCGTTAGGATTCAACTCTTCTTTTTTCAGCATCTCAATGAGAAGCTGGTATGACATAATGTTCAATTATTCTTGTATAAATGCGCAAAGAAAACGAGAATAAAGAATTGACAATCGTATGTTTATAATTGAGGATTTTCAACTGTAATTTGAAAATATAGTTATAAACGTTTGGAAAACAATATATATCGATTTATTACCTATTCTTGTATATGTATTACATTATTCATTAAGTTGATGGATTATCTATTGTAATATATCTATATCTATATCTATATATATATATATATATATATAATAAACCAAAGCATTTTTGATGACATGTCATAATATTATGCAATCTCTCTTTTGAGAGATACCACATATGATGTGATGTGGCAATTCTAGACCAAATAAAAAAAAAAGAAATAAATATGGTTTAAATATGATTTAACATAATCTATTAAATACCTAATCTACTAAATGTAAATGTTAAAACTTTATTATTTTCTCTCTTATGTTTCCTCTCGTAACTTTTAAATGTTAATATCTTTTATATACGAGATTTTTTAAAGAAAAAAATTACACCAAATTAACGAGCGTTTTATTATCTTTCCAACGAGTACTATAGTGCTATATAAAGAATGGAGAAAAAAAAACGACTATTTTTTGTAACCCGGCAGGTATTGTGTCAGGTTTGGAATTAGTTTACAAAAAATTGTGGGTTTTAGTCGGGCCTGGGATTAGATGATACCTGACCCAATTACCCTTTTTTTTATATTATAATATGATAACTTATGGCAGAAATTTGTTTAAAATAATAATAATAATAATAATAATAATAATAATAATATTCATTAATCATATATTGGCAAGTCATTAATTATGTTGTCATATTAGATATTTTATTATGTCATATTAGATATTTCAACCCGGGACGCTCCCCAACAGGTAATTTCTATATAGATGTCATTTTTATAATTTAGATACTTCTAATTTTATTCACTTTACTTAGATTTCTTAACCCGGGACGCTCCCGGGGTATAAGCTAGTTACATAATATTTATTTCTTTTCACATGGAGTATTAATAAAGTAACCTCACAAACAATTGTGATTCAACATTATTATTTGTTTTTCGTATTTTTGTTTGAAACTGAGTTTATTTTTATTTATTTTTTCAAACTAGTACTTTTCATCTAGGATAGTATCATGTAGACGTGTACAAATCGGGTTTTTTAAAAAACCGAAACCGGTTTTTTTCAAAACCGGTTTTTTCCTAGGTTTTAAAACCGTTTTTTTTTTTTTTTTAAAACCACCGGTTCGGGTGTAAAACCGGTTTATTGCTTGAAAAGGAACATTATATGAAATCGGTTTGTATAGGGGTTAAAACCGGTTTTTTTATTCGATTATAAAAACCGGTTTTTTTTGTCCGATAAAAAAACCAGAAAAAAAAACCGGTAAAAAAACCGGAACAGAATGTTTTTTTTTGCTGCTGCTGTTTTAATTATTTTTTTGCTGTTTTTTTTCACTACAAACAAACTTCAAACAATGAGATAAGAAACTTATAAACTTAAAACCTCCAAACCATTTCATTAACTACTAAAACATCCAACTTAAACAATAAAACCATCCAACTTAAAGTCTTAAACAACTAAAAACTTAAACAAGTTAAATTCTTAAACATAACTACTAAAAACTTAAACAACTTAAAGTCTTAAACATCCGCAAGCGTCTCTTCAATACATCAAGTGTCTTTTGAATACATCAAACGTCTCTTGAAAAACATCTTTAATCTTCGCCCGAACCCGAGTTGTTTCGAAGGTATTCATCAAGTTCGGCTTCTTCGTCGGTCATTGGTTCAATCAAGGCCATATTCACCTCGTCCTCGTACAATTCGGCTTCGTACTCCAATTCTCCCTCAAGTGAGCGCTTATCTTGTACTCTTTCCGCTTCATCCAAGTAATCCTTTAAGCAAATAGACACCTCAACCGCCTTAGGAGTTAGCCTCGTTCTCCTTATCGATAAGACCCTGCCACTAGTAGAAAAAGCGGATTCCGAAGCTACCGTAGAAGCTTGGACACTTAGTAAATCTCGGGCCATGGCGGCTAGAATCGGAAATTGTTCTTCCTTTTCTTTCCACCAAGACAACAAATCAAAGTTTTTAAATTGTTCGGGAGTGAGGTGTTGTAAAAAGTTTGAACCACTATATCTCCCGAGTTCGCTACTTGGTGTGTTAGTAGCTTCATCTTGTTCATTTATATTCCATAAATGACTATAAAAAGCGAAATCGGAATAACTTGAATTCTCGTCCAAAGTGTTTCTCAATGAATCATGAATTTGTGAGCTTGAACCATACTTTGATTGATAAAAAGCATACATGGCATTAAGATGAGTGCTAAATTTACTTTTCAAAAATTGGCTAAAACATGGGTCTTCGGCACAATTTAAACCCAACTCGTCCGCAATTTTATCAATCATAGAATTAACGCCCCTTATGTTATAGCAAGGGTTTAAAGCGGCGGCACAAGAAAAAACCGGTGGTATCTCTCTAAAATATTTTTTAAGTTTTTCTTTCATTTGTGTTACCATATCCGAATACGGATGCCCATATATACTTATCTTGCTTAGTTTAGATGTCATTAAAAATATTTTGTGAATTGCTAAAGGACTTGTGGGATAATAAACACCGGATAAAGCGGTTGTCGACGTTTTAAAAACTTGTAGCATATCGGCTATACGCTCAATAGTTTCCCAACTCCTTGCATGGTAAGGGTTAACCTTACCACGACTCGACAAGATTTCATGAAAAGCCATTAAAGTTTCTTTTTGTGAAATCGCCTTTTCAAACATGTTACATGTAGAACTCCATCTTGTTGGGCAATCCCAATTCGGACCCAAACACAGTTTTTTCGCCTCTGCACAAAACTTTATATATTTAGTATGTCTTTGTACGTTGCTAAAAATATCACGCAACATTCTTCTAAAACCCTCCTTTTGTGACTCAACAATTTTTAAACCGTCTTGAACCGCCAAATTTATGATGTGTGCAATACATCGACTATGAAAAAATGCACCTTCACAAATGGGTTTATATTTTAATTTTAATTGTGTTATTGCAACGATATTGTTGGAGGCGTTATCAAAAGATATAGAAAATATTTTTTCCTCCAATTTATAAGTTTTAATAACGTTGTCAATAACCTTAAAAATATTTTGACCCGTGTGTGGATAATCGAAAAGTTGAAACGCAATCGTACGTTTCATCATTTGCCATGAATCGGGTTGAATCCAATGTGCGGTGACACAAATGTAAGAGTCGGGTACACCATGAGGTGTCGACCACACATCGCTAGTAAGGTTTACACCGATTTGTAAATTTTCAAAAAAAGAAATTGTTTCATTTTTAGCTTTTTTCCACATTTTTAAACAATCCCTTCTAAGAGTTGCACGACTTACATGAGTGTATCGTGGTTGGAGAGATTTTTGAACAAGGCGAGTATACCTTTGGTTGTCGAAGTGGTTGAAAAGGAAGGCTTTCTTGAATGACAAAACATGCCATTTCCTCACGAACCGCATCAATGGAGTAAGCAAAGATCTCTCCTTCACTTGTCATTGCCGGTTGATCTTTCGAAGCTTGTGATTTCAAAACTTTGCAAAATGGCTTTGTGATGTGCGTTTTCAAAGAGGTGTTTGCATTCGGCTTGTAGAACCCTTTACAATGTTTGCAACGAGCCTTTTTTTTTTTCACCCAAAGCCATTTCACACATATCATAATGTTGCCAAACATCTCGATTTCGCTTGGTAGGAACAACCCGAACCACCACATCGCTAGTTGAAGCACTAATGTGAGTCGAATCTTGTTGGCTAGAGGACGCCATTTGAGAGTTTTTTTTTTGCTAATACTAAATGGTTTTTTAGGATTTTAGAGAGTATTAAGAGTGTATTAGAGTTGTGTAATCAACCCAAAACATCATGGGGTATTTATAGGAGTTAAAGATGAAAGATTGGGCCTAAAAAAAAAAAACGGTCAAAAACAGAGGCAAACGGTCATATTACCGTTGCAGCCTGCTGCTGGTTTTTTTTTAACGGTAAAAAACCGGTTTAACCGGTTTTTTTATAACACACAACAACCGGTTTTTTTGAAATAACCGGTTTTAAAACCGGTTTTTAGTTTTAATCGGTTTATTCTTCGGTTTAAAAAAAACCATTTCACCCCATATTATAACTGGTCTAAAACTGGATGATCGGGCCGGGTTTAAAACCGGTTGTAAAAAAACGGTTTTTAAAAAAACCGGTTTCGGTTTTTTTTTTTCGGTTAAAAAAAAACCGGTTTTTTTTACACCTCTAGTATCATGTACCCGTTATTTTAAAAACGAATTCATTTGTAGAAATGTTTTTGTTTTTCTTGTAGAACAAAAAAACGAACATTTAAAGGTTGTTTGGGATTGCTTATTTAACTATAAAAGTGTTTTTTTTTTTTTTGAAAAGTGTTTATTAACTTAGGACTTTTTTCAAAAGTGGGTTTTAAAAAAAAAAAGTTTGGATTAGTTTTTATAGTGAGAAAAGTGAATAAGTTATTTTTTAAAATGTGTTTCTTTAAGCTATCCATGTAAAAGAAACAAAATAAAATGTGGGTAAAGCATTATTTTGAAAAACAGTTTTTAACTTGTACCAAAAAGTTAAAACAAAAAAGACTTTTAACAAAGCCAAATAATTTATTGACTTTTAATATCAAAATTTAGAATCATAGATTTTGAAAGTTATAGTTTTTGAATTTTTGTTCTTTCAAAGATAAAAAGCTTTTTTTTTTTTTTTTTACAAAAAGAATGATGAGAAATTGAGAATTGAGGTAAAATATAGATCGAATTTTGATAGACATCGAACATGTGCAGATGGGTTTGTTAGTCTTTTTTACGGTTTGGGTTGTGATTTGAGAACTTGTGATACTAAAATTGGGCCAAAATCATCTGGGTCAGATCTTAGTTGTGTTGAACTCTAGGCTCTAGCTGGGCCTCCTAAAAGTTTTTAGGTTATACAAATAATAATATTTTGACTATCTTAATAGAAGCATATAATTTTTTCTTATTAAAGAAAACTGAAAAAAAAATACGAATGGAGAGAAAATGGGAGAATAATAAAAAAATAGTCGTTCTCTTTATAAAGGTTAAAAAAATTGTGTAAAACTTAGAGGAAGTGAATCAGTTCTTTTTTAATTTATAGACTAATTTTAGATTCTTTAAGAATATACTGCTATGAAAACTTGTACATGGAGTAAGAAATTAAGAATAAGTAAAAGTAATTTAGCGATAAAGATATATCACCACATAAAACAAAGGATTTATAATAGATCATGTCAATGTTAACGTTTTTTTAATAACTAATTTCTCCTTATTTTTACCTTTGCCCAGGATTTAGAGGGTGTTTGGGATTGTGTTTTGAATATGATTGTTAGATTATCGCGTTTTGAAAACGCAGATAATTAGTTTTTAGTGTTTGGGATTGCGTTTTGAAAACACAGATAATCAGTTTTTTATGCTACCAAAACGCAATAATTTATAAGCAGCTCCACCCCTGCTTTTCTAAAATGCATAATCTGTTTTGAATAATCAATCCCAAACACCCCCTTAAACCTAAATCTTTCCGGATTTAAACCTAAATCTTTCCTCAAAAAGGTTTTGCCTTTTACCACTCGGCTACAACCTAAGTGGCATGTTAATGCCCAAATAAGTTTTGCCTCTTACTAATAGGCTACAACCCAAGTGGCATGTCAATGTTAACTAACTTACCTTGGATCCATTCATTGACATTCAACTAGGATTTTTTTTTTTATTTTTTTTTGCCCAAGTGGCATGTTGATGTAAACTAACTTACCTTGGATCAGTGGTGAAGCTTGACTCAAAACCTCGGGGGGTCGGAAATCACTAGTTTTGGGGGTCGAAACCGTATATACCAAAAAATTTATATACAAATACTATATAATAAGGACTTCTGAGCGAAAATTCGGGGGGGGGGGGGGGGGGGGGGGGGGGCGGCGGCGGCCCCTTAAGAGCTGCACCAATGCCTTGGATCCATTCATTGACCTTCCATAAGAGTGTTTTTTCCATAGTTGTTTCTCTAATATGTAGAGATAACTACAGGCAGGGCTGATCTATATAGTGGTATACATGTTTTCAGAAACCCACCAAGTATCAAATTTTTAGTGACGGTACATATATAAAATACTGAGTGAACCCATAACCATATTAGAATGAAAGGAACTGGTCTAATGTTCATGACTCATGAGTTTGTTTGTAAAACTCCTGCGATTGTTTTCTAGAAGTCTCGTGTTCGACTCATCATTTTCAAGTTTTTGTGATAATAACCTTTTGCACGTAACTGACGGGGATACCGGATACATGTGATATACAGTGCAACCGCTCAAAAGCCCATATACCCATTTTGTGTTTATTAATTTGGGCTCTTTTTTGGGCCACCCCAAGTCCCAACCTATTTACCTGTTCCATTCAAAAGCACAGTATATCGATTTCAATTCAAAGATTTGAAGTTATTCACATACATTAGCTACATGTAATCCAATTTTTCTCTACTAGAGGCTATTGAAAGGTTTTATAAATGAGACACATCATCTTTTGGGATGGAGTTTAGTTGATTCCCTTAGATAATTACGACATCCGATAATTTTTAAAAAGAAAAATAGGTAATAACTAATTTAATAAAATAATGTAATAATAGTTTAAAGTACAAAATTCAATTCAACGTCTGCTTGGGAGAAATTTGTCCCGTTCCGACCCAACCTGAAAATTTTAATGTTTGTTTGTAAGAAATTTAACCACAAAAAATGATAAACCCATTGAAAAAAAAAATGCTGGATCCGCCACTTAGTACGTACATTTCTCTTTAATAGGGTAGGTGTCATCACAAAATCTTTCTTGTAAAAAAACGGGCTCGTGATGGTGCCGAAGATCCTTATGACATTGATCGCTTTATTTTCAATGTTCAAGAAGGTCAATCAAGGTTAGCGGAGGAGAGTCGGTTGCAAAAGGGATCGACATTGGAAGAAATGGTGGGTGATAGGGATGAGGTTGGGTTGGAGGAGGTACCGAGTCAGACGGGTATGAATGTAGAGGTTAGTGCCACTGTTGGTTTGGGACATGATTTGGGTGCGACCAATTTGTATGGTTATGAAGATTCTTTTCGGCAAATGATCAACGATGAAGGTTTTCAATCGGTTTCCTCATGAATTGCATTTCTTGGAATCTTAGGGGGTTGGGGTCTTCGGCTAAGAGTGCGTGGATAAAAAAATTAAAGGTGGCGAACGAGGCGGCGTGTGTGATGTTACAGGAAACTCAATTCCAGTCGTTGGAGGGGGTCAATGTTGGCAGTTTTTGGGGTGTTGGGGAGTTTCAGTATGAGTTCGTAGATGCGGTGGGGCGGTCGGGTGGTCTTTTGTCGATATGGAATCCTAAGTTATTTAAGAAAGAATCCGTATATAAACACAGATATGTTCTCGGGGTTTCGGGTCACTTACTTAATGATGGGCAGAGGGTGACTCTTTTGAACGTGTACTGTCCGCAGAAATTGGTAGATAAGCGGTTGGTTTGGGAAGAGATTAAGAAGTTGCTTCCTAATGATGAGGATATGGTGATTGTCGCGGGTGATTTTAATTGTGTTCGGGATCGTTCGGAGCGGCGCAATTCCAAGTTTCATGAAGGGGAGACTAGGGAGTTTAATGATTTTTTGGACGACACCGGGCTTTGTGAGTTTGTGTTGCGTGGAAGAAAGTTCACCTATATTGCCGGTAATAAGCTTAGTCGTCTTGATCGGGTGTTTGTGTCGTCGTCGTTTGTGGCTAAGTGGAATAATGCGGAGTATAGAGTTTTGGACCGGGTTGAGTCGGATCATTGCCCGGTGTTGTTGAAGATTGAGTCTCGGAATTATGGTCCTAAACCGTTTAGGTTCTATAATTCGTGGCTCCGTCGTGAAGGGTTTGTAGAGGTTGTGGAGAGAGCCGTAGATAATGAGTCCTGGTCGAATGTTCCTAATCTAAGGTTGATGGGCAAATTCAAGTTGCTGCGTAATAGGATAAAGGAGTGGCACCATGATTTAATTAAAAAAGAAAAGGACGAGATTGAAGCTTTGCGATTGGAGATGAAAGAATTAGAAATGATTTTAGAAGATCGCGATCTGACCGAGGCTGAGACTTGGGTTATGGAAGAGGCGGGTAAAAGGGTGAAGGAATTGGAGCTTTTTCATGTCCGGGATTTGAAACAAAAATCGAGGGTGAAGTGGGCGAAGGAGGGTGATGAAAATTCCTCCTATTTTCATGGAGTTATTAATTCGAGAAGAGTTTCTAATGCTATCCCGGGGTTGGTCATCAAGGATAGATGGGAGACGAAGCCTCAGGTGGTTAAGCGAGAGGTGGTGCGCTTCTTTAGAGATAAATTTATTGAAGAAATCAAATTTCGTCCGACTATATTTGTTAAGGATATTAAGAAGTTGGAGCCTCAAGTCGCTGATAATATTATTGCTCCATTCCTTGAGAAAGAAATTAAAGATGCGGTTTGGGATTGTGGCAGTGATAAGGCGCCGGGCCCGGATGGTTTTAATTTTTGTTTTATTAAAAAATTTTGGCATTTGTTTTCAGGTGACTTTCTGGAGATTTTTAAATCTTTTGCTAAGACAGGTGTCATTAGTAGGGGAGTGGGGTCATCGTTCATCACGTTGGTCCCTAAAGTCACAGACCCGGTGGAGCTTGGAGAGTATCGTCCTATTAATCTGATAGGTGTGATCAGCAAAGTTATTTCTAAGGTGTTGGCGAATCGGTTAAGGAAGGTGATCGATAGCTTGATATCTGATACGCAGACAGCATTTATTGCAGGCAGATACATTCTAGATGGGCCGCTTATTATTAGTGAAGTTCTTTCATGGGCTAGAAGGAGTGGAAAGGAATTATTCATGTTTAAGATTGATTTTGCTAAGGCTTATGACAATGTTAACTGGGAATTTCTGGTGTCTATTATGCGGCAGATGGGTTTTCCAGAGATGTGGTGCAGGTGGATTAAAGGTGTTCTATCGTCTGCTAGATCATCGGTCCTTGTTAATGGGTCTCCTACGTTTGAATTCTCGTGTGAAAAAGGTATGAGACAAGGTGATCCTATCTCTCCTTTTTTAGTTATTATAGTTATGGAAGCTCTAGCTGGTATGATGAGAAAGGCATGTCGGTTGGGGGTGTTTAATGGTATTAGTCTCCCTAATGGTAGTATGATTCTTTCTCATTTACTTTATGCGGATGACGCCATGATTATGGGGGAGTAGTCTAGTAGTAATTTTGAGACGTTACGTCGGGTTCTTAGAGTTTTTCATCTGTGCTCGGGCCTTCGTATTAATATCCAAAAGTCCTCTTTGTTTGGGGTGGGGAGGGATATGGGTGACGTTGTGGAGCAAGCCAGGTCTATTGGGTGTTGCGCGAAAGAATTTCCATTTACATATTTGGGGATTACTATGGGGGCGAATATGGGGAGGATTAGGAACTGGGATCCGGTGGTTAACGTTTTCAAGAATAGGCTTTCTAAATGGAAGTCCAAGGTGTTATCTATTGGTGGTCGTTTGGTCTTAATTAAATCTGTTATGGAAAGCTTGCCATCATATTATTTTTCTTTATTTAAGGCGCCTGCTTCGGTTATTGATTGTCTTGAAGCTTTAATCAGAAGATTTTTGTGGGGTGGTGATTCGGATATTAGAAAAGTGCATTGGGTGGCTTGGGATACAGTTACGCTCCCTAAAAAGTTTGGTGGGTTGGGTCTTAGCCGGCTTGGAGAAAGTAATAATGCGTTTCTTTTAAAGTGGCTTTGGAGGTATAGAGTTGAAGTGGGGTCGATGTGGAGAAGGGTTATTGATGCTATCCATGGGTCGGCTCGCCAGTGGGAGGTCTTCCCAAGTAAGTCTAGATTTACTGGGACGTGGTATAAAATAGTGAAAAGTTGTAATAGTTTGCGAGTGGGGGATTCTATTGGTTCGAATATGATTCGTGGGCTTCTCGGCAATGGGGCCCAAATTAGATTTTGGTTGGACCCATGGATTAGTCCGGTCCCTTTAAAAGTTATGTTCTCTAATCTGTTCAGGCTTGAAAGACGTAAAATGTGTAATGTAGCAGATCGGCTTGCGGACTTTAATGGTAATGGGCCGATTCATTGGGAGTGGAAGGTGTATCCTAATTCGGCCCAGCAGATTCAGGAGCTTATTGATTGTCATCGATTGTTAGCGGGCCGGGTTTAGCCTGATAATTCAGATAGATGGGCTTGGTTTGAAAATGGGCCGGTGGATTTTTCCGTTTTGCAGGCGAAACAGTGGTTGAGTTCGGCTCGGGTTGGGAGCCATAGTGGTTTTAATGGTTTTCAGTGGTGTAAGTGGGTGCCGTTGAAGTGTAATGTGTTCATGTGGAGAGTTATGCTAGATAGTATCCCGTCCAAGTTGGCTCTTCGTCGTAGGCACATTCGGAATGGGGACGTTAGTTGTGATTTTTGCTTATATGAAGAGGAGAGCGTCGACCACATTTTTACGGGTTGTATTATGGCTTCTGGCATGTGGCAAGGTATAGCTAATTGGGTGCATCTCCCGCCTATATTCCTTTTTTCTGTCAAAGACATTATGGAGGTGGTTAAGGCGTCGGAGTGGTCTATCCGAAAGAAGGAGATTCTGTATGGGATTTTCATTATCGCGTGCTGGCGGCTCTGGAAAGCAAGGAACGAGAGAATTTTTGCCCAAAAATCGACGAGCGTTATGGAGCTTGTTATGGATGTTAAATTTTTATCTTATTTATGGTTTTGTAGTAGGGATAAAACTGGTGGGGTGGATTGGAAGGGTTGGAAGTCCTTTTACTTTGATGTGATGTAACTGTTGTTTCTGGTTTGAGTTTCCCGTCTTGGGAGTCTCGTGTTGTTTATGAAATGTGCCTTTCAAAAAAAAAAAAAAATCACCACAAGAATGTGTGATAAAATATATTATAATTTTTAGCACCAAAATTCTTTCTCTATTGATCTCTCAAATAAATGAAGAATATAATATCACTTTTTTTTAACAGTCACAAGAGTTGGAATCTCTTTAATAGATTAGATAGAATGATACATAAAAGTTTCACTGGTCCCATAGTTGATGTCATGGGCAGAACGTGAAGCGAACATGTTTTTTTGTTTGTATCTCATAAGTAACTTATATCCTCTGTAATATGTTAAAACTTGTTTTAAAGTTTTGGCAGAAATTTAAATACCCAAAAAAAAAAAACTAAAATAAAGTGTCATTTGTTCAACAAGGCATATTATTTTTACAGTAAGGAAAAGAGACATTGTTTTCTTCAAATACAAGTGACAACTTCCCTATTTGGTTAAACAAACCATTTTGACTTTCGTTTACATTTTTAAACATTCATTTTCGAATTTCTTTATTTGTTGGCATAAAAGATTCCACTTTTTATATAAGACTTAATTTACAGGAAATATTGAAAGTTTTGCCATTGTTTTATCAAAATGTTAAAAGACGAGACCAAATTTATAAATATTTTGTTTTACAAAACTGCATATAAATTTGTAAATCTTTATTTTGTAAACATTTTAGAATTAATTACACGGTTAGTACATTTGTTTTATCATTTTTATCATTTTCGTACCTATTATTAAAAAAAACACTATTAGCATCAACCTTAACTCTAATCCTGTTCACATAGAAATGCCCAGTGTTCAAGAGCTAGCTGATGAAGACGCTTTAAACAACGTGCACAATACAAATGAAAAGACAACGGAGGATGAGGTTCCGGTTATTATCGTTCAGCAAAGTGAGGCTGCTGCTACAAAATCCTTGGGTTCAAAACTTGGTGTGAACCTAGAGCATCATGACAACCTGATTATGGACTCTATTGTCGTTGAAGGCTTACAAAAAGGTATTAAATGAATTGTTTGTCGGTGAATATTAGAGGGTTGGGTTCACGCTCTAAAGCGGGGTGGATCAGGAGAATTAAATCGGATATGGGTATTTCTTTTGTCGGGATTCAAGAGACTATGTCGAGTAATGTGGATTCTGGGGTGGTCACTAATTTTTGGGGAGGTTCGGGTTTTGATTTTGAAAACGTCGATGCTGTTGGAAACTCTGGGGGATTATTAAGCATTTGGGACCCCAAAATTTTGTACCATATGCATATATCAAAATTCAGAAGGCAATGTTTAACAATAATATAATAGATATGAGGTAAGATTCTTACATGAGGAGAGACGTATTGATTGATCTCAAACTGTAGTTGATGGATCTGATATAAAATGCTAGCTAGGAGACATGTGAGCTGGGCGAAAATAAAGGGAAGAGGAACCGTTCTTCACCTACCTTCCTATAAATCCTTCAACTCTAAAAAGACTAAGTCTATACTATATTATAAAGCATTTGACAAGGACTTCTTAAATTTTAAGAGGTACAAGTTTAATTGCTTATGATACAACAAACAATGCATATAATAACTACCTTTTGAGGGTAAAATTGTCTTTTAAACACCATATTTAATCAAAAGGTAATCAAGAGTCATGGGATATTTATGAGACCTCTACATGTTTTGTTATAATCTTTTTTACATACAATTAGGTACTTTATAAAAGTTAAAGTTTTCATAAACCTGATAATACTATATAGAAATTGAGAAATAGACCAATAACGAAAGTTGTTTTTTAATCATGAGGTAACAATTTGAATTCTAAAATTACTACATATGGCTAATCTGATCTAAACTATACTGTTACCGGATTCTATGATCGGTATAATCTTTTTTACATACAATTATGTACTTTATAAAAGTTAAAGTTTTTATAAACCTAATAATACTATATAGAAATTGAGAAATCGATCAATAATGAAAGTTGTGTTTTTAATTATGAGGTAACGATTTGAATTCTAAAATTACTACATATGGCTAATCTGATCTAAGTTGTACTGTTACCGCATTCTATGATAGGAGAAGAAAGATTATGTTTATAATGAATTTTGAACAAAGATATTAAGAAATATTCATATAAAGGAGTAGACAATAATAAAAAAATAATTAATTAATTAATAATAATGGGTTCTTCTTATTGAGTACTTCAACTCAAGTCCACATTTCCTACTTCAAGTAAATTTTTTGGTTATTTATTGAAAACCAATTGGGCCGATGTTCATAACCGATTAACCAAATGGGAACAAATGAATGATTGAAACCAATTGGTTTTTGAAATATTTTAATCGAAAGTTTTGATTTTAGTTATGGCTCAAAACCGAAGTGAACCGAACAACTTGTACACACCCTTAAAATCACCAATTAAAGTGTTGTGGTCTCCGCCGCAACGCGCGGGCACCCCACTAATATTTTAAATGTTTATGCTCCTCAAAATAACGGGGAAAAGAAAGCTTTATGGGAGAAAATTTATTGGATTATAAACGGAGGAGTGGGTTGGTGGATAGTTTTTGGAGATTTTAACGCTGTTCGGGAACCAAGCGAAAGAAAAAACTCCCGTTTTGATCCTGTTTGTGCCAGAGATTTCAATGAGTTTTTAGACATTTCCGGTCTTCGTGAATACCAGTTGAAAGGTATGAGCTTCACTTATTTAGTCAATAGACGGGGGGTGTGCAAGATGAGTCGTATTGACAGGGTTTTTGTTTGTGAATCTATTTTTAATAAGTGGCCTAGCGCTTGTGTTAGAGCTCTTAAACGAGAATATTCTGACCATGCGCCTTTATGTTTATCTTTAATTGACAAGAATTTTGGCCCCAAGCCGTTTCGTTGGTTTAATTCGTGGATGGACCGCCCGGGTTGTGAAGAGGTTATCATGTCAGTTTTATCGAATTGGACGAATAGGGGGCCGGCTGACATGAATTTGATCCGAAAGTTGGGTTTTCTTCGTGGTAAACTTAAAAGATGGGTAAACGAGTTTAAAAATAAAGATAGTGAAGACAGAAATCGGATGATGTTGGAAAAGGAGAACATGGAAAGTCTTATGGAGCTTAGGGAATTGGATGAAGCAGAGCTTTGGGTTTGGTCCGAATGCAAAAAATGCATTGAAGAGATCGATTCCTTTAGACACCGAGATATGCGTCAAAAATCTCGGGTAAAATGGGCCTCGCTTGGTGATGAAAATACGAGCTTTTTTCACAGTTTTGTTAACGGCCGCAAAGCTACAAATTCGATCCCGGGTATAGATATAAATGGCGAATGGGTGTCCAAACCGACTTTAGTTAAAAAGGAAATCTTATGTTATTTCCGAAACCATTTTAAAGAGAATGTTAGTTTTCGGCCTAGCCTTGTCTGTGATGGTTTGAAGCGGCTGAATGATCAGGAAGGGGTTGACTTATGTGCCCCGTTTTCAAAACAAGAGATAAAAGCAGTGGTTTTCGATTGTGGGTCTAACAAAGCCCCAGGCCCAGACGGCTTTAATTTCCATTTCTTTAAGCGGTTTTGGGACGCTCTTGAAGACGATTTTTTCCGGATTATGTTGGCGTTCCATGACACAGGTCGTATTAATGTGGGTTGCAGCTCGGCGTTTATTACTTTGATCCCCAAGGTTAATTCGCCTTTGGGTCTCAAAGATTATAGACCCATTACCCTGATTGGGGTGATTAGCAAGGTTATTTCCAAAATCCTTGCTAACCGCCTTAAAAAGGTTTTGGGTAAATTAATTTCTGATACTCAATCGGCTTTTCTATCTGATCGTTATATCCTGGATGGGCCTTTAGTGGTCAATGAAGTTTTGGAATGGCTTAAACGAAGAAAGAAGAAAGCGTTCTTATTGAAGATTGATTTTGAAAAGGCGTATGACAACGTCAATTGGCGCTTTTTATTATCTATTCTTTCTCAGATGGGCTTTCCCGAGAAGTGGTGCGCATGGATTAAAGGTATTTTGGAGTCGTCTTTCGCTTCTGTGTTGGTAAATGGGTCTCCCACGTTCCAATTCAAGAGTGAAAAAGGTTTACGACAAGGTGATCCCATATCACCTTTTTTATTTCTTATTGTCATGGAGTGCCTTTCTTGGTTGATGAACAAGGCTAAGGATATGGATATTCTGAAAGGTATTAATTTCCGGATTGATGGTATGGATCTTAATCACCTATTCTTTGCGGATGATGCTCTTATTATGGGTGAATGGTCTCGCGAGAATCTTCAAAACACGGCTCGTATTCTTCGTATTTTCTATTTATGCTCTGGTCTTCGTATTAACATTCACAAGTCAAATTTATTTGGGGTGGGGACGCAAGATGGAGAGGTTGATAATATGCTTGAAGTGTTGGGGTGTAGAAAAGGGATTTTCCCTTTTGTCTACTTGGGGATTAATGTGGGCGCAAAAATGACGAGAATTAGTAGTTGGGATCCGGTCGTGAATACTATTAAAAAACGCCTCACCGGGTGGAAAGCGAAACACTTATCTATAGGTGGTCGGGTTGTTCTTATTAAAGCCGTTCTAGAGAATCTTCCTATATATTATCTTTCTCTCTATAAAGCTCCAAAGGCGGTTATAGAAAGTATTGAGAAAATTATGAGAAGCTTTTTATGGGCGGGTTGTAGTGTTGAAAAAAAGATTAATTGGATCGCGTGGGATATTATTACTACGCCAAAAAAGATGGGTGGTCTTGGTGTTTCTAGATTGGAAGACGTTAATGACGCCCTTCTTCTTAAATGGGCGTGGCGATTCAAAACCGGGGGTAATAGTTTGTGGAAAAAAGTGATCATTGGGTGTCACGGGTTGAGTAGGAATTGGTCGCTTATTCCGTGCACATCCTCGGCTAGTGGGTGTTGGAAACAAATAGTTAAGGTTGGTGAAAAAAAGATCTGGTCCGGAAAAACGCTTGGTTCTTATTTTGAAGGTTTGGTTGGGGACGGTTCTATGATAAGTTTTTGGATGGACCCTTGGTTGCGAGAAGACCCTCTTCGCTTATCCTACCCTCATTTATTTAGACTTGAAACATATAAGTGGGCTGTTGTTGCAGACAGGATCCGAATAGTGGACGGCTCGAAGACTCTGCAGTGGAATTGGCGCAAGCCTCCAACCACAGAAGCTGAAATTTACGAGTTGATGGCTCTTTTGGAGGATATTTATGATTATACTTGGAAAGGGGGTATTGATATTTGGAAGTGGAAACCTTGCAATTCACATATTTTCTCTGTTGGCAGCGCTAGAAAGCTTCTAGCTGCTTACCCGAGGCCTGCTATGGATCACAAAATGAAGTGGAAATGTTGGACTCCTCTTAAATGCCGTATTATGGTTTGGAGGGCGATACGTAACCGGTTACCGACTAAAGTCGAATTGATCAAACGTGGGGTGAGTCTTCCTAATGATAGCTGTGTGTTATGTGACTCCGGTATTGAGTCATCGACCCATATCTTCACTGGGTGTGTTTTTACTGCGGAAATATGGAACCGAGTGGAGCATTGGTGCCGACTGACGCCGTTGATTGCTTTTGATGTTGATGACTTGATGAATATCACGAAGCAACAGCAGCATCCCAAGCAAGCTAGGAAAATATTGCAAGGTATAGTGTTTTCTACTTTGTGGACCATTTGGAACGAGCGAAACGATCGGATTTTTCAAGATAAACGAAGAAGAGCCATTGAAGTGTTCGAAAGCATCAAGATGACATCGTACTTTTGGTTTAAAAATAGAACTAAAAAGAAAGGTTTAGATTGGACTGTTTGGTGTAAATACCCGCTTGATTTGATGTAATTTCGTTTGTTTTGCCCGAGTGTCCCCTTCCCGGGGGTTTTCCGGTGCCCTTGTAAATAAAATTTACCTTTCAAAAAAAAAAAAGCATCAACTTTTACAAATAGTTTTTATCATTACTATCTCATAGGCATTAACCGTGTAATTAATTCCACATTCTATTTTGTTTAAAATTTGTAACGGTTTGTTAATCTTTGTTTCATCACACGCCCCTTGGCTTTTATCAAATGTCCACTTAGTCACTTATTATCTCTTTGTTAATTTTGTATCGTTTTATGTTTTATGATAGGTGATAGGCTCGGTCTATTCCCACCCCCCCCCCCCAAGCGTCTCGCTTAGGCCTAAGCGAGGCGCTTGGGAGCTGAATTCGAGGAGGTCAGTACGAGGGGCAGAAAAAGCTGATTCTTAGGCCTAAGCGAGGCGCTTGGGATCAATTTTTTTTTTTTTTGGTCTTTTTAGTTAGTTTTTTGTTTTTTTTTTAATATAATTATTATAAAAAATGTTTTTATAATAATGACTTGCATGAAAAGTAAGTGTGAAGATCAAGATCAAGAAGAACAGTACGGTCAAACTCCGGGGGTTGTGTTGTATGTATAAAATAGTGAATAATTGTAGTGTGTTCGGTGAATTTTGACTTGCTTGCATAGGAATCTTGACTGCTACAACATAACTTGCACCGGCTTGAGATATGAGTTTAATTAGCTTAAATCTCTCTGATCCATGATATGAGAGCAATATAAAAAAATGTTTTTTTGACTTGACTTGCTTGCATGAAAAGGCAACATGGAATGAGATGATCTCGATTTTCGTACAAAGTAAAAGTCAGTTGTTATCGGAGAGATAGCTGTCAACGATCAAGGCAACATACTTGAAATCAATGGGAAGGTTAACAATTCCTGCTCATCTTGATGATATCTTCATCAATCTCCTTGATCTACGCATAAGTGTTAAAAGTATCAAGACTATGAAATTAGTAAAACAACTTTTCATTCTTTCCTTGGTTCATCAATCTCCTTGATTAACAGTCCAAATAACTGTAGCATCCTTGATCAGGAACATTCCAAATAACCGTCCAATTTCAGCTTTTGTTTAACTCATGATATATCCACCAAATCATTTCTTCAAGTTCATTTCACCAAAAAAGGCATAACTGTAATGATCAGAAACATTCCAAATAACTGTTCAATTTCAGCTTTTCAGTTGTTATCCGAGAGATAGCGGTCAACGATGAAGACAACCTGAAAACAATCGGAGTTAGTGGATCAGAGAGATTCAAGCTAATTAAACTCATATCTCAAGCCGGTGCAAGTTATGTTGTAGCTCATATGTTATTATCTCTTCTCTTATTCTCTCTTTCTCAAGTTCTCGATGGATTATTGCTCTCATATCATGGATCAGAGAGATTTAAGCTAATTAAACTCATATCTCACTGTAATGATCAAGAATATTCCAAATAACTGTTCAATTTCAGCTTTAGTGGATACCATGGATCAGAGAGATTCAAGCTAATCAAACTCCGGGCAACCCTTGTTTGATTATACTCGTGTACACCCTTTATCTCTTTATGTATGAATAGTGACCCTCTGACAATGATCAGAAACATTCCAAAATAACTGTAATGATCGCTACTGTTGATTGGTATATAGAGAGCAAACCGACGATCATTCAAAATTTAAAGTTACCGCTAACCTCTGCGCCATCATCGTTGACAACTTTTCAATTGTTATCCGAGAGATAGCGGTCAACGATGAAGACAACCTGAAAACAACCGGATACCATGGATCAGAGAGATTCAAGCTAATTAAACTCATATCTCAAGGTGGACTTAAGCACCTGAACGGGTGAATACATCTTGCTTTTGACAAATCCATTGTTGTTTCCATAGACATGAAAGGAGGCAAATCGTTTGAAATGGTGAATACATCTTCTTTTGACAGAATTGGGATGATTTGCATGGAGGGTTATGTGCATCACGTATTTTCATTCTTTCCTTGATCTGCAAATATTTGAAAATTATCATTTCTTGACATGCTTGGTAACACCTTGATCTGCAATATTTGAAAATTATCATTTCTTGACATGCTTGGTAACACCTTGAAGACAACCTGAAAGTGGATACCATGGATCAGAGAGATTCAAGCTAATTAAACTCATATCTCAAGCTAATTAAACGAAGCGAAACGGGGAGATGATAGCTTCCATCGATGACAATTATCTCTCTGAGATGATAGCTTCTCTTCAGATTCTGATTGCACCGGTAGAATTGGAATTAATGAGACAACTTTTCAGTTGTTATCCGAGAGATAGCGGTCAACGATGAAGACAATCTGAAAGTGGATACCATGGATCAGAGAGATTCAAGCTAATTAAACTCATATCTCAAGCTGGTGCAAGAGGGTCACTATTCGTATATAAAGAATATTAATTTATTCTGTTTCATCTTTGTTATTTTGATAATTATCGTATTTGCAACTTAGTTCCTTTGATTCATCATTGTTGTACAAAGCTGGATGTTCGTACGGGAAAACCAAAACGAGCAATAAACGAAGCGAAACGGGGAGATATAATTTTCTTGGCTTGGAAACAACTTAAAAGAACCAAAAATGAATTAAAATTATTTTTTGGTGATTAACAGATAATTTTAAAGAATTAAAAGAAATTCAGTTTTTTTTTAGAAAAGGTCCAAACGCCTCGCTTTGGTCAAAGCGAGGCGTTTGCCTGCCTCGCTTAGGCCTAAGCTAGGCACAAACAGCCTAGCTTTGGCCAAAGCGAGGCAAGCAAACGCCTCGCTTTGACCAAAGCGAGGCGTTTGGACTTTTTTTAAAAAAAAAACTGAATTTCTTTTAATTCTTTAAAATTATCTGTTAATCACCAAAAAATAATTTTAATTCATTTTTGTTTCTTTTAAGTTGTTTCCAAGCCAAGAAAATTATATCTCCCTGTTTCGCTTCGTTTATTGCTCGTTTTGGTTTTCCCGTACGAACATCCAGCTTTGTACAACTTTGATGAATCATTGTACGTGGTCCTCCGAGTAAACCTAACTCGCAACAATTGTTTTTAATTCATTTTTAAGTGTTTTTAATTACTTTTCGAGAAATGATAATTTTCAGATATTACAGATCAAGGTGTTACCAAGCATGTCAAGAAATGATAATTTTCAAATATTGTAGATCAAGGTGTTACCAAGCATGTCAAGAAATGATAATTTTCAAATATTGCAGATCAAGGAAAGAATGAAAATACGTGATGCACATACCGTGAGTGTAGTCCATTGATGTATTAATATATTATTAATCGCAAGTTTCAATACTAGATAATGCACGTAACTCCCTAGGAGTCTTGAAGACGAAATGAATTTTACAAGATACTTGAAACAAGGTATGGATACCATGGATCAGAGAGATTCAAGCTAATTAAACTCATATCTCAAGCCGGTTGATATAGAGTATATCAGAGAAAGATTTAGTTGAAAGTGGATATAACTGGACAGTGAGATTGATAACTTCTCTATGGAAGTTGCTACAATAGTTAAACAAAAGCTGAAATTGAACAGTTATTTGGAATGTTTCTGATCATTACAGTTATGCCTTTTTTGGTGAAATGAACTTGAAGAAATGATTTGGTGGATATATCATGAGTTAAACAAAAGCTGAAATTGGACGGTTATTTGGAATGTTCCTGATCATTACTTTTCATGCAAGCAAGTAAAATTCAGATCATTACTTTTCATGCAAGCAAGTAAAATTCAGTTGTTGGACAGTGAGATTGATAACTGGACAGGTTAGCCAGACGTTTGTCAAAAGAACATTTTTTATAATAATTATATTAAAATTTCAAAATTTCAACTTCCCGTTCAGGTGCTTAAGTCCACCTTGAGCACTGAATGTGACTACGCCATGTTTCACGTCATGCTTTCATCCTTCATTCCCGTTCAGGTGCTTAAGTCCACCTTGCTTGCATGAAAAGTAATGATCAGGTTGCCTTCATCGTTGACCGATATCTCTCCGATAACAGTCAATCTCACTGTAATGATCAAGAATATTCCAAATAACTGTATAATTTCAGCTTTTGTTTAACTATTTTAGCAACAGTCCAAATAACTCGTGTACAGCCTTTATCAGGTTCTTTTGGCCACAGATACAGAAAGGTTATAAATGTTCATGTCGTTTCAGGTTGCCTTCATCGTTGACCGATATCTCTCCGATAACAACTGAATTTTACTTTGTTATAGAGATAAATGAACAGTCGGATCGACTGTTGGTTGGTATATTGAGAGCAAACCGACGATCATTCAAAATTTAAAGTTACCGCTAACCTCTGCGCCATCATCGACTACAGCAAACCGACGATCTTCCTCCACGGCACTCCTAATGGGCCTCTCTTTATTTCACGGTACGATTTGTGTTTTTGTTGCTTTATAAATAATAAGTTTTGTGTTTATCAAACCCTAACGTCTGAGCAATGATTTATTAAATCGTTTTACTAATTTCCGATTCTTGATAATAATAAATTATTATAATAATAAAACAAAGGAACTAAATTACAAATATAATAAAATAATAATAATAATAATAATGTTTATTGAGCAATATCTTCGACCTCTCTTATAATCAGGTAAATATGGATATTGTCTTTCACATCCGGATGGGTCAAACACAAAAAAGTCAAACACCATGTCTCCTTTGTGATTCATCGTTGACCGATATCTCTCCGATAACAACTGAATTCATCTTCCTTGTCTTAAAACCCTTGACATCGCTGTTTGATTATACTCGTGTTCAGCCTTTATCAGGTTGCCTTCATCGTTGACCGATATCTCTCCGATAACAACCCTTGTTTGATTATACTCTTTATGTATAAATAGTGACCCTCTGGCAAACCTACCTCTGTTTTGAATTTGTTGCTTCCATAGAGAAGTTATCAATCTCACTGTAATGATCAGGAACATTCCAAATAAATGTATAATTTCGTTCAAGATTCCTATGAGTTTGATTAGCTTGAATCTCTTTGATCCATGGTATCCAGTCTTAAAGGTGGACTTAAGCACCTGAACGGGAAGTTGAAATTTTGAATGATGTTCGTCGACTGCACCGAACACACTACAATTATTCACAATTTTATACATACAACACACCTTCATCGTTGACCGTACTGTTCTTCTTGATCTTGATCTTCACACTTGCTTTTGACAAAGGTTTGGCTGACCTGAAGTTCCTTTGCAACCAGGTAAAAAGGAACTAAGTTGCAGATATAAAAATCCATCACATCACGATTATACTCTTTATGTATGAATAGTGACCCTCTAAGTGTGGTATGCTCAAAGATTTAAGTTAAAAATATTTTGTAAGGATTTATTTATAGATTAATGAAACAACTTTTCAGTTGTTATCCGAGAGATAGCGGTCAACGATGAAGACAGCCTGAAAGTGGATACCATGGATCAGAGAGATTCAAGCTAATTAAACTCATATCTCAAGCCGGTGCAAGTTATGTTGAAGCATCTTTGATCATCTTCTTGTAATTACTTGACAGATATCTCTCTGAGATGATAGCTTCTCTTCAGATTCTGAAAGTGGATACCATGGATCAGAGAGATTCAAGCTAATTAAACTCATAGGTAAGAACATTGTGGATGAGTAACCTAGTAACCTCTACAATGATGTGATTTGTTTTTAAATAAGGAGGTATATGTACAATGATCTTTTTACGCTAAATAATGGCAGGTTTGCCAGAGGGTCACTATTCATACACACAACTTTTTGCTCTAGTGGTGTGCTCTACCTTTTTGACAAACACCTGGCTAACCTGTCCAGTTATCAATCTCATTGGCAATCATCCGGTGCAAGTTATGTTGAAGCTCATATGTTATTATCTCTTCTCTTATGCTCTCATATCATGGATCAGAGAGATTTAAGCTATCTCTCTGAGATGATAGCTTCTCTTCAGATTCTGATTGCACCGGTGGAATTGGAATTGGAATTAATGAGACAACTTTTCAGTTGTTATCCGAGAGATAGCGGTCAACGATGAAGACAACCTGAAAACAACCGGATACCATGGATCAGAGAGATTCAAGCTAACTAAACTCATATCTCAAGCCGGTGCAAGTTATGTTGTAGCATCTTTGATCATCTTCTTTGTAATTACTTTTTATTGTTTCGGGTTCCCTTCCATCGTTTGACAGATATCTCTCTGAGATGATAAAGGTAGATCATGGAAAGTTGAACTCAATAAAACAAAGATGAAACCGATTAATGTTCTTTATATATGAATAGTGACCCTCTTGCAATATTTGTAATTACTTTCTATTGTTTAGCGCCGATCCGATTGTTTAAAAGTATCAAGACTATGAAATTAGTAAAACAACTGAATTTTACTTGCTTGCATGAAAAGTTCAATTTCAGTTCAAACTTTTCAAACACCTGCAACATCTCAAGAGTCGAGGTCCTCTGAAAAAGACATCGTACAATGAACTTTTCATGCAAGCAAGTAAAATTCAGTTGGTATTAATGGCAAGATATGTGGCTTTAGTCCTTTACGCAGGATATTCATGTGAGAATGATTTCGTTACAACATAACTTGCACCGGCTTGAGATATGAGTTTAATTAGCTTAAATCTCTCTGATCCATGGTATCCGGTTGTTTTCAGGTTGTCTTCATCGTTGACCGCTATCTCTCGGATAACAACTGACATTTAATTTTTTTTAACTTTTTATAATTATTAAATTAAAAAAAAACAACTCAAAACACCAAAAAACTACCAAAATAAAACACCCCCCAGAAGCGCCTCGATTAGGCCTAAGCGAGGCGCCTAGGTGCTGCAGTCGAGGAGGTCAGTACGAGGTCAGACCTCCTCGACTTCAGCACCCAGGCGCCTCGCTTAGGCCTAAGCGAGGCGCTTCTAAGGGGTGAAAATAGAAGCTGGGGGGTTTAAATATCACCACCCTGATGATATCATAGGGGTATGTGTGAAAATATGAGCACTTAGACTGGCTAGTGTGGGACTACGCTTGTCTCCACCTCAACTCAGTAACAAGCAATAGCACCCCCTTCCCCATTGTCTGGGCATTGTTAGGGGCGCCATTGATAAATTAGCCAGCACAACAACGAACAATAGTAACTTTTGTGAGGCCCCCTTTGTTTGAACCATTTAAAATGGTCAAATAACAATATATATATCTCAATTATTTATATATTTCCTATTTCACAATTTATTTTTTACACACAAAACTTAAACTCTCTTCTCTCAACCAAAAAATATATCTCATTCCACAACTCATTCATCGTGTTTCCATTTAACGACTTAAATGCGTTTGATCCGAACCACCTGCATTACACAAACACTCAAGACAACCCATGGGTAGTCAATACCAATACCTGCCAAGGTGGATATTGACCACTATCGACGGAAATTCAGCACAATGGGACACACCATTCCACGAAACTTGACCAATGTCCCCATACGTAAAAATGGCCGTTGTTTTCTATTATTCCTCACAACCCCCCATTTAGCCCTTATATGTCTCAACCTATGTCTCAAACCATAGCCGAAACCTAAGTCTTACCCGAAACCTAAGCCGTACTCGAAACCCAACCCGTCCGACATCATATATCCACATGTAGACATCGTAGGAAGAATAACGTGCTCCAAAGCACATGAGAAGTGGTAAATGAAGGAGGAGTTAGCTTTGGCTCGGGTGTGACTCAACGTTTCCGTTGACCCATCATTGGTAAACTTTTTCAATCAAACAAAATTATTAAATATATAAGCTTTTTTTTATTACATAAGTTGTTTAAATTATTTAAAATGTTTATAATTTTTTTGTCTAAATTATTTATTTAAATGCAATCTTATTTGTTTACTTGAATTGTTTACAAAGACGATGATCAAGGGTCACTCGTGTTTTAGAAGCGCATTCATGGGGAATTTTTCGCTACCGCAAATCTTACTGTACTAACGATTTATTCTTGGGAAAATGGATGTCAATGCCAACAAAAATCAACAACTTTAACAACATTGTCAACCGCCTTAGTAACAATGGTCAAAGAGCAAGTGGTTCAAATGATGTAGACGTCATGACGGTTGCCCACGATGAATTTTGATTCAATTACGGTTGTGGGTTTAATATGGTAAAAGCTTAGGAGTTGCTTCAAAATTCTCCAAAGTGGTATCTTGTGCCACTACTCAACTGTCAACTCAGGATGATCGTCTAAGCGGTCCAATAATACTTCAGGCACACCGGACCCGAACTCGTTCGTAGGTAGAATTGATGCTTGTTCCTATTTAAACTTAAATGACACCACCGACGTACTTGAGTTTGAGGAACTGCAAGAGTTGTAACGGCCGCCCGGTAGAGATAAAAACAAGGCAGCTGTAAGACGAGGCAAATCTTTATCTACAACAATAATGAATACCCAGGTGCGCGCATCAAACTTCTCCAAATTGGATGACAAACTTGCTCGACTTCTCACGATTGAGGAACAAGAACACCAATTGCAAATGGCTATGCACAAGGCATAAGATTTTAAGTTTCTAGAGAAAGATCTCTCACATCTCTCTGAGAAGAATCATGCGTTTTTCTAATTTGTGAAACAATGAAGTCGAGCTAATGATCTCAACTAGGAGTAGTTTTTTGGTTTTTTATTAATTTTTGCACATGGATGTAATTTTATATATTAATTTAGATGTTATGTTATTTATTTGTTTTTTTTTTTAAATTAGCTTTGTATTTTTCTATGTTTAATTTTTTATTAAGTTTAAATGTTATGTTATGACAAATGAAACCCCATACCAACCCAACCTTAAAAGTAACATGTTCTTGTTTTCATCATCTTTTATGGTACAATTATAATAATGGTCCATGTATACAAGACAGTGGTACAGAGTACATTTACAAACTAACTATTTTTTAGGGTGTTAATATTAATACATACCGTCTTCTTTATGTTTCTCAATATATACATATGTATATATAGAAAGAGAGAGAAACAGAGGGGTTAAGGTTAGGGGTGTAAACGAGTCGAGCCGAGCCCGAGCCTGGCTGTGCTCGGCTCGGGCTCGTTAAGGTTTTGTGAAGCTCGAGCTTGAGCTCGGCTCGGTTCGAGCCTACAATCTTGAGCTCGAGCTCGGCTCGCTAATAAAATCCAAAGCTCGAGCTCGGCTCGGCTCGGCTCGAGGTGATTTGAGAATCTCAAACGAGCTCAAAAGCTCGGCTCGAGCTCGCAAAAGCTCGGCTATAACTTAGGCTCGCGAGCCCAATCGTTAAGGCTATAACTTAGGCTCGGCTGTAACTTAGGCTCGGGCTCAGGTTCGGGCTCTAGCTCGTTAAGGCTCGCGAGCCCAATCGAGCTTTGTATCTAGGGCTCGAGCTCGGGCTCGATAACTAAATGAGCCATATTTCAGGCTCGGGCTCGGGCTCGTTAAGGCTCGACTCGTTCAAGCTTTTTACCGAGCCGATCCCGAGCCGCTACGTGTCATTTACACCCCTAGTTAAGGTGTCCCTTTAATAGAAGCTTTTTTTTTTATCTATACTGGCTTTGTTTATAAAAATAATTCAAACCTTTTGATTGACCTTACAATCAAAATGAAGCTGATAATAAGTTTGAGGTTTTTAGACCATGCGTAGTGGGGGGCTTTATATATAAAGCCCCCGTTTCTAATTGGTCCACATGGCTGCTGAGTCAGCATGGAGAGATAAAGTGAAAAAGGGGTGTAGTGGTGGGGCTTTATTTATAAAGCCCCTGCCTTTAATCTGATTGGTTGAATATTTGACCTTGCCACGTGGCAAGGTCTGATTGGGTGATCTAAAATGTGTTGGGCGTTATTAATATAAAGCCCCAAGCTGATTTTGAAAATGGAGCCCCCTGTAATGGTGTGGGGGCGCCATTTTAGTGCCACATGTGCAGGGGCGCCATTTTTCAAGCCCCACTACGGGGGGTCTTATGGTGCAGATTATAGATTGAAAGAAACTAGCTTTAACGATTTAGTTTATGGTTGGAACTTGAAAATTAACCTAAATCTAATCCTATCATTTTATTTTTAGATTACTCTCTTATGCATGTATAATTATATAGGGTAAGGTTACTGTACAAATGAATTTTAACGTATAAATGGGTCTTAATGTGAGAAGTAAATAATTTTTTTTTTCAAATTCTTTTTTCCATCTTGTTAAGTAAGCATGTCTTTTTAGTCCTAAAAAAATTGAGCAATTACTCTACAAACTCTAGAGTATTTATACAACAATAAATTTATTTTGTTTTTTCATATTTTTAATCTAAATATTGGTTGAACATATGAAAAAAAAATGTTTTTCCCTTCTCTTGTTTAGTATGTAAAGACTCATTTGTGTTTAGTCATTTCCTTATATTGACGAACACCTTTATTAGTTTTCAAATACTAGTAAAGAGAAAAAAATATTAGCCACTTGGGTTGTACCCTCTGCAAGACTCATGAGTAAAGTAAAAATAAGGAGAAATTATTCGTTAAAAAATAATAAAAAAATATTATAATTGTCAAAACCAATCAAACCAACTGTGAACGGCGTGTATTTTTTAAACAGTCAACGAAATTCACCAAGAACTCCCTTCGAAGTCCCTACTCAGTCAAATAAGGACCCTTTCCACCCGGCATAGCCAGACATGTAAGGGAGCTCCTGGTTTCACCAAGTTCACCTGTTTCGGGAAAAATCCGACTATCCACCCACCCGAACCCACCCGAAAGCATGACAATGGAATAATCGGTAAAACCCAACACTCTCAATAATCGAACCCATGACCACCTTTTAACCATGGGTCTTTTATCATTGAGCCTCCATACCATTTCATCATAAGACTATATGGTGTGCCCCCCTTTTCCCTCAACTGCCACATCAGCGCCATGTCATTTCCCCCATTTTCTCCCCCAAACTTTGGAAATGGTTTCCCCCAACTCCCCCATTCCCCCTTCCTTTTTTTATTCTTTTTCCTTTTTTTTTAATTATATATTTTATATTTCATAATTATTTTTTTATAAAAAATGTATAAAAAACATATAATTTATTTTTTTTAAAACGGCAATAGTTAAAAAAAAATAAAAAATAAAACCGAAAAAAAAAACTAAAGATAAAGTTCATTAAATTAAAAAAAAATTACAACCTACAATGCATGGAAATTTAAAAAATAACAAGAAAATTACATAAAAAAACATCTAAAGCATATCTTTTCCAAGCCACTTGTTCGCGATCATGTTTCTCTTCGCCGCCCACCCCGCTCTTTCTTGCTCGGGAAGATCGTCAATATTTTTGTCCATCATCGCAAACTCCACCTTTTCTTGCTCGTACGCGAGCCGTGCCTTCTCCAACTGAAGCTTCTCCCGCTCTAGACTTGCGTCTTCTTCCTTCTCCTTCCTTCTTTCATTCCACCTTTCTTTTTGCTCCGACTTAAACTCGTTAAAGTTTGAAATCAACGAATCTATTTTGTCAACCACACTTAATTTCGAAGCGGAGGCCTTTCCTTTTGAGCTCGAGGCGGCTTTTTTCGCGCGGTCCCTTCCAATTGGCCGCTCCAATTCGGGCGCGGGAGCATCATCTTCAAACTCGGGGTCATCGTTTATATTTATAGTACAACGAGCATCGGACCCCCCCGCACTATAACTTCCCGAGGTGCTCGTCTTTGTTCGTTTTGCTTGTGCCACTTCGTTTGGCACCACCCTTCATCTATCACATGCTCTCAAAATCTCATACGGCCTCATGTACGCCCACCCCCCCCCCCCCCCCCCCGCCTTTTTTTTGCAAAACATTCCAAGCGCATTCTTCAACACGTTCTTGTCGCTTTCACCGGTCTTTCTATTGTTCCAACATCTTTGATAAACGCCCGCAAATTCTTGACATTTTGCGTTCATCTCCCTAAACTTAGTACTAACGGCATGACCGGTTCGATAAGGCGTGCGTTGCATTAACTTGAAGAATTGTTCGCAAACCGAGTTCCAAAAGCTATCTTTGGTTCGATTCGTACCTACACGTGATAAATAATAAAAAAAATTAAAATCAGCCAAAAAAGCCACGGCCAAAAAAAAAAATTAAAAAAATAACTTACTTCGTATCGGGTCGGTAGACACGTTCACCCACGCTCGTGCTAAGGCCTCCAGCTCGTCTTGAGTCCATGGAACGCTATCCGCTTTAGTAGTGACACGTTTCTTCCCCTTTGTGTCTTTTTTAGATGTTGGTTGAGTTTCGGGGATAACGTCGTCATCGACGCCTAACGATATAAAGTCGTGTTCGGGTTGAGTTTCGGGTCTAGCGGGGACGGTTGGCATTTGGTTCGGGGGTGGCATTTGCATATGAAAGTGTTGTTGGTGATGCATTTGCATTTGCCATGGATTTTGTGGTTGAGTAAAACCGCCAAATCCGTATGTGTTAGGGTCGAGCGGTGTAGCGGGGAAGGGAAAGTTTGGAGCTTGTGTCGAAGGAGTAGCGGGGTTGTTCGGGTAAAAGGGTTGTGGGGTTGAACGCCTTGGATCCATTGGTGGTTTGGTTAAAAAATTTGAAAGAGTAATTTTATAAAATGTGGTGGTTTGGTTTATAAAAGTTGAGTGAGTTGTGTGAAATGTGGGGTAAGTTTATATATATATATATATATATATATATATATATATATATATATATATAAGGTAAATGTTTGAATTTTTTTTTTTTAGGCTAAAATATTTAAAAGTGGGCCCCCCTTTTTAACGGTCAAAAGAAATGGGTCAATCACCATGCTCGGTTCAAACGGGCATTTTACCCCGTTTTCCCCCAAAATATTTCGGGGGGGGGGGGGGGGGCGGTGTTCCCGATCGGGGATCGAGCCAGCTCAGCACCCCGTTTCCTTTCCCCGATTGCACACCATATAGTCTAAGGTGGTTGGTGAACATCGTGTATTTAAATGGCGGGTCGTTGACTATATACTTGCTCTTAAAATTTGTGTTATTTTTGTAAGATTCAATATTTTATGATAACACATGAGACATGTAAATTGTTTATATTTGATTAATTATAATTATAAAATAAAATATAATCCATTACTATGAAAATACCTAACTTTTTTATATATTTAATAAAATAAAATACTCCTGAAAATATGCCGGTCGGTCAGACGTGCAAGATCAGATACATAAGACCAAACGGTATGGGGACCGGCAAGGGGCCGGCGATGCCAAGCCGGGCCGGGCTACACCGCCCCCCTGGCGCGGCAACGGCATGACCGGCTTCCCCTTGCCGTTTATGCCGTGCCTTGTGCTTGTGATTGGTGGGTTGGGTTGAGCTGGCGGCCCTTCTTCTTTGCCGGCCCGGCACCACACCCAGTGGTCTAAAGAGACAGTATGTGACGATATCATCATGTCTGTGGTGGCCCACCTATTGCTGTATAGTGTACTTTATACCTAAATTGCCATTATTGTAATATTTCAGAAAATTGAAGGGTTTAATTGTAAAACGACATGTCCGAGATTTGTGGACCGAGGAATCAGACATGCGGATCGAAGTTTTTTTTAATGGTTCGATTTTGTACGACATGTGGAGACCCCACAGTTTTCTACATGTTCAGAATACACCCCTCAGGAATCTATTATGTTGACGACAAGTCCTTTTGAGAAAATTTCTTGAAGCTTTGTTTTTTACGAACGAGAAACAAATAAAAGCTCTGCTACTCAGGGTAGTTCAATGGTAAAAGACTACCTTATGCGCTTGTGATTGCAGACATCGCTAAGTTGCCTAAGCCTGTCATATCTGGTTCCAGGAAAAACCCTCTACCCAAAGATCCGATTAGAACCAGATTCAAACTTGAGATATCTGGCTTTTAACCGAACTCAAGCTCATTGGCATATTTGTAAACTGCAAAGTAATTTGTCTTGTAGGAATCTTCGTTTTAAATAGATTGACTTACATGTGTAGTTAATGACATCTTATCACATGATGATGTGATTAAACAATTGGATTATTTAAGTTTATCTTTATTTGAGTTTTTAATTTGATGATTTTAAGTAGCTCATGAGCAACTTAATTTATGAGTGACTCTGAACCTCTAGATCAGTAGTGAAGCTTTAACAAATTTTTTATAGGGGTGAAAGTTTCGAACGACATGGGACCTTTAGATTAGTTGGGCCGGACTCAGTAAATATAAAGTTTTTGTGCGGAATATTAATAAATTTACACTGTTGAGCAAAAATAAAAACAGAAAGGACGGGGCACCCATGGCCTCTTCAATCATTTGCCCATTGCTCAAGACTTCTTAGTCCTCAAGTAAGGCTATTAGTAGATAAAGTGTCAGTTTGTAATAAATAATAGTTGAGGGGTTAAAGTTGTCAAAATAGTAAACATTTAGAAGTCGGTTAAAGTAGTTAGTCTTAAGTTTGTTCACGAGCCGAGCCAAACTGAGCGGACCTTTGCTCGTTCTTGGATCATTTACAAACCGAGCCGAGCCGATCGGCTCATTTACAATCGAGCCAAAAACCGAGCGAGCATTTTTTGAGTGCACATTTTTTCGAGCAAGCGACGGGCGGCAAGTTTTTCGGATAACCATAAATTTGGGATGCTTTCTTTAATGTTCTTGCTGCCTAGTGATGTTGAGGTTCGACCGTTCGAGGATGACACTAAGTCTGAGGTCCGATTGTCCAAGAATGAGGCTCAGGTTGAAGTCAGTAAGGCAATGAGCATACTACAGAGAACAATTGTCGCATTGTGGCGTAGGTTGATAGCGGGAGACGATTGATGGCGGACAACTAATGGGAGTAGGAAATCAAGCATGTCTTTTCACGACTTAGGGTTTTACAATTAAACTTAGTGTGAAGTTATCATTGGGTTGACTGGGCCAGTAACTATAAATATTATTGCATACTAGTGGGTTTACCCACGCGTTGCAGCGGGATCCATAAATCGGTTGCAATACAACATTATGATACTTAGGTTTTTTGCCGTAAGTTACACAAAAAGAACAGAAATGCGCACATTATGTTTTAATAAGTATTCGTAGAAAAAAAAGTGCACCGCCACTTTCAACTGATTGCAGTTCACCACAAAAACCATGTACTCATTATTGAACAAATCTTAATAAACCAAAGGTATGTTACTGTAACAGACCAATATGAACATAAACATCACTCTTGTGTAAGCTGTCTGGTTATTGCATATCTACATAACTGTGCCATTGAAGCTCACTGTCCATTTAGAAATTAAAAGTTGTGATTTGTAAGTTTGTAATAGACTTACCCAACCTGACCCAGCAGCAAAAAAATTGTCCAATGTAAGCAGTGAGCCGAACCATCCCATCCACTTTGCCGTTGTGTAGACGCATATATATGAAAAAAGTTTATAATATAAGTATTATTATAGCACACGATAGCCAAAAATTCCCAAAACACGAGTAGAATTAGGGCTGGCATAACAGGTTACCTGAACCTGTTAAGACACGAACCTGTTAAGACACGAACACGAAACATGTAAACACGAACACGACACGAAATCTAATCGTGTCATTTTTTTCAAATACGAACACGAACCTGTGTATAACAGGTTAACACGATAAGACACGACAAGACACGATAAGGAACACCTAGTAAAATAAGTTAACACGACAAGACACGATAAGACACGATAAGAAACACGATAAGACACGATAAGACCTGTTAAGACACGTACACGATAAGACACGAACACGAAACATGTAAACACGAACACGACACGAAAATAAACAGGTCTTAACGTGTCGACCTGTTATAGACACGAAACCTGTTAAGGCCAAACACGAAACCTGTTAAAATCGTGTAGGTTCGTGTCAGGTTATCGTGTTCGTGTCTAAATTGCCAGCCCTAAGTAGAATGCAAGTGTGCAGCCATATCGGGGTGATTGTTTTGAATGGTTGAAAATTGGCAATCTTGGCTCTTAAATTCTCAAATATCAACACATTGCTAGACTTAATATATCTGAATTATTTAAGGATGGACCTTGTCATGCAAATAATCCAGTCCCTTTGCTTCATCAACAAAACTCTTTACCCGCTACACTCAATCAAGCACGGGCCCCCGTTATGCTCCTTGCAGACCCTTCCTACCTGCATGTGTATACGCATATTATATAGATTTTAAACCCAACACTAATTATATTTCAACTTATATATCCGTTAATTTAAACACGAAAACAAAAGTGCAAACAAGTGTTCATGTAATGCAATATGTCATATAGAGATCTCGTGGTTGCAAATTCGTAAGCCAAGACACATGTATTTCCTTCCAAACCCAATAGAGTGGTATGTATAAAACTATAAGTATAATTGTAATTTATGTGTATATATAATTATATATGTAATAAATTAATAAAAATTATATCAAATTGTCTAAACTATGGTTAGATTCCAGCGAGATTTCTATTTTATTTAAGGAAAACAACTTTTATAGACTAATACATTAATCTTTTGAGACTTTATTAAATGTAATAAATATAATAACTTTTGTTTATTTTATTTGAAGAATTTTTTTTTTTTTAATAATATAAAACGTTTTATTAATTAACACATAACCGTGGAAAATTACATCAAGATAGCGGGCAGACGGGCAACAAGCTGCGCCGCCAACCCCTTCTGAATGGCAAACCCTAACCTACTAAAAACAAACCCATGCCCTCGTGGCGACGAGCCATTGCTATGAATAACACGTTGAACTCTAGTCAGGAAACGGATGGCTTCCGGTGCCAGGGAGCCAAAGGTATCAAATGCCAGGGGTACGAAAACGTGTTGGTTCTCCTCACAAGTTTTAGCATGTTTCTCAACTTTCTTCACCTCTGCTTTCCGCACCGCTTGCCCTACTACAAAACCATTATTTTTCTAATACGTCATATATTTTTACTTTTTTTCTTTGTTCGCCTTATTATCTAGGCCCTCACTTTTTTTGCGCCTTGCATCTAGGCCATCGACGAGGCCTATGAGTCTTAGATGCGCCTAACGCCTTTGATATTTGATAACCATGATTTATAATGTGAATGGTAGACGATGTTTGGAAACGTGTACCATTTTATTTTCGTGATTTTAGATAAGAATCCATGGAGCACAATAGTTTATTGTAACTTCCTTTATGCTTTCATTTGAGATTGCAGCATTCAAGTTGTCTGAGTCACTCTTAGGTGGATTTATATCATAAACTCTAGATTATTTTTTTTTCGGTTTTTTTTAACATGATCCAACCAAAAACGACACATGATACCGAAACCACGGGTAAAATAAAACAGAATTTTAAGTTAAAGATGCATCAAAATTTAAGCTGAAAATGGGTAAACAGAAAATAAAAGTTAGAAATGGGTATATATGAAATTTAAAATTTAGTCATTCATTAAGTTGTTTTTTTTTTAATAAAATGAGCATATATGATATTTTAACTACTTTATAAAGAATTATATTCTGAATGTTTGTAAAGATATATATGAAATTGCCTCATAAAATTGAAACTAAGGTTAATTGCCTAAAAACATACTATATTTTTAAAGAATAAAGATTAAAGATTAAAGAAATCCATTATATACAATCGTTTGTTTTTGTGTTGATACTTTTGTGTATGATTGATTGATTGTTTGTCCTTTGTTAGGTGCGTTGATTTTATTGTACTCCGTATTTATTTTCATTCAATAACCAGTAAAAGAAATTGTAAGCATTTAAGTCTTTTTATTATATGTTCCAATGGTTAGTAGAATATTAAGAGCCCCCTAAATTTTATCACATCTGTATCTATATCTATATTACTAATTTTGAATGAGCAACATCGTAATTTAACATCATTTTAAGACAATTAAAATACTATGTAATGGTAGAGATATTGGTGGGTAATGATAGAAGACCCTGGGGATCCTGGGTTCGATTCACGAGTCAGACCGGTTTTACTTCTAATTTCATCGTCATGCCTGCGGGTGGGTTACCAGGTTTTCCCCGGAATTGGTGTTTGATAAATCGGGTACTCTCAGAGTACTTGAATTTATCAAAATAGTGCCCCGAGAGTGCTCGGGTTTGATTTGTTAGTCTTTCAAAAAAAAAAAAGACAATTAAAATAAATTTCATGTATCTGATGCAAGTATTAATGCACAAATAAGTGGTCATTTACCATTTTGTTCATCTTATTTAATACAAGATGTCTAATATATTAAGTGTAATTAAAAATAAAAGTAATAACAATATTAAAGGAAAAACATTAAAAATAACGTGGACATTATAAACAGATTCATTGTAAAAATTATTCACGTGCTTGTTTGTTAATGGATAATATAAAGAAATATTTATAGGAATCTAAGGTTATTGTTTAAGCAATTAACACATGTATTTGTTTATTACTAGTGAGGAACCCGCACGTTGCAGCGGGATTGACAATACAAAGTAAGAACATAATTCAAACATTAAAAATGACAAAACATTGTATATCCCTATAAATACAAAGAATGGCTAAAAGTTTTAGACCATCACATAGATCATAGTTACAGGGTAGAGCGGGTTGGTAATGGGTCAAAACGGGTTGAGCAGGGCTGACTCATAGAATTTGTTCTCAAATCTTTTAGATATGATTCATGTGAATCATCATCATGTGAATACTATGATGAAATGAAATTCAATAGTAATCATAGCCTTTATTAATACAATAATTTACGAGGTTTTATGCATTAGAATGTAGGCCTAAGTGAACTGGTACAAATTACCACATTTAATAAACAAAGAATTTGGAGATCTAAAGTAAGTACATCATGGTAATTTTTAAAGGTTTCCAGTGCAACAGCACATGCCATTGGATGTCCAAAATAGCTAAATCCATGATTCAACAACACATTTTGATACCGCAAGTAAGAAGAGAAGCATGCATTCACCATTACTATATAATCATCAACTCTAAAGATGGATGCTTTAATGGGCAATTATAAAAATAGAGACTCTTGAACTTGCCCCATTCTTAATAATCATTAACCTCAACATTGACAAGTAAAAGACTAATTTACCCTTCATCAAATGCATCAAATATTTGTATTTTAAGCAATCGAACTTGTAATTACTTAACTTTGACGGTCATCCCTCCCTCATGCTTTATATATAGTATATATAGATAAAGTTACGTTATTAGAAATTTGGTCATCATATAGGGTTAACCGAAGATATGGATAAGATGAGTTGGTTGGTATGGGAGAAAGTTATAGCACCAGTCTAATATGGGGGCTTGGGGTTGGGTTCACTTAGAGATGCGAACTTAGGTTTACTCTCTAAGTGGTGGTGGCGATTTAAAGAAAACCAAGACGCTTTGTGGAGGAAGGTTGTATGGTCTATTCATGCGATAGGAAGGGGTTGGAATTATATACCAATGAAGATATCTATAGGCGGCATTTAGAAACAAATCTCGGGAATCTTGGGGGTTTTAGGTCGGCTAAACATTGGAGTGCAACATCTAGTGAAAGGGAATTTAAAGAGTGGTGACACCATTTTGTTTTGGTGCGACTGATGGGTTTCGGATAACAGTTTTGTAAATAAGTACCTAGCTTTATATGCATTGGAAAAGAACCGGCTATGCTATGTTCAGGATCGGTTTATAGGTGGCAATTTATCTTCTCAGTGGGTGAGGAATGGAGGCGAAACAACTTTGATGCTTCTGAACAAGAGGAGTTTAATGGTTTGATGGCTGATTTGGAAGGTATTAGCTTGCAACCTGAGATGGATTCATGGACATGGTTGATAGGGTCAGAGGTGGGTTTCTCGGTGAAGGGTATGAAACGGAGTCTCTTTGATGTTACAAATCACCTACCAATGACAGATTTTGTGTGGTGTAATTGGGTGTCGAAGAAAGTGGGTATTGTTGCGTGGAGAGCTTTTTTTGACAGGCTTCCAACTGCGGAGGCTTTGGCTCGACGGCATATCCCGGTGGATTCACAGGTTTGCCGGATGTGTGGTTTGTCGCCAGAATCGGTAGGCCACTTATTCACTGGTTGCCCGGCTTTATCGGAGGTATGGCAAGCTATTTTTATTGGTGTAAAGTCCCGAGAAGCTTTGCTTTCTATGTCAAGGATTTGGTGCTTTTACATCTATCAGCCATGACTGAAAATTACCAAAGGAAGACGTTTCATGGGGTAATTATTACTGCTTTTTGAAGTTTTTGGCTAGCCAGAAATGATCTTATTTTTAACGCTAAGCAAGTGTCGGTCAAGAGAATTTTAGACGAGATCAAAGTTATGTCGTACTTGTGGATAACAAATAGAGGTAGATTGTCGAACATGTCGTGGGAAGCTTGGGGTAGGTTTGATACTCATCGGATGGGTTAGGTTCGGATATTTGTATTGTTTGGGCATTTTTTCTTTTGGCGGACTGTTTTGTATTTGGAGTTTTGTACCCGGATTTTGCCCGCTAGCTCCTTGCTAGCTTATTAATAAAGTTTGTTTGGCCGTTCAAAAAAAAATTATAGAGTTAACTGGGTCAAATGATCAATTTAACCCATTCCTTTTGTCATTTTATATGTTATATGTGGTATGATTTTTTTTTATTAAACGTGTCAAATGAGTAATTTTTTTATTGAACATGTCTAATGGGTAATTTTTATGACACTTAGTTTATGCACTTGTTAATTTAATTGAGGTTAGCGCATCTGGCATGTAAGGATATTATTTTTACTTGATAGAGTACAACAACTTGGCTGAATAAGTTTATGGTACCCGATTAGCTTATACATTCACCAGTTGAATTGAGGTTGGGGCATTCGACATGTTAAGGATATAACTTATATTTGATAAAGTATAACAACCTTGATCTAAACATCAAAAGTAGGGATGAGCTCGGGATGGTATCGGTACCAACCAATACTGATCTCGAAAATACCAATCCTGAAAACTCACAAAACCCAATACCGATACCGAAAACATACGGTACGGTATCGGTATTCGACCTTAAAATACCAATACCATACCAATCTCGTACCGATACCGAAAATACCGCCGAAAACCTCTAAATGTGAGTACCGATACCGATGCCAAACACCCTCGGTTCGGTACGGTATCGGTATCGGTTCGGTATTCGGTGGTGTATATGCTCATCCCTAATCAAAAGCATGTTTAAGGATATGGTGGTGTGCATTGGTAGTGGAGTTATTGAAAATTATATAATAATATCATTCCCGCTACATAGCATGGGTGGAGTTCTTAAAGATGTCGGGTTAGATTGTAACCCCCTCTTTCTAATAACTATCAGGAAATAGAATAAAACTCGCTCAATCATTACTCAATCATTTATTTTTTTTAATTTTGTATTTAAATTTAACAAAATAAAATAACTTAAAAGTAAGTAAAAAATAATAAAAATAACAATTAATTAAAACATAACTAGTAGTTTTGCCACCGGCGCGTTGCGGCCGGAACTAAAAGATTATCGTTTACGTCAATCGAAAGCAACAAACGAATATCGGTATCCGTATATCAAAATTGGTTCAATTCATCAAGGTACCGGTTTAGTACCGGCACTTACCTAACCTACTATACCAAATTCTGAAAAGATATCAATAAGAATATATGTACCTTTTAAAACATTAGCAGCATTATTATTGTGCCATTTTTGTGATTTATTGTGTCTTTTTTCTTTAGCATTGTGTTATATTTTGTAGCTCATTGTGTCATATTTTGTGATCTATTGTTTTTTTTATCATTCTCACCCTTCTCATTTTTGTTACACTGTATAGAATTTCTACACTTGATCGTGTACCTTTTAAAACATTAGCAGCATTACCATTGGAAAAAATAAATGAATTAGCAAAAGGAAAGTCATGTCCTTGTTTGTATAGAGCAAAGCAAGGTGACATACACCAACTTTTGCAGGCTTCTCTATCTTTTCTCTTTGACCATCTCGTGAACCCTTCTCGGCTTCTCACATTTCAACATTAGCAATCTTACATGAACCTTTTACTTATTATGCCTATTACAAATCATAACATGCGCTCTCTTTCTGTAAGTGCCAAAAGTTGGTATTTGTTAATATAATAATGTTAGATACAAAGCACACCTACATACTATCATCTGTAGAGCCGAGTAGCAAGTGTGGTTCGGTTATCAGTCCTAAATTTGTGACTTAGTAGGTTTCAGTCCGGGTACGGGTCAAATCCATTGGTTCAGAATCCAGGACCGTGAAACCCGAAAGAGTTTGAAACTAAAAAAACCAGACTTTTTAGGAGATTTTTACAACAGGTATGTGATAAACCAATAGTCTTTGATCCGTTCTACTACTCAGCTTTCATTGGCAGTTTCATCTGATAATGTGCCGTCAACCTTGCATTTGCAAAACTACCCAAAAACGGTCCAATCCCATGACCTTGAGGAACCGACCCGTGAGACCCAATTAGGACCGAACCGAAATTACATAATGGTGCGATTTCAAGTCTGATGTGCTGATCTTCTCGGTTCCGGTCCGTGTCGGGCCGGGTTGGTTTCTCTCACCCTCCTTGAACCAAACCCACCGCCATTATCATCTTCCCCAACTTCCGGTCACCATGGTATCACCATCGCCGGAGTCCAGTGCTCCGGTACGACAAAGATACCAGCACGGCGACAAAACGTCTACGGATACTCAGATGAGTACAACCTCATCATCATAGTCTTTATCACCCAAAAATGTTAGTGAAACATATACTTTAAAAATTCAGACCCAAAGATCTTAGGGTTTAACAATCACATAAAATAATAGACTTGTAACTTGTAAGATCCAAACACCTCTCAGATGAGAATTTTCTCATCATCATTGAGTGACAAAGGTTCAAATTGAGAAACCAAAAACAACAGAGAAGAGAAAGAGAGAAGGCATCGCACGTTATATGTCCGCCGCCGCCATAGACGGCCAGAGAGCCGCCGGCAACGGTAGGGCAACACCCGATCTCTCCATTTCTGTCTCTGCATTTGCTCCTCTCTATATAAAATGAGATGGTGGTAAGTTTGACGCCGCCATAGACGGACGTCGTAAAAAGCAGATGGACACAATCTTTGGAAAACATGAGAAAAGAACACAGAAGAAAATAACAGAGAGATTGAGGAAGAAAGAGCCATGAAAGTGATGATGGGGTTTAAAAATCCAAGAACCCAAAATAAGGCCACGTCTGGTATACGTGGCAAGCAAAGGAGCACATATAAACAGGAAAAGTTAGGCAGCTGTATTAAAAAAATGTTATTATAATATTCCACCACTTTTACACAGAAAACCGTTTTTAACCCAAAAAAAGCCCCGCTCACCTGCATCGAACCTAGGCATCCTCCATAAACAAACAACATCCACACCACTTGGTCTGGAAACACTTTGGTTAACATCTTCAAAACATTTTATATTAATATCAATATAGCTGCTAAAGAAAGAATAAAAAAACACTATTCATGAGCATTGGTATATCATAATATAGGATAATATTGATAAAACAAATAATACTTAAACTAAAAAAAAATAAAAACTAATACAAAAAAATCTACTAGTTGTTGAGATATTTAGCTTGGATACGCTGTTTCTCTAGTTCCATTATCTTCCGGCCGTCATCGAGGAGATGCAAAAAATCTTTCTAAAGGAACTTATGATCTTGCACCCTTTGCCTTTCCATTTGCAATTGTTGTTCTTGTTCATTAAGCGAAAAATACAAGTAAGTTTGTTTTCCAGTTTGGAGAAGTTTGAACCAGCCTCGATATCCATTGTTGAAGACGAGGCGGCTTTGCTTTTAGACGTCGCGCGTGTAGTGGACGATATTACACGGTTTGTGACGATGACATGTCCCATCTGGTGAACTATTAGTGGGTAGTGGACGATATTCACCAAGCCTGGTATTGGGATTCGTCACCCACGAGGAGTCTTGCATTTATATGTTACGCGGGTTGTTGGGATCAAATGCGTTTGCGTCGTTGACATACGCAAACATGGTGGAAGTGGGTTATGAAATGAGATTTTTGAATTGTGAAAGGAATTTTTTTTAGTTAAGCGGGAAGAGTGAAGAGATGTGCGTAAACAATGGGAAATATTAGTTGATTTATATAGTTTTAATAATAGTTTTTTTTTTATATATAAAATTAACCGTTCAATGACATAAAACTTAATGGGCCCACTAAGATGGTCGTTGGCCATCGTTATTGTGCTAACGGGTAGTCAATAGCCCCCCTCCCCCTCCCCCTCCCCGCATAGCGTAGGGGAATTAGGGGGCATTGTTCTTTAAAAAACTTGTTAGACTATCTGGAGTGGGAGGGGGATGAAGCGCCATGTGGCATTTGTGGGACCTATGTGGGGGGGGGGGGGGAATTGTGAGGAGTGGAAGGGGGGAAGAGAGGGGTGGAAGGAAATAATATTATATTGTATTAAAGTTAAAAAAAAAGCTGGCCAATCAAGAGATGACACCTCACCCCCACCCCAAGCCCCACGCCGGTGAGTTGCCCCCCGCCCCCACCCTCCCGCCCCCCCCCCCCCCACGCCAGGACCGGCGGCGGTGTTCCCGCCCTTAAAAGCCCCACGCCAGCCCTTCCCGCCCCCCCCCCACTCCGTCTAGCCTTAGGGTGGCAGGTTATGCCCTGCACCGTCCGACCTAAGGGTTCGTAAATTTTTAGTTAATGATTCTCATGATTACAAAAGGTCACTTAAATTGAATTAAAACATATTTTTTTTATTATGGAAAATAAGATTAGGGATGTTAATTGGTCGGGTTTAGGTAGTCCCAACCCCATACCTGATTACGTATGCTTGTCCCAAACCTGTCCTAAAACTCGTCGGGTTTGTGTCGGGTAATTACCCATCAGGTATCGAGATACCCGTGGGTTTCAGGTAAACCCATTAATTTTAAAAACTTACTCATTGGGTATATCCAACAAAAAAAACTATCGGGTATCTATTGGATTTGGATAAATACTTATAACCAATTACATTTAGCATTAATAAATATATATTTAAATGATTACAATGTATCTATATAAAATACTTAAATCATATAAAAACACTTAAAGACATATATAGATAACAAATATACAAAAAACAAATAATATACACTTATTTTTGGTAATTTTTAGCATAAGATGGCAATCTAGATGGACAATGAGATATATTATGCACACATATTTAAAAAGATATATAAGAAATTATATTAGATATCTAATCGGGTAAACGAGTATACATTATCGGGTAAACGGGTATATCATCAAATCCCAAACCTGCAAAAAAAATAAAAACTTATCCCATACCCGGACCCATACCCGATTACCCAACCCCAAACCCGTCCCAAATGTGTCGGGTTTCAGGTTTACTCATCGGGTTCGTGTTTAATTGTCATCCCTAAATAAGATAATTTGATTATGACAAAATAGGATAATCTTTTTTCTTTTCTTTATGAAAGGCCAACTAAACGCTTCTGCCCGACTACACAGCCCACACTATGGACAGATCCCCACAACCACACAGTGGAGGGCCCATATGTACCTCGAGCAGATGGGTAGCCAAGGCCCGCCCATGTAGTTTCCAAACTCGTGACCATATGCCAAGAGTCATCCTTCATTTATCATTATGTCCTTCAAATGTCTCCTGTAGGAATCGAACCCGGGTCTCTCAAGGGGGAGTCCGATCCCTTCACCATCTGAGCTACAAGTGGATATAAGATAATTTTATTTGCTACTTATATAATATATTATTTATTTATGATTACAGTGGCTTATGTAAAGTATAAACTTAGGGGACGAGGCACCACCATAATTGGTCACTGGTACCTTACACAATCAGCACGGTAACATCGTCGTCACCCGTGCTGGTAGTGGTCATGTGGATCAAATCCTGGTTCTAGTTAACGGATTGGAAACCTTGCATTTATTAATTTTGATTTAATATAATTATATTTTTATTTAAACCGTGTGTTTTATTATTTAAACCGTTTTTTTATTGTTTAAACCGTGTGTTTATGGTATATTTATGGTCCCGTTTAAATTTAAGTAAAGCATAAAAATAAAATAAAACATAATTAAATAAAAAACATAAACAAAAACATAATTTCATTAATATTAAACATAATTAAAATACATTAAAACATAAAAAAAGCTTAAAGTTGACGCAAGAGTTGCCATGCGTGAACATTTAGTCCACCTGGGTGAACTCCACGGCCAACCTTTGGCACAGTGCAGGGCATCATCATCAATTATTCATCACACTTAAACAACAAACACAATTATACAACTTCAAAACCAACCATAATCATCACTACAGACCTGCGGCTCATCATCTCCTAGCATTAATCATCTTAATATCCTCCACATCATTACCCTTCACATCCTGCATCAAATTGAAGATTATATCATCAAAAAGCCGAAAAAAAAATACTAAAAAAAGTACAAAACTTATGAGATCAAACCAAAGCTAAATCAACATCCAGCTAAAGCCTAGAGTAAGTGGCAGATGGCCAAATTAAATAATAATTTAAATTTGGATGCTTAATTAAGTTAGTTTTTATTGTTGATTTGTAAACTGAAGGTGTTAGGTGTGTATGGTTTATCCAGTTTTAAGAAAACAATCAAGCTTGACCGTTGACTTTTGATGTCAAAGGGAGGTTTCTTTTTTTTTGAACGGCCAACAAATTGGAATCACTCACGGAACACTGGAGTATCATCGTGCCACCAGTGTTGCCACGCGATCATATTCCACCACCAAGTCACCAATTCAGGAGGAAACTCATAATTATAAGAAAACCCCCTTTGTGAGATTCGAACCCAGGACCTTATGGTCCCTAAGTCTTATCTCACCACCAAGATACCACTAGGCTATAATGCCTTGGGTAAGGGAGGTTTCTAACAGAAAAATTAATATGGATTTTGAAAGTTGTAACTGAAAATTGATAAGTAAGTAAAACCTTGTAACAAAGATTACAAAAGTCACATGCTTTATTAAAAAAAAAACAATAAAAACTTTAAGAATTTTACATGGGCAAAGACAAAGATTTATCATAACAAAAAGTAGAGGTGAACATATGGGTTAATTATTTCTTGGTTTTGAATAATCTGCCAATTCTAATAAAAGTAAATTAAACATTGACTATGAAATCGAAGAGGGTTTTCTTGGGTTGTTCAATGAACTAAGATTTTGTGAGGGCAATGGAGAAGGTGAAGAAGAGAAGATGTTTTTCGGTTTTCACATGTGTGGCTGTAGGAGAAAGATGAATGAAAAAAGTAGCTACGGTTTTTTAATCTCTAAATTTGTTTTTTAATTGTTTTTTTAAATAACCTAATGGCATGGCATACTATATGACACACTCAGAGAGAAGGATGACCTCTTTGAGTGTTATGTAGGATTTGGTGCTTTAAAATATATATATATATATATATAGGGGATGGATAAAAAGGAAACCCCATCTTCATGAAAAACCTTGTAAACTCTATGGTGACCATTGATCAAACTTGATCAATGGTCCTTAATTAATTGTTTATAATAATATAAAGCCACTTGCATTTGTGTGGTTGTAATGAGATCAAGGGCAAATGAGTCATTTAAGCAAGTGGGCCAATTTAATTTTCTGAATCCTAGGTTTAAAAAGGTTGATTTGACACTTGTCAAGTCACCCCTCTCCTACTTTATGGCACTTTCTCCAGCACGAAAAATTACATACGTTAGTGTTGTGATGCAAAATTCTGACCTCGTGTGAGACATCGTTAACATGTGTTACCAGGCATATACTAAAAGAACATAATAAAAGATCACATAAATTGTGTATTTATTTAATAAATGATAAAAACGATCATTACATTCAATACTAAAAATGTATCAAAAAAGTTTTCATACATACATAATTATTTGTGAATTATAAAAAACTATCATAACAACATAAAAAAGATCTAGCTATGCTTCGTTCTTGATACCCATCTTTATCTTTAACACAAAACATCTCTTCACCTACAAAAAAAGATAACACATGTTAGTTGGGCTCTCCGAAACATATAATAAGACATCACTAACATGTGTAGTGTATTCTAAAAACATATGTTTTACTGAAATAACGTATGTCATATGAACCCTAACACATGTTAGTTAGGCATATACTACGTATGTCATATGAACCCTAACACCTGTTAGTTAGGTATATACATGTGTTAGCATCACTAACATGTGTATAAACAAATACCAAATCTGCAATTTCATGTGTATCGTACTCAATTTGAAGTGCCAAGTGTATAATACTCAAACATGTGTATGAACAACACTAAACACGATTTTTACAACTATGTTAATTCTAAAACATATGTTTTACTGAATTAACATATGTCATATGAACCCTAACACACGTTAGTTGGGCATATACTACGTATGTCATATGAACCCTAACATCTGTTAGTTAGGTATATACTAACATGTGTTAGCATCACTAACATGTGTATAAACAACACCAAATATGCAGTGCCAAGTATATCATACTCAATTTTACAACTATGTTAATACAACTACTCAAATACGATTAATAGGGTTTGAAATCCAACAATAATAAATTTAAAAAATCAAATCAGAACCCTAGCACCTGTTAGTTGGGCATATACTAGCATGTGTTAGCATATTCTAAAATCAAAACACTAGCACACGAAATATATAATATAATAAAAGACATCAGTAGCATGTGTTAGCATATTCTAAAATACATGTCTTACTAAAAATAACGTATGTCATATGGGTCCTAGCACCTGTTAGTTGGGCATATACTAGCATGTGTTAGCATCACTAACGTGTGTGAGCATACAAGACTCGGATCGCAAAAAATAGACATGTACCCTATACGAGTTCATAACAATTTCACTTGCCAAAATTTTATTAAACATAATACAAAAATTATTTAAACACCCTATTCACCAAAAGATTAAACATTTATAATCTTTATAAAAAACATCACTTACCACAGCCACATCACCAACGCCTCCTCACTGGAACAGATAACATGTGTTAGCATATACTAACATAAAAAAAACTACAAAATTATTCATCAATCACATGTGATCTGTCAACCTCATGTCCTCAATCTAATAAAAATCTAACATAAACAAAATAATAATAATAAAAAAAATAAAAAAAACGTTAACATAAGTTTTTTTTTCATTCAAGCATTTGATCGAACACTTGGTATGCGAACAAAAACTATCCCTAAAACTACTATTATTATTATTCTAACAAAACCCAAACCTAACTACAAACAAATATTTCAAAACTCACCAAGATTCAAGTTTGATTAACACCAAAATATCCAGATCCAGATCTAGCTTATTATAATAATAATAATAATAAAATGCAAAGGAATGATTAAAAGTGAAAATGTTTATAATCAGTGGCATAATTAATTAACAAAAAAAAAGAAAAAAAAGAATAATAACGATAGATCGTTTTGAAATAAATAAAACACGTCATTTTGATTTATATGTATATCATGTCATCAAAAGTATAATATCTTGTTGGCTTTGGTAAACACTACAATATGTCGTTTTCACACACACACATATATATATATATATATATATATATATATATATATTGAGAGAGGTTACTTACGGTGAGTTGAAAGAGTTCATGCTTTCTTATTGCATCCATCCAAGAACATACAGCAGACATCACGGTTACAACAAAGTAAAACCAGACATCACGGTTACAGCAGACATCAGGGTGAAGAATACGAAGACGCAAGATACCAATCCACCAACAATAAAATCAGGCTTACAAACAGAGTAAAACCAGAGCTTCCTTGTCTTCCTCAGTTAGACCAGTCAACTGTGTCAACCACGATGGTGGCGGTGGTGCTTCTAGAGAGAGACAGAGAAGGGGAGGGTAGAGAGAGAGGGCATATTCAATAAATTGAATTTGAAAAAAATGAAGAGGGAGAGGGGGGAAAACAATTTATATAGTGAGAGAGAGAAGGGGGTGATGGAAAATGACCAAACTAACCCTCATAATATAATAGAGATTAATGGTTGGTGGAATGACGTGGAAGAATGTGGACCAAGTAATGGGTTTACTATGGTTTTCCATCTAATATGGGGTTTTCACATATACTTTCCCTATATATATATATATATATTGAGTGTTAGATAGATAGTTTTAATATATGAATTAGACTAGGTATCCCTGGGAGCGTCCTGGGATAGACAAATCCAATATGGTGTGACAAAATATGTGTACTATAAAAATAATATGTCGTTTTTTTAGAAAAAAAATTGTAAACAATTTGGTATCAAATGATATGTCATGATGATAATAATAGGCGATTCTAATGTGTAAAGTGAACATTTGTTAAAGAATTACATACATGTTCAATCTTTATTATGGATATACAATCAATAAACTTTTCATGTTTCTCGATTGTTTTCTTCACTCATACATAATTTAAGTATCTATTTCAATAATCATCACATAAAAAATAGTTTTCTTTTTTCGTTTTTTGTATAACACTATGGTACTCGTTGGAAAGATAGTAAAATGCTCGTTTATTTGGTGTAATTGTGTTTCCAAAACAATGTCATATAAAAAAGTTATTAGCGTTTGAAAAAATGGAGGAAAGTGCATGTGTCATGCACATGAGAGAGAAATATTTTTTTTTTAAATTTTAAATCACTAATGACATGACATGTCACATGACACGCTTAATGGGGAGGTTTCCCTCTTTGAGTGTCAAGTGGGATTTTAGGATTTAGTTTATTATAATAGATAGATTAATTAATAATAAAAAAAACTAAATACATGTATGACTACCTTCTACATTTTTTTTGGCAAAAGCTGTTCAGGTTGTAAACCGAGTTAGTTTGGTCAAAACTGTTTATGGATGATAATATTTAAACCCTATACAAATTTGTTTGGCTCAAGTTGAAACGGGTTTTTCAAAACTGTTTGTGTTCAAACCGGTTTCAGTAACCAGAAGGAATCGATGTACAAACTAACGGGGGATGATTGGGATCAAACCGGTTTTAAGTGTGTTATCGGGTTTGATTTGGATCTACATTCTTCCACGCCTTTTATCTTGGTTACAGCCTTATGGATCTAACTTAAGTACTTAACCTCTCTTTTACAAATAGATTTTTTTTATGTGGACTTAGGGTATGCAAATGTTTACATCATTCAAACCAACCCAGTCCAACGGATCACCACATCATGGTCAGTTTAAGATATATATTAATTTCTTTGTTTCGACATTTTCTTAAAATTTTAAACCATGTTAAATTTATATATTTTTATTATTTTGAAAACATTATCAATTATAAATCCAAGTGAATGACACAACTTTTAAATCAAAATTTGTAGTACTCTTTTCGAACAACTAACACACACAGCCACTGTAATTCTACACAAATATCCATCATGGGACTGAAGGCACAACCTTATAGTGAGGAAACCACTATACATGTCCTAGTCAGGGGCGGACATACTTCATGGGGAGGGGTTGCGGACGTTGCGGCTCAACTTCGTGCACGTAGTGAAAAATTAGTGGGAAATTAGTTCTTTTTTTCCGAAATTTGGAAAACGTTGCTACTAAAATGAAAAAAAATGAAAAACGTTACTACTGATTTTGTGGCCTAAATCTGCCACTGGTCCTAGTACCACTAGACTAGTCTTGTTGTAACACTTAATAGATGTGTCTCATATATTGGTGTCACATCTTGATATCATATGGGGAATACTTGTTATTAGTTATTACATAATGCTTAGATGAAAGTTATATCTGTGTTGGTGTTACATCTAGATACTAAATGGGATAGCTCAATGTTTCTTGGAGTTGCTAAATGCACATTTTTTTAACGGTTAACGGTACACACCTATAACGAAGCCCCACACCCTTTAAGTCCGGTACTCGGGCCCCCTTAAGGTCCAGCCCCTCATTTCAGAATAACCCTACTCTAAATGGGATTTAAACATGTGACCTCCCAGAACAGAAACCCTACAAAGTAGATAAACCTTCCCACCTCTATTACAACCATTAGACTACAACATTATTAGCTACTAAATGCATATGATGTTAGTATTTGACAATTGATATGAGTAAAAGTAGCAAAAATAAAACAATGATCACTAAGCACCACCTAGTTTCTCTTTTGTTAAAGCTTAGTAATTCAACAAAAATTAATTTTTAAGGTAATACGTTTAATATATAGAATAATTTCAACAACCACATGTAAAATTCTTTGATTCCAAATATAATATGTTATATTATTATTGTTATAACAAATAAGGGCCTAACGCTAGTTCCGGGTTTAAGGGTTTCGATCTGCCTAACGCAGGTCGTGGTGTCCTCATACGTTGCAAAACGTAGAAGGAGGTTCAAGATAATATTGTTTTGAGTGTTATAATTCTGGTTCGGGTATGACTCAAGACCAGAATTGTTGTTAACTCAAGTGTAATGTTCGTGAGGTGAAGAGATTCTTCCCACGTGAGAAGTAGGGGTGTAAACGAGCCGAGCCGAGCCCGAGCCTGACTGGGCTCGGCTCGGGCTCGTTAAGGTTTTGTGAAGCTCGAGCTCGAGCTCGGCTCGGTTCGAGCCTACAATCTTGAGCTCGAGCTCGGCTCGCTAGCAAAATCCAAAGCTCGAGCTCGGCTCGAGCTCGCAAAAACTCGGCTATAACTTAGGCTCGCGAGCCCAATCGTTAAGGCTATAACTTAGGCTCGGGCTCGGGTTGGGGCTCTAGCTCGTTAAGGCTCGATTAGGCTCGCGAGCCCAATCGAGCTTTGTATTTAGGGCTCGAGCTCGGGCTCGATAACTAAACGAGCCATATTTCAGGCTCGGGCTCGGGCTCGTTAAGGCTCGGCTCGTTCGAGCTTTTTACCGAGCCGATCCCGAGCCGCTACGTGTCATTTACACCCCTAGTGAGAAGTATATGGAAAAGAGAATAGAAGATGTAGTGTGATAGAGAATAATCAGAATGTGTCCAGTCCTGGTGGAATATGATTCTGATTTATAGAAGAAAGATCTTCTATTTTGAGAAGGCATATTATCTTGATCTTTGTTGCAACTAAAGGACATACCACTTTAAGCCAATGATGGCTTTGAACCTACGGTCCGACCAGTGCAGCGTCTCCATGCATCAGACATGGACGGTTTGCTTGTGTTGACCGAGGAAAAAGGTGATAAGACAATTCACCTTTTGATTAGTACATCTCGAGCCTTTGAAGCATTGTAGCTTTCAACCCTTTAAGCATAATGTTGTGACATTATTAATCTATTTTGATTTAGGCTACCCACGTCATCAGCCCCCCAAGTCAGGAGTGTTTGTGGCGCAGCTAGAAGACTTCTGACTGTTTATTAGTCATTATGTTTGCTTGAAAGGTTCGAAGGTTGGAAGCTTGCCTGGCCAGTTACTTTTCTTTGGATTTTAATTTCGAATTGACAGTTGATGTGACAAGTGTCAGTCCTTCAGGCTATGTTTAATGCAAAGTATGATTACTTTTTATTAATTTTTTATTCACAATAGTTAAAACCCTTATTTTAACTCTTTTCAACCACGTATCCTTCATATTTTACTCTTTAGTCGTGATGGCTTCTCTTCCATTTTTCTAGGGTTTCATACGTTTGCAACATTCAGGTTAGTAATATTTAAATTTTCTGCTTTGATCATCCTTCGAAGCATCATGGGTGCGAAGAAGGATATGGCTATAAGCTTTTCTTCCCTTACCCAGGAAGAAGTCGAAGCTTTTTGTTCCGAATGGGACATTGATCTATCGTTTAATCCTGTTGCTCCTGGTCCACAGAACCCATTAATCGTTGTCCCCCTAGTTCGATAGCACTTTATTGCCGCCACTTTGAGTTTTCAAATCTTCGCCATCCATTTTCTATGTTCCTTTTAAATGTTCTTGAGTATTATAGGGTTTCATTGGGTTAGATTCATCCTCACGGTGTTGGTCGTGTATTACATTTTGAAATCTTATGCAGAGCCCTTGGTTATGATCCGACCCTTCTCATGTTTAGGCATTTCTTCCGTCTCGCCAAAAACGGCGATTGGTATACCTTTTAAGGGTCTCCGGTTGAAACCATATTAATTTCGTCGCATCTAACTACCGTTGGTGCCTGGAAATCAAGATTTTTCTGGGTTTCTGAATCTATTTTTCCTTTCAAGCCTGTGTGGAGACATCCCGAGGCTGTTTTGAATGAAATGGAACCATCGGAGTCTGATTTAGATGAAAACTTCCTTAAAGCTATTCGAGCATGTCCTTCAAGGCTTCGTCCTTTTGGCGAAACCTTTTTTGGTTTTATCTGGGATAAGTACCTAATGGGATGAACAGGGTAGAAACCATGTTTTGATGAAAGATGATCAGGGTATGTTTATTTTTGTTTTTTGTTTTTTTATTAGTTTCTTCTTGCATGTTGTTTATGTTCTTGTTGTTTGTTGTGTAGTCATGTCGGCTCTAGATTTTATCAAAGGTGATGATGCTTTCGATGTGGTTTTTAAGGATGCTGAAGCTGTTGAGGGTGAGGATGCATTGACAAAGTATGAGAATGGGAGGTATGATGGAACCAACTATGTTGTTGTTCCAACCGTGAAAAGTTTCTCTAAGACTAGTTCTTCAAAGGCTTCAACCAGGAGGTCTAGCCGACGTCTGTTGAAGGCTGCCAAGCCTGCTGATATATCGGAGGCGGTGACTGTTAGTGATGAAATAGAGGATTCGGAGGAGGAGAAGGATCAGGATGTTGAGAATGTTGTTGCTGAAGTGGTTGGAAAAAAGAGTAAAGGTAAAAAGGTGGCTCCCAAGGTTGTTATGTTGAAAAATGTTGAGGGTTCAACGAGCTTGGAGGATGAAGGGGTGTACACCCCTTGTTGGAATGTGAAGCCTAGAGATACATTCAAGTCCTTTTCTGTCTGTGAGGATGTGTTGGCACATCTTGCTACTCCAGGTGCCAAAGCTTGTTTGGAGGGATTGGATGATGATGCCTTGCTGACAAAAATGATGGTTGGGACGTGCAACTTGGCTACCATGCTTCCTGAAGGTGTTAGTAGGTTCAGGAAGATGATGGCTGAATATGGTGATTTTGCCAAGAGGAAGAGAGAAATGAAGCAGTCTCTTGCTTCATTAAAGAAAGATGCTGTTGAGTATGCTGAGAAGGAAAAAACCTTGATTGGTTTGATTGATGAATTAAAGAAGGGGCATGAAGCAGAGACTGCCAAGCATGAGGCTGTCAGGGTGCAGGTTGAAGCTGATCGAGTGGCACTTGACGCGGTTGGAGGCTTCTCTTGCTGGTGCGTTGGATGATAACAAATGCCTGATTGAAGAGGGTTTTCAGCAAGTTGTCACCTATCTGCTCCAAGCTGCTTATTCATGGTAAACATGCAGGCTTCATTGCTGGTTTTAAAGCCCATGAATCAGGTCAAGTTATGGAAGAGTCTCCCCCTTATCAGCCTAACTCCATGGAAGTCTTCAAGGAAACAGTCTTAAAGATGGAGCATACAACTTACCCATATGTTTCCCAAGTTTCTCCTTAATATGGGAAACCTCTACAGTCATTCATCCTTAGGGTAGTCTAGGCAAAAAAAGTCACTATCTATCCTATACACACTATTTAGTTTTTTATGGATTTTCGTAAGTTGTTTTAAACTTAAGGAACAGTTAGTGTAGGCTGTTCAAACCTGCCTATGAGATATATAAAGAGGTACTTTGTGTTTCTCATGGAGTTGGATTGATTTAAGAACTCACCCCTTATATAGGTTCATTCAACCCTTGAAGCTATTGAGCAAAATGGCATGGGAGCTCATCCCCTTACATGGCCCATGCCATGGAGTTTTTTGCAAGGTTCTCAACCTGAAAATAGGATAGAAAGACAAATTTTCAAAAGAGGATCTACTTATCCATTCATTGATTCATCGTTTCATTATTACATCATGCAATAGGAAGAAAACAACACATTTTTTCTTTGAAAGCTTAAACAAAGAACCTTTTTAAGTTCTTGCCATTCCAGTGCCTTGGGAGCTTCTTGCCTTCCATGCTGGCAAGTTTATATGATCCTCCCTTGTGGGCTTCGAGGATTGTGTAGGGACCTTCCCATTTTGGTCCCAACTTTCCTTGGTTCTCCTTCTTACTTGCTTCATTGTTTCTCAGCACTAGATCTCCGGGTTTGAAGCGTTCATATTTTACTCGGGCGTTATAGTAGGATTCCATTTTTTGCTTGTACCGAGCTTCTTTGATAGATGCTATGTCTCTTGCTTCTTCAAGGAGTTCTAGGTTGAGAAATGCTTCTCTTTCGTTGGCCTTGACATCTATATGGAGTGTCCGAGGTGTGGTAACCCCAATTTCGGTAGGGATCACTGCTTCCGAACCAAAGGTAAGGCTGTAAGGCGTTTTCTTGTTACTTGTTTTTTCAGTTGTTCGGATGGCCTATAATACGCTTGGGAGTTCGTCAAGCCATTTTCCACCTTTTTTGCCCAGCCTTGCCTTGATCCCTTCAACCACACTACGATTCATTCTTTCAACCTGGCTATTCGATTGGGGGTATGCCACCGAGCTAAAGACTTGTGTTATCCTATATTCCTTGCACCATGAGCTGAAGGGTTTTTCTGCAAATTGCTTGCCATTATTGGTAACCAATATCCCGGGAAGGCCATATCGGCATATGATATTCTCCCATACGAACTCGATGATTTGTTTCCCGGATATTTTTCCCAAAGGTTTTACTTCTGGCCATTTTGTGAAGTAATCTACGGCGACAAGCAGGAATTTGACCCCTCCTTTGGCAGGTGGGAAGGGGCCAACGATGTCCATTCCCCATTTGTAGAATGGCCATGCTGAACTGATGGGAACCAAATCATGCTTCGGGCTTTTGGGTACGGGGGCGTGTATTTGACAAGTTTCACACTTTTTTAGTTGGTCGGTGGCATCTCGGTGCATTGTTGGCCAAAAGTAGCCCAAATTCATAAGTTATGCTACCACCGATCTCGGACCAGAATGTGTTCTACATATGCCTTCATGCACCTCTTTAATCAGATACTTGCTTTGTTCGGGTCCAACACATCGAAGTAATGGTGCCAAATACCCTTTTTTGTAGAGTATATCTTCTCGGATGACATATTGCTTTGATTTGATTCGGACTCTTTCGGCTTCAGTATGATCTTGAGGTAGTTCACCATTTTTCAGAAATGCTATGAATGGAGTCATCCAATTTGGTCCATTTTCGGTGATTACATTTTACACTTCGATTTTAGATATGGAAGGGTATATAATCACTTCAACTAGCACTTTCTTAGTTAGATGAGCACAATTCAACGAAGCAAGCTAGCTATGGGCGCCAGCTTTCTTATCTGCTCTTGGGGAAGTGTACACCAAGCTGCTTATTCATGGTAAACATGCAGGCTTCATTGCTGGTTTTAAAGCCCATGAATCAGGTCAAGTTATGGAAGAGTCTCCCATTTATCAGCCTAACTCCATGGAAGTATTCAAGGAAACAGTCTTAAAGATAGAGCATTCAACTTACCCATATGTTTCCCAAGTTTCTTCTTAATATGGGAAACCTCTACAAGAGTTGAAGCAGCTGAAGCACAAAGGATTGAATGAGGCTGTCTGTGCTAAGGTTTTTGAAGCATTTTCCAGGAAAATGACTCATTCCGAGGATAGTGAGGAGACTTTGGATATTGGTGAGATTATACCGAAGGATGGAAGTGTTGAAGCCTCAGAGGCAGGTGGTGTTGCTGAGAAGCTGCCAAAGAAGGGGAAGAAGTCTAAGAAGGCAAAGGTGGTGAAGGCGACTGAGGATGAAGCCTCGAAGGCTTCGGAGTCTGTTGGTATTGCTTAGCTTCTTTATGCTCCCTTATTCGTAGCTATCTTAGAAAAATGTCTGTAAACAATTAACCTATGTGGTGGTTTTTGAACAATGTTTCTTGTGGTGGAACTTGGTAGGTTCCAGTATGGCTGTGGGCTTTGAATAGCCCTATGAACAATTTGTGGTACTTGGCTTGTTAAAGCCTTTATGTTTAATATTTAAGCCCTTATGGCTGTCTTAGGTATCTTTGTTTGTTCAGCTTTCGTTGTTTGATTTTGGGTAATGATGGTTTTATTGTGTTTGTCTTTGTTAATGTTTGGGATGCTTAACTAGTAGCACCTTAAAAGGTTGAATACTGCAGTCATTCATCCTAATGGTAGTCTAGGCAAACAAGTCACCATCTATCCTATACACACTACTTAGTGTTTTATGGATTTTCGTAAGTTTGTTTTAAACTTACGGAACAGTTGGTGTAGGCTGTTCAAACCTGCCTATGAGATATATAAAGAGGTACTTTGTGTTTCTCATGGAGTTGGATTTATTTAGGAACTCACCCCTTATATAGGTTCATTCAACCTTTCAACCTGTTGAGCAAAATGGCCTGGGAGCTCATCCCCTTACATGGCCCATGCCATGGAGTTTTTTGCAAGGTTCTCAACCTGAAAATAGGATAGAAAGACAAATTTTCAAAAGAGGATCTACTGATCCATTCATTGATTCATCGCTTCATCATTACATCATGCAGTAGGAAGAAAACAACACATTTTTTCTTTGAAAGCTTAAACAAAGAACCTTTTGAGGTTCTTGCCATTCCAGTGCCTTGGGAGCTTCTTGCCTTCCATGCTGGCAAGTTTATATGATCCTCCCTTGTGGGCTTCGAGGATTGTGTAGGGACCTTCCCATTTTGGTCCCAACTTTCCTTGGTTCTCCTTCTTACTTGCTTCATTGTTTCTCAGCACTAGATCTCCGGGTTTGAAGCGTTCATATTTTACTCGGGCGTTATAGTAGGATTCCATTTTTTGCTTGTACCGAGCTTCTTTGATAGCTACTATGTCTCTTGCTTCTTCAAGGAGTTCTAGGTTGAGAAATGCTTCTCTTTCGTTGGCCTTGACATCTATATGGAGTGTGCGAGGTGTGGTAACCCTAATTTTGGCAGGGATCACTGCTTCTGAACCAAAGGTAAGGCTGTAAGGCGTTTTCTTGTTACTTGTTTTTTCAGTTTTTCGGATGGCCCATAATACGCTTGGGAGTTCGTCAAGCCATTTTCCACCTTTTCTGCCTAGCCTTGCCTTGATCCCTTCAACCACACTACGATTCATTCTTTCAACCTGGCCATTCGATTGGGGGTATGCCACCGAGCTAAAGACTTGTGTTATCCTATATTACTTGCACCATGAGATGCAGGGTTTTTCTGCAAATTGCTTTCCATTATCGGTAACCAATACCCCGGGAAGGCCATATCGGCATATGATATTCTCCCATACGAACTCAATGATTTGTTTCCCGGATATTTTTCCCAAAGGTTTTACTTCTGGTCATTTTGTGAAGTAATCTATGGCGACAAGCAGGAATTTGACCCCTCATTTGGTAGGTGGGAAGGGGCCAACGATATCCATTCCCCATTTGTAGAATGGCCATGCTGAACTGATGGGAACCAAATCATGCTTCGGGCTTTTGAGTACGGGGGCGTGTATTTGACAAGCTTCACACTTTTTTAGTTGGTCGGTGGCATATCGGTGCATTGTTGGACAAAAGTAGCCCAAATTCATAAGTTTTGCTACCACCGATCTCGGACCACAATGTGCTCCACATATGCCTTCATGCACCTCTTTGATCAGATACATGCTTTGTTCGGGTCCAACACATCGAAGTAATGGTGCCAAATACCCTTTTTTGTAGAGTATATCTTTTCGGATGACATATTGCCTTGATTTGATTTGGACTCTTTCGGCTTCAGTATGGTCTTGGGTAGTTCACCATTTTTCAGAAATTCTATGAATGGAGTCTTCCAATTTGGTCCATTTTCGGTGATTACATCTTGCACTTCGATTTCTGATATGGAAGGGTGTTTGATCACTTCAACAAGCACTTTCTTAGTTAGATGAGAAAAATTCAATGAAGCAAGCTTGCTAAGGGCGCCAGCTTTCTTGTTCTGCTCTTGGGGAAGTGTACACCAAGCTGCTTATTCATGGTAAATATGCAGGCTTCATTGCTGGTTTTAAAGCCCATGAATCAGGTCAAGTTATGGAAGAGTCTCCCCTTTATCAGCCTAACTCCATGGAAGTCTTCAAGGAAACAGTCTCAAAGATAGAGCATTCAACTTACCCATATGTTTCCCAAGTTTCTTCTTACTATGGGAAACCTCTATGGGAGTTGAAGCAGCTGAAGCAGAAAGGATTGAATGAGGCTGTTTGTGCTAAGGTTTTTGAAGCATTTTCCAGAAAAGACTCATTCCGAGGATAGTGAGGAGACTTTGGATATTGGTGAGATTATACCGAAGTATGGAAGTGTTGAAGCCTCGGAGGCAGGTGGTGTTGCTGAGAAGCTGCCAAAGAAGGGGAAGAAGTCTAAGAAGGCAAAGGTGGTGAAGGCGACTGAGGATGAAGCCTCGAAGCCTTCGGAGTCAGTTGGTATTGCTTAGCTTCTTTATGCTCCCTTATTCGTAGCTATCTTAGCAAAATGTCTGTAAACAATTAACTTATGTGGTGGTTTTTGAACAATGTTTCTTGTGGTGGAACTTGGTAGGTTCCAGTATGGCTGTGGGCTTTGAATAGCCCTATGAACAATTTGTGGTACTTGGCTTGTTAAAGCCTTTATGTTTAATACTTAAGCCCTTATGACTGTCTTAGGTATCTTTGTTTGTTCAGCTTTCGTTGTTTGATTTTGGGTCATGATGGTTGTATTGTGTCTATCTTTGTTAATGTTTGGGATGTTAACCGGTAGCACCTTAAAAGGTTGAATGATGCAGTCATTCATCCTTAGGGTAGTCTAGGCAAACAAGTCACCATCTATCCTATACACACTACTTAGTTTTTTATGGATTTTCGTAAGTTGTTTTAAACTTAAGGAACAGTTGGTATAGGCTGTTCAAACCTGCCTATGAGATATATAAAGAGGTACTTTGTGTTTCTCATGGAGTTGGATTGATTTAGGAACTCACCCCTTATATAGGTTCATTCAACCCTTGAACCTATTGAGCAAAATGGCCTGGGAGCTCATCCCCTTACATGGCCCATGCCATGGAGTTTTTTGCAAGGTTCTCAACCTGAAAATAGGATAGAAAGACAAATTTTCAAAAGAGGATCTACTTATCCATTCATTGATTCATCGTTTCATCATTACATCATGCAGTAGGAAGAAAACAACACATTTTTTCTTTGAAAGCTTAAACAGAGAACCTTTTGAGGTTCTTGCCATTACAGTGCCTTTGGAGCTTCTTGCCTTCCATGCTGGCAAGTTTATATGATCCTCCCTTGTGGGCTTCGAGGATTATGTAGGGACCTTCCCATTTTGGTCCCAACTTTCCTTGGTTGTCCTTCTTACTTGCTTCATTGTTTCTCAGCACTAGATCTCCGGGTTTGAAGCGTTCATATTTTACTCGGGCGTTATAGTAGGATTCCATTTTTTTCTTGTACCGAGCTTCTTTGATAGCTGCTATGTCTCTTGCTTCTTCAAGGAGTTCTAGGTTGAGCAATGCTTCTCTTTCATTGGCCTTGACATCTATATGGAGTGTGCGAGGTGTGGTAACCCCAATTTCGGCAGGGATCACTGCTTCTGAACCAAAGGTAAGGCTGTAAGGCGTTTTCTTGTTACTTGTTTTTCAGTTGTTCGGATGGCCCATAATACGCTTGTGAGTTCGTCAAGCCATTTTCCACCTTTTCTGCCCAGCCTTGCCTTGATCCCTTCAACCACACTGTAATTCATTCTTTCAACCTGGCCATTCGATTGGGGGTATGCCACCGATCCAAAGACTTGTGTTATTCAATATTCTTTGCACCATGAGGTGAAGGGTTTTCCTGCAAATTGCTTGCCATTATCGGTAACCAATACCCTGGGAAGACCATATCGTCATATGATATTCTCCCATACGAACTCGATGATTTGTTTCCCGGATATTTTTCCCAATGGTTTTACTTCTGGCCATTTTGTGATGTAATCTACGGTGACAAGCAGGAATTTGACCCCTCCTTTGGCAGGTGGGAAGGGGCCAACGATATCCATTCCACATTTATAGAATGGCCATGCTGAACTGGTGGGAACTAAATCATGCTTCGAGCTTTTGGGTATGGGGGCGTGTATTTGACAAGCTTCACACTTTTTTAGTTGGTCGGTGGCATCTTGGTGCATTGTTGGCCAAAAGTAGCCCAAATTCATAAGTTTTGCTACCACCGATCTCGGACCACAATGTGCTCCACATATGCCTTCATCCACCTCTTTGATCAGATACTTGCTTTGTTCGGGTCCAACACATCGAAGTAATGGTGCCAAATACTCTTTTTTGTAGAGTATATCTTCTCGGGTGACATATTTCTTTGATTTGATTCGGACTCTTTCGGCTTCAGTATGATCTTGAGGTAGTTCACCATTTTTCAGAAATGCTATGAATGGAGTCATCCAATTTGGTCCATTTTTGGTAATTACATCTTGCACTTCGATTTTAGATATGGAAGGGTGTTTGATCACTTCAACTAGCACTTTCTTTGTTAGATGAGCAAAATTCAATGAAGTAAGCTTGCTAAGGGCGCCAGCTTTCTTGTTCTGTGATCGTGGAACCTGTTTGTGACATCCGTCACTTTTCGTATTTATTTTAACTTTTCGTATTGTTCTATGTACGTTTGAGACTTCAAATTAATAAAACGTTGCATTTTTATCATTTCCGTATCTTCTAAAAATATTTTGTGACACTTTTGGACTCATATAATCATACTATAAACATATATTAATATAAAGACCTTGAAATAATTACCAAAAAAATAAATGTTTGGGACGGGGTTCGAACCCGCGTCCCAAACCGGCCCAAACATCCCAAAGCTTTAACCAGCTGAGCTACACAACTGTTATGTAAACATCCTGATCATTTAAAGTATATACCTTCCTTACATATGCCCAGTTGACTTCCCAAAGTCAACTGCGAGAGAAATCCTTCCAATTATACATCCAATCCGCGTTTTATTAAGCAATTCGTTTATGGAATGATTATACCAACCTAACCTGCTTGTTAATCACGCAAATTAACATTCAAAACCTTCCAAACATATGATTTTACGCGTTTAACATTAACACACGGGTCAAAACATCTATAATTACAAGACCGAACGATTAGTATAAATTGAACCCCTCATCTCAAGAATTACTCGCCGATCTACAAACCCTCAAACTCAATTCTTCCTAAAACTCTTCCAAAACCTTCAAATTTTGCTTCGGTTGACTTCTCGTTTGACTCGGTAAATCGTGTTTTAAATCCATTGTAAGTTCAATCTTTTCTATGGGTTATGTTAATCGGCCCTTTACAAGCAATAGCCCCAACATTACAGGGGCTATTGGTTGCTAATTAACATTATTGAAAATCTAGGGTTCATAAGTAACGAATTGGGGATAAACTCACCTGCAGACAAGTTATCAAATATAAAAACGAATGAATCTTATCACCAACTGATCAGTAGATCAGCTGGTGTTTCCTCTGTTGCATAAAACACGAACCGGCCAGAGGCCAGGGTTCGAGTCCCGTTCGAGTTTTATTGTTTTCTTTTCCAAATCAATTATAAAAACAAATCAGATAACCTATTTAATTAATTAAAATCCAGATTAAACGTTCTCAGGGTCTAGACCAGATGGTCTAGGCTTGTGATATAAGACACGAACCGGCCAGAGGCCCGGGTTCGAGTCTGGGCATATGCAACCTTTTTTTTTCTTTTTTTTTTAAAACTCTTTTATACTTATATATTCAATATTATCTTTAAAAATCGATTTTAAATACTAAACATGACTTAAAAATTCTATAAAAAAATTTTTAAGTTATTTTGAGGATAAAGTTTATTATCCAACTTTTAGTTTTTCAAAAATAATTTATTTAATATATATTATAAATATTACAAGTTTATTCATTTAAAATTTTAAAATTCTATAAAAATACCTAAACGATTTTATAAAATTCCACAAAAATTATTCTAAACTTGTATAGCAATAAACATTTCAGAAATAATTTTTATTCCAGAAAAATCGTTCGTTTTATATTTTTAATTGATTTTTTATTTTAAACCATAAATAAATCATAATAAATTTATTTTTCAATATTTTTATCCCAAAATTTTACATAAATTATTTCTGTTCATATAGAACAGAAATATAAATTTTAATTTGAAAAATTTATAAAATTTTAATATTTTTAGATATTAAAATCATATCTTTGACAAATAAGAATAAATATACTAAATATTTAATTCTTGAGGAAATAATTTTATAAAAATTATTTTTATACTTAAAACACTATAATATGATCATCCTAAATCAAAAAACCTACAATAATATTTTATTTAAATTATTTACCGAATTTCTCCCATTTATTAACAATTTACTTAATTAATAATTAAACAATTACATATCTCCAAATTTGGAACCCTAGAATTACTTGCATCCTAGAATTATTTTCCTTGCACATTATCAAATTCTTTAGGTTAATCCTTTGGGATAATCTCAATTCAAATCACGTTGTTCGGTAGAATTTCAAGTTATTTACGCGAACTGTGAGTATTTCCTATCCCCTTTTTGATTTTATTCATTTTTGGGGTGTTATATGTACACTTATACAAATTACAAATACAAGTTCACATTTTTACAATACAATTCTAGTACTATGTGCATTTGCTTACAAATGTGCTTTATGCTTAGACATTACATGTAGAATACATTTGTACTTAGTGAAATCATTAACATTGTACAAGCCGACCTTAACATTGGATAGCGCTATTGGATTGACAACCCACCTAGGTGATTCTCCCCCTTTTTCATCGGAGAATCCATGGTCATTGTTAAGTTATTATTCATTTATTGGATAAGTACACCGCCGTTCATTTTAGTACATTTATACAGTTACAGGATTGATTTCGCTAATTTGTATGATACATAGTTTACATATTTGCAGTGTAGCTTGCACTTGAATTGTATACCTTTTTCAACTTGTTATATGTATTAAAACTAGGAATGCTCACCAACATTTCTTATGTTGACCAAACCTATTTTGTACATGTTTCAGGTGCAGTTTGATCTAGTACTATAGCATGGGACTTTTAGTGCTTGAATTTTAATAAGTTATTTCAATATTTATGTTTCATTCAGACTTTGTATTTTTTCGTTTCCATGTAAGACAATTTGAATTATTCAATAATTTATTTACATTTTAGTACCATGTGCTTTTGAACAATCGTCACTACGTGACACCTCGATGATTCCGCCATCGGTTGGGGTGTTACACTGTTTGATGTAGCAAAGCTGGAAGGTGTTCATGATTTCCTTTGCTTTTTCTCAATATTTCTTCATGTTGGGTTCCTTAGCTATGTAGCTATCATTCACTTGGTTGGATACCAAGAGGGAATCGGTGAACACTTGAAGCTTTTAGACAGCCATCTTTCTTGCGAGCTGTAATCCTGCGATCAGGGCTTTATATTCTGCTTCGTTGTTGGTTGTCTGAAATTCCTGACGAAGGGCATAAGTGAATTCTAACCCTTCAGGGTTAATTAAAACAAGACCGGCTCCTGATCCTTCAACGCTGGAAGCTCCATCAGTGTAAAGCTTCCAGGCTTCTGGATCAAGGGGTTCGTCGATTGTAATATTAACTTCGGTCATTTCAACCTTTGGAATTTCTACAGTGAAGCCAGCATGGATTTGTGCCTTTATTGCTTTCCTTGGAACATAGGTGATTTTATGTTCACCTAGTTCGATAGCCCATTTAGCTAATCATCCCGAGGTTTCAGGCCATTCAAGCACACTCTTGATGGGTTGGTCGGTGACCACCTGTATGGGGTGTGCTTGGAGGTACCTTCGAGGCCTTTTGGCAGTTGGTACTAAAGCCAAGGCAAGTTTTTCTAGAGGAGTTTTACTGAAGAAGGAAACGGGTACCTGGGCTTTTTCTCTTTCGATGGTGAGAACGGCACTGAAGGCTTCATCAGTAACAGAAAGATAAACAGAGATCGTTTCCCCTGCTTTAGGAGCTGCAATGGTGGGAAGGGAAGCAAGGTGTTGTTTCATTTGGTTAAAGGCTTCCCCGGCTTCCTCAGACCACCTGAAATTCTTTCTGTCGGTGCAGCCTTTAAGGGTCTTGAAGAAGAGTAGAGACTTTTCTGCTAGCTTGGACATGAAGCGTTTCAAGGCAGCAAGCTTGCCGTTCAGACTTTCTACTTCCTTCTTGGTTTAAGGTGACTTCATGTTTAGGACGGCTCGGACCTTGTTGGGGTTGGCTTTTATATTTTGTTTCCCAACGATGTGTCCCAAGAACTTTCCTTCTTCGAAGCCAAATAAACATTTCACAGGGTTGAGCTTCAAGTTGATTTCCCCAAGGTTGTTGAAAGTTTCCAGTATGTTTGCGAGGATTTGTTCCCCCGTCTTGTTCTTCATGACCAGGTCATCGACATAACCTTCCATGTTCTTGCCAATTTGTTTAGCGAACGCCTTGTCAACCAGCCTTTGATAAGTGGCACCTGCATTTTTTAAACCAAAAGGCATCTTTCGATAACAAAAGATACCTTGGTCAGTATGAAACGCAGTTTTCTTTTCATCTTCCTCCTTCATTTGTATCTGGTGATAGCCTTTGTAGGCATCCAGGAAACACTTGAAGGGAAATCCTGTCAACGAGTCAACTTTTAAATCAACCTCTGGTAGTGGATAGTAATCCTTGGGGCAGGCTTTGTTGAGGTATTTGAAGTCTATGCACATCCTCCACGAATCGTCAGGTTTTTGAACCATCACCGGGTTCGCAACCCATGATTGATACTTCACCTCACGAAGGATCCTTGCTTCAACAAGTTTGTCAACCTCTTGGCAAGCAGCCCTGCTTCGTTCGGGAGCAAGACTTCGTTTCTTCTGAACGATTGGTTTGGTATTTGAAGGGATTCTGAGCTCATGTTCGGCGACATCTCATGGAATGTCTGTCATGTCATTAGGACACCAGGCGAAAACGTGAGCATTTTATCGTAGCAACCCTTCAAGCTTTGAAAGTGTTTATGCTTGTAGGTCAGTGTTGACCCGGATTCTTTGTTCAGGGTATTTTGGGTTGATGCTGAGACCTAACTTGCCTTTCTCACTTTCATTCTCGTTTACCACCAGTATTGTGGTTGAGGGTTACAATTCCATCCTTTGTAGGGAACTTGACACTTCTCCGGCTGATGGAGGCGGTCATGTCGAAGGTTACCATCCCGGGCCTGCCGATGATGACATCGTAGCTGGATGGGACATTTAGGACAACAAAGGTTAGTGGTTGGGTTCTTAGCATCTTTCCATAAGAAAACTTAACTTCCAGCGTTATTTCCCCTAAGGGTCTGATGGGTATGTCTACGATGCCTTTGATGGAAGCTTCAGCTGGTTGGAGCTTGAAACGTTCCTCTGGACTTTGACGGTTGAAGCATTTTGCAAACATGATTTCAGTGGCTGCTCCGGTGTCTATGTAGGCATGATGTGTCTTGATTGAACCAACGAAGGCTTCAAGGGTAAAGGGATCACAACATTTTTCTTCTTCAGTGTGTGGGAAGCAGACTCCTTGATGCTCCCAAGCCTCCAACCTTTGACGCTTGCTAGGAGTTTCTTGTTCAACTAGGACCATATTGACTTCTTTCTTTTTACCTTCGGCGATGTTGTCCTTTACTCCCTTGACGAGGTGGGCCAGCTCACCAGATTTAACAGCTTCTTCGATTCTCTTTTTTATCTGAAAGCAATCATTGGTGTGATGTCCCTTTTCTTCATGGAATTCACAGTATTGAGAGGAACTTTCATTTCTTTTGCTTTTCGAAAGGGGACGAGGGGGCCGGAAGGTGTGTTTAACCTCTTCTGTTGCCAAAATTTCTTGAGGAGTCTTGGTTAGAGTTGTGAAATTGATGGTTCGATCCCTGTTTGGAGGGTTCCGGCCTTCGGACCTTCGGGAGTCGGATCCTCGGGACCTTCTATCATAGTTTCCATAACTACCCCTTTTTCAACTAGTGCTGACACTCCTCCAGTTAGCTGATCTCTTTCTTTGCTCTTTGATGTCAACGGCCTCCTCCCCTCGGATATGAGCTTCAGCCCTTTCTAGGGCTTCTTCGAGGGTTTTTGGTAGACTTTTGTTGAAGTCTCGAGTAAGATACTTGGAGTTGATGGCATTCATGAATCTTACCACTTTCATCTTTTCATCCGCTCCTACATAAGCGAGGCCTTATTTTTTGTAACGCTCAATAAAGCTTTTGAGGCTTTCATCATCTTTCTGCTTGATTTGGAAGATCACCGTTGCATCCTTGACACAACGTCTCTGTTGTGAAAAATTGGCTAGGAATCCTTTTCCCAGATCGTTGAAGGATTTGATACTTCCAACAGGTAAGTCATTGAACCAAATTCGAGCGGATCCAATGAGGGTTTGCATGAACATGAGGCAACATTCGGGGTTCCCCATTTTTCCATTCTAGCAGCCCCTAAGAAGATCTGAAGGTGGTCTTCAGGGTCTTCCGTACCACGTAGGTTCTTATGTGGGCTGGCATCTTCAGCTTGTTTGGGAAGTCGTAGTCTGCTATTTCGGAGGAAAAGCAGGACAGGATGCTAGGTTTGTATGCTTGACTTCGGTTGTGTTCTACTCTTGTGTTGTTTACGTTGTTCACCTGTTGACTAGCGATGGCTCGGCTGATAAGTTGTTGCCATGGGAAGTGAGCCATCATCTGAGCTATCATGTGTGGCATGAGATTGAAACCTTGAAGGCTTTCTGGTGCAACATTGCCGCTTGTTCCCATGGGTATACTCATAGAGGCACTACATGCCATTGGCAAAGAAGCCATGGCCTGTTCCCATGAGGTTGCAGCCGGGGGTGGAATGCTAGTCACTGGTGAATGTAAGAGCTGTTCTAGAGTTAGTTCATGCCCAAGGGGTGCATCGGAGGTGACTGTTTGGGGAGTGAACAAGGGAAAGGCAGTAGGATTTGTCCTTGCTGCTAGATAAGGTGCTGGGGAGATCATGCTTGGTCCTGCTCCCTGGTGGTGATGGGAAGACTGAGGACCTGAGGAAGTAAGGTGAGGGGGACGAGGTGGAACGGGAGAAAGATATGGTTCTTCCTCATTATAGTCAAGCAGAATTCCGACCCCCTTTTCCCTTTCCCGGGCCACATGCTGGTTTAGCAGAGATCCAAGTTGCAACTAAAGGACATACCACTTTAAGCCAATGATAGCTTTGGACCTGCGGTCCGACCAGTGCAGCGTCTCCATGTATCAGACATGGACGGTTTGCTTGTGTTGACTGAGGAAAAAGGTGATAAGACAATTCACCTTTTAATCAGTACATCTCGAGCCTTTGAAGCATTGTAGCTTTCAACCCTTTAAGCATAATGTTGTGACATTTTTAATCTATTTTGCTTCAGGCTACCCACGTCATCAATTATTAAAATAAAAGTCTCCCCTCACTATAATATTATACAATGACGACTGAATTACTTAAGTATTGACATACATTTTTATAAATCCAAAATTGATGTTATGAGAACTTATGAATGCATCAATTAAGCTATGGCTATGTTTGGCACGGGGCTTTTAGGAGCTTTTAGAGGCTTTAAGCTTTTAAGAAAAAGCTCTTAACCAACAAAAAGCCTCGTTTGGTTAAGAGAGCTGCAAGCTTTTAACACAATTGAAAAGCTCTACTATTAAACGCTAATAACACAAGCGTTAGAAAAAAACAAGGAGCTGTAGCATAACAAATTTACATAAATATCCTTCTTCAATATAAAATCCTTCTCACGTTCATAATCCTTACGTCTTCATAATCCTCACGTCTTCATCCATATCCTTGTACCCTAGGGTTGAGGTTGGTGTTCATTCCAGCAGTAGAGAGATCGATTCCAGTAGAAGAGAAGACATCGTCAGGTTTCTTTCTCCCTCTATCTCTGTTTTCTTCTTCCTAGTTTCTAATTGTTTTTTGCGAGTAGGCCTTTCTTCTATCATTCTTCTTTGAGTTCTTGCGGTTTATTTTGTGCAGCTTTGTGTATTTGTTGTGATTTTCAGTCTTCTTTCTGTTATTGTCATGTTTTATTTTATGGTTTTCCTCTGCTATTGTGTTTTTCTTCATTGTTGGCGTTGTTGCCATACGCACGCCAGGTGTTTGTGTTATTGTCATTTTGTTTGTATGTGTTGTTTACATGCGATTTGTTACGTCGAATGTATAAGTTTTTATCTTTTTGTCATCGTGATTGTTTCGTGTTATGCAACATATTTTTTTTATTTGTGTATAGTATAGATCAGCTGCTAAGAAGCAACCGCACATTGGCTTCATCACAGCTGGTTATCATTCACACATTTTATTTGTATGATCAAAGTAATACTTTTTCCACTTAGAAGTTACTTTAATACATGTCCACTGATTGGTTTTTATTCATCATATCAATTACCAGTTGAGTAAAAAATTATTTCAAATTGTGTATGGTAACTCTTTTTGATCAAATCATGCCATAATGACTTGTACCTTATGTATTAGAAGCCTGAGGTGGAATATCTTGTAGTATGTTTGTTAAAGTTGTGTTCAGGGAGGTTGTGAAGTATCAGTTTTGATTATAAACATTTACCAAAATTTAGTTTTGTGTTGGATAACGGAGATACACAAAAAGAAGCAACCTCATGTTATGAAGACTTTATCTTTTTATGTAAAAGTTAGTTATGTGTTGCAAGTGACAGAGTCTGATCTTTAATAAGGCTTATGGTGTAGTTGCTACTAAGAATTCATGTGTTTGTTGAATTGTCGTTTGCTTTCTTAGTTGTTAGCCATTGTATTTTTTTGGTTTTAAAAAGTGTTCCTGAGGCGCGCCTAGGCGCGAGGCGCAACAAGGCGCACTGCTTGGCGCCTCAGGGATCTGCGCCTGGGCAATTTCCATGAAGTGTAGAAAAAACGCATATTTTTGAATATTTTTTTTTTGGGTTTTTTGGCCCTGAGGTGGGAGGGTTTTCTCTTTGGAGGTCCCGCCCGAGTTGCGGTTCGAGTTCGATTCTTGTTGGGGGGCTATCCTTTGGCAGCGGTACTAGTGATCTAGTTGTTGCATACTATTATAAGCATATATACAAGGAACCATGCATGACATCTTCTCAAACGGGGCAAACTTGGATGCTGGAAGTTTTGAATGGCAATCATATACGATGTGTAAATGCATTCAGAATGCATCCAAACGTGTTTAGGAAATTATGTAGAGAGCTTAAATCAAACTATGGATTGCAGTCGAGTGATAGAATGTCAACCTGTGAAAAAGTAGGGATATTTCTGTATACATTGGCATTGGGTTTATCTAACAGGGATGTTGGGGAGCGTTTTCAACGTTCTGGGGAGACTATTAGTAGAGCATTTCATGAAGTTCTAGAGTCAATAGCTGGTAGAGGTAAAGGTTTCCAAGGTCTAGCACGCGACATTATAAGACCAAAAGATCCAACTTTTCAATTTGTACCACCTCAAATCTTGAACGACAAAAGATACATGCCGTATTTCAAGGTATTAATTTGCTTAATGTCATTCCTACTTGTGTACTTTTGTTACTTAACTAATGTTCACATTATATTTAGGATTGTATTGGATGTATTGATGGTACACACATAGGGGCCTGCATCACAGAGAGTCAACAGCTACCTTATATTGGTAGAAAAAGGGTACCAACTTTCAATGTAATGGCAACATGTGATTTCGATATGTGTTTCACATTTGTATCGATCGGATGGGAAGGATCAGCACATGACACGCGTGTTTTCCTTAACGCGACCCAAAATAGTAAATTCAACTTCCCACAACTACCTGAAGGTAATATTTAGAATTGTTTATACATATATTTGGAATTGTTTCGTGATACTTTTAATAAATTCCAACATCATTTGTTTTTCAACTCCTTTATTAGGTAGATATTATTTGGTTGATAAAGGATATCCAGACAGAAAAGGATACCTTGTTCCATATCCCAAGACAAGATACCATCAATCTCAATTTCAAAGATAGCCCCCGAATAATATGCAAGAAGCTTTCAACCGTTCACATTCATCTTTACGAAGTTATATTGAGAGGTCATTTGGAATTTTGAAGAAACGATTTAAGATACTTAGTAAAATGCCCAGATATAGCGTGCAGACACAAATTGATGTTATCATGGCTACGTTTATTTAATTGATTACATTTAGTATTATGTTTTTTTAGTTATGCCCATTTTGGTCATTTTATACATTTTACTAAAAGCTCCAGCTACTCTGCCAAACACCTAAATATTTAAAAAGCTACAACTTTCAGCTTTCAGCCACCAGCTTCCAGCCATCAGCTTCCAGCTTCCAGCCACCAGCTAGTTTTGCCAAACATACCCTATATCTCATCTTTATGTTCATAAATTCCAACATTGCTACATGATTCATTGAAAAAATTATTGCTACCTTCATCTCTAAAGTTAACTATCTTGATAATCTCTCTATAACTCTCAAGTTCTTTTCTCTATCCTAGGTCACAAACAAACACCTCATAAGAGATTGATCAAATGAGTTCCATTTGAGCACAACTAGGGATGGCAATGGGTCGGGTTTAAATAATCCCCAATCCGAACCCGATTAGATATACTTGTCTCAAAACCGTTGAGTTTCTATCGGGTAAATACCCGTCGGGTATCAGGTATGCCAAAGGATTTTGGGTAAACCCATTAATTAAAATAAATACCAGTTGGGTATAACCGACCCAAAACCCTCAGGTAAATACTAATAATTTACATTTAACATTATCACTATAAAAATATATCAAACACCTACAAAGTATATATAAAAACAATACTCAAATGCACATATGAGAAATATAGTGTATGCAGTTTTTGAGAAATTATTGAAAATATAATAGACTAATCGGAAATGAGAAGATTTTGGATTTATATACATACACACACATACAAAAATAAAAGAAGCTATATCGGGTGTACAATCAGGTAAACGGGTACATTTTATTGGGTAATCTGGTCAGGTAAATTGGTATATTACAATATCCCAATCCAACGAAAAAAACTAATCCTAAACCCAATTAGGCGACCCCAAACCGGTCCCAAATCGGGTTTCAGGTTTACCCATCGAGTTTGGGTTTGATTATGCACAACCTTTTTCCTAAATCTTTGTTTTGATAAATTAACCACATTAACTTGCAAAACTACTCCTATGGCCTTCTATGCCATTTCAAATTTTCGTATACCATTCAAACTAGTGTAACATATTTCTTATATTTTCACTTGATAAACATCAATAAAAGTAGGTACTATTAAATATCGCTACAAACTATGCATTTTGTTTTATTTATATCATTAATTTCTAATAACAAAATATATGAAAATGCGCTTAAATGTTCTTAAAGTATAACATTTTAATTTATAAATTGTTGACGCTTCATCAAACTTTTTGTTTTTGTTTTTTTTTTTTTTCAGAAAATAGTTTGTAGATAGCCAACCAGTTGAGTTGTCACTCCCTTTTGACTTACAAAGCTAATCTCATTTAAAACAAAACTTTGGTTTTTGTCGATGAAATGTTGATGTGTACGACTATTTGCACTCTCTAAAAACCTGTGAGCTTCGGAAGCCAGAGAACCAAAGGATCATAAACGAAGACAATGAAAAAAATGTTAATTCTTAGCACACTCTTTTCTTTGCTTAGCAACTTTCCCTGCCCCGGCCTTCAATGCCACAAACCCGTTATTCCGGGGCCCCACAAGAGAGGACATGCCAATCAGGTCCAAACTATGAAGTTGTTTTTCCTCATTCATCATGTGTTTTATCGGAGTTTGATAAAAACGAAACAATATACACGCAAGATCTTTATAAAAAAGACTAAATGCTTAGATGATAGATGATCTGTGATAAAATTAGCCTTTCAACAATGTCGTTCTCTTATTATCGCAATCAAAATAGTAAACACACTATAAGTTGTTGTTTACTGATGATAGGGTTAATGAATGCTTAATAATATGCCCATTTGTGTGTTTTTGATGTATTTATGATGTTTATATGCGGTGAATGGGATGACTACGCGAGCTTTGAAGAAATGAGAAACGTGAAGCGTAGTATTCAAAGGTGAAGACTTGAAGAAATGAGAGTGTTCGGGAGCTCAAGGAAGGTGAATCAGATGTTTAAATGATGTTTACATAGAAGAATTGAACACTCTCAGGATAAATGGCTAAGCGGATGGAATTAGAGCTGAAAAACGTGAAGCATGGTGTTCAAAGGAGAAGACTTGAAGAAATGAGAGTGTTCGGGAGCTCAAGGAAGGTGAATCAGATGTTTAAATGATGTTTATATAGAAGAATTGAATATTGGAGGGTGTTTGGATGAAGAAAAAGGAGTTTAGATGGTGTTTGGATAGGGAAAAATGAGATTGTAGAGTGTTTGGATACAAGGATTTGAAGGGAGAATAAGTTGGAAGGAAACTTGAAGGTCTCCACGTAAGCTACGGGTTGGATCTGTAGCTTACGGTTGGTTAATTAAAGAAAAAGAAGCAGATGCCGATTGTCTGTCGCGTAAGCTACAGATTTGTTGCGTAACTTACGGTCTGAAGATGTATGGTTGGGCGTAAGGCTGAGTCGTAGCCTACGGCTCAGTGCCGTAGGTTATGGCGGGTGTAGAGGAAATTTAGGAAAGTTGTTCTTTCAATTATAAAAAGAATTTTATCAACCCTAATCGACTTCTAAGCCTCCATAGACGAAAATTATCAAGCTTTGGGGGTATTTTGGAGCTACAAGCATCAACATTCATCATCATTCATCCATATCTTCGATTATTATCAACATGTTCGGGTTTGTTATTGAACTTTTTGCTATGTTTCTTGTAACCATGAGCGGCTAAACATCTTTGTAATCACCTCCGGGTGTACGGTTTTTTTGTGAAACTCTAACTCTTGTTTGATTTGGTTTATGGATTGTCTTTTAATCGTTTGAAAGATATTTGTGGTTTGAGTTATTTAAACAAGTCACGTTTGTGCAATTGCTTATCTTTTAGTCATTCGCATTCGGTTTTCTTGCATCGTGAGCAGTTTGATTAACGGGGGGTAGTTGTTATTCGTGGGTTGGTAATTAAATTGTATGAGTTATTATTAAAAACTTGTGTTTGATTATCACTTAACTTAAACCGTTCAACAAAACTATGTCTATGTGGTATCCAATCATTTAAACAAGGGTAGGGTGAATCATTGAACCGAAAACTAAAAGGGGGTTACTTCTTTAATATTATTGTTACAACTTCCTAAGTTCATTTTCTTAGATTGCAAAACAAATAACAAAACAATTCGACTTTAATTTTATTAGTTAATTTACAAAACTACGACTGTCCACCAATTCCGTGCGGATACAACTCACTTCTACCTTACTACTTATTTTCATTGTTTTTGACCGACCCAATGACATTGATCATTTACTTGTAGAAGAGAAAGAAACCTACAAAATAAAATCATATTATTTATAAGAAAAAAGAAGAATTAAAAAGAAAGGGAAAACTATGTTTTTTTTCATGAAGGTGAAGGTCTTATTCGGAGGTGGTAGAGTACTTCACATTCGCTCTTGCAGGTCCTGCCCCCACTCACACGCCCAGACTATGTTGTTTGAACCGGTTCCAAGCTGGGGTGGTGGTAAGCATAAGGCTCCCCCGAAAAATTTCCCGCCACCTGACACTTGACAGATGTTGCACACCCATAAGTCTGGAACCATCCATTTCACGTCTTCATTAAATCATTTATTGTAGGTGATATGTTTTATGCACAACTAATTATTGGTTGGTGATGTGTTTTATTTATTCTTATTTATACGCATTTGATATTGCTTCTTGTACAGGGTACAAGCACCAATGCATATAATACCATAAAACACAAATGACTAATATATGACAACTTTTATGACTCCCACTTTTAGACCTTTACCTTTTCCATTAAATATGGAGCTTAGGAATGGAATATGTCTCTTTAAAAAAAGTTAAAAACTTTTCTTCCTGTTTATAAAATATTTATATCATGTATAGTAATATTATTATAACCTTTTTGTGTCTAATAAGTAGGGTATGGATCATACATTGTATTTAGTTATCTAAACATTAGGCTATTAGGGGGATGCATGCCAGGAGATAAAATATGATTTTATTATTATATGCGATGATATTTTGTTTTTGAAAGTAAAGGCATAATTATGAAATATAGACACTAGTATACTTTTTCTAATAACTTAAAATTTGTTTCACTTGTGTTTGCTTATAATTATGAAAATATTGATTTTGTTATTATGTACGATGATATTTGGTTTTTGAAAGCAAAGGCATAATTATGAAAATGTAGAGACTAGTCCAAACACTATTCAAATAAGTTTGTCTATTAATAGTAGTATAATTGGATAATTTTCGATTAGGAGCACATGATGCGGTTGAACCCGTCGCTGCTGTTAGCAAAACCTACTCATGATGTCAGAGTTCGCCGATGTTAAAAATCGCCCTAGCAATCGGCCGATGCATAAACAGAGACACCCGGGAACATCCATCAGTGATAGACGGTAGACGATTTGTACAAAGCTACTAATTTTGTGGTATAGTGAAAGGTTGGGTAGGGTATAAGAAAAGAATGAAAGAGTTAGAAGATGAGGGAAATACACGTATAGGCTAAAATAGGGAAAGAAAGGACACGTGTGAGAGCTAGAATCGAACTTGGGTGGAGTGGGAAGAAAAGAACACCAACACCACTATACTAACAGGATACATTGAAAGTAAAATAGTACTATAATTTGTTTCCTTGTGTTGAATGAATAAATACACACTCTAGGGTAAGTACTCTAGCCTCATTCACTCAAATGGTGTCATGTCAAATTCACCCTCAAATATCCTAGAGAAGCATAGGAGGTGGCGGTGGTGTTGCCAAGCAGTTTCAATTGGATCTAAAGGTTTTAATTGGAGGTGAAATGGTCATTCGTCAAAATACACAAACCACAATACCCTTTTCAGCAACATGTTAGCGTGAAAATCAGGTCTGTAACCTTACCTAGAAGTGGGGGCGGTGTTACCTAGCCACAAAATAATCAAAAAGGGGTACCCGTAACATAGAGCAAGAACAAATTTAAATGCATGAATATGAACAAGAACAAACTCTTGTTTGTATCCGTTAGTTTCATTACAACATACAACTAAGACAATATTTTTATTTTTAAAGCTAGTCAAAATACCCAAAACAAGTTTGGTACATTGAGTTGAACTAGTCAATCATTTTTTTTACCCACGTTTCAGATTTCTAAATTTTATATTTAGTTATCGCATATAACATTAGTTATCCCACCTAATGTTATTCTTAATTTTACCATCATTTTTCACCACGAGACCCAAGCCCTCAATTTCATGGGAGGGGACTAGGCTATCTAAATAGCTCATCAGGAAAATGCTTGTCTAATTTTCTGCTCGGTTGTAAACACACATGGCCACCTAATGTTATTCTTAAATCTTAATTTTACACACATGTCCACCTAATGTAATTCTTAATTTTACCATCATTGTTCACGACGAGACCCAAGCCCTCAATCTCATGGAAGGGGACTAGGGCTATCTAAATAGCCAGAAGCTCGAACTCACTAGGAAATGCTTGACGGAATAGACTGGTGCGCTTTACAGTTACAATGTATCTCCAATGTTAACGCCTAACCTTAAATAATGTACAACTCTAATATTAAAACCTAATCTAAAACAATGTACATATTTATTGGTTTGAACGTAATTAAGGACTTGTCAATACATGATTAATGAATAACCTGAACACTTTGTGTTTTTTTTCCTGTATGAACAAAACCCCACAAAAAATAGTCGTTTTTTTCTCCGTTTTTTATATAGCACTATGGTATTCGTTGAAAAAATAATAAAGCGCTCGTTAATTTGGTGTAAATTTTTTCTTTAAAAAAATCTCGTATATAAAAAATATTAACATTTAAAAATTATGGGAGGAAATATGAGAGAGAAAAATCTAAATTTGTTTTTAAATTCTTTGTTTCCTAAAATAACTCAATCCCTTTTGTTTTTTAATTGGTGCCACATGGGATCTTACATGGCACTCTCAAAAGACAGAATGCATGTATGAATGCCATGTAGGACAACCCCTTTTCAAATATATATAGAATAGATTATACCCCGGGAATGTCCCGGGGTTGAGAAATCTAATATGACATATTAATTTTACATATGATATAGAATTATGCGCTTTACAGTTACATGCATGAAAGCTTCGGGTAGCACCTAACCTAAAACAATTAAAAATGTATCTCCAATGTTAACGCCTAACCTTAAACAATGTATAACTCTAATATTAATATCTAACCTAAAACAATGTATAACCCCAATGCTAACGCATGTTGAAAATAGAATTCATACTTACTGATTTGGACATAATTAGTGACTTGCCTAACGTTAAGATCAATATTAAAAACCACCTTACTACTACCTTCGGTCGCCACATCAGCCTTCGAGTTCACCCCTTCTGGTACTACAACTTCGTCTTTCTTAAACTTTGTTGCCAGCAAACGCGCCGCTTCTAGTAAATCTTTATCCTCCTTGACATCTTCTACAACAACTTTGTCCTTCTTATTATTGTCCACCATCTTCAACTTCTTTGCACGTGGTAAAACGACACATTATTCCACATCATCATCATCATAATCGGGTGATGTTAATGTATGACGGACAATGATAGAGCTGCAGTTGTTTAGTTTTCTCGGCAACACTTTCCGCCAATCGGAATAGCTATGATGACACATATGATCATAAAGTGTGTGATACGATGTGAGATAGTTACCACACACATAGCACATAAACTTCCCATCATCGTCCGCATACCGGAGAACAAGCCGGGTAGTTTTACTTTTACCTTTACCTTTAATCATATTCAACTTCAAGAATATGCAAAAGAAAATAATATTATTATCAGATTCTTGAATAGTAAACAATTATTATGAATATTATTATTATTCTGAGTTTAGTTTCCTGACCTTAAACTTTTCTTACGGATTAAAGAGAACAATGGCCAGAAAATTGGTTGAAGTTGCGGTGAAATTAAGGTTATATGAAGGCATGATAACATACGTACCACCAACATACGTATGGTATGTTTATATAGGTGAAATTAAATGTGGATATATGTAAATAATATATAGACCGGTATGCCAGGCCCGTTCAAATCGGGAGACTTTCCCAAAAATTTTAAATTCTTACCTATATATCATTATCTTTTCTTTTTTCCATTTTTACGAATTGGTCATTTAAATAAAAATAACTAATAAAAAAACTAATAACTATAAATATTTAAAACTTTGTTAGAAATCCAGGTGTACACCTGAGACATCCACGAGTCAAATAATAATAATAAAATTCTATAAAGATTGTAGTATACAAGTGCAATACATAGATGCAAGATTTTAGAACTAACACTCTTATTTAATAAATTTTGCATGTGTCCCTGTACGTTGTAAACATAGATGGGAGGTTCAAGAGTTTTGCTATTTTAGTTGTTATGATTCTGATTTGGGGTCGACCCAAAGTCAGAATGTTGTTGTTACTAATTTATTGATGTGTTAGGTTGAGAAAAGATTAAACATATAGTATGACCTTGAAGAAAGGAACCCTTGATCTCAGTTACAACTAAAGACCATCCACGTAAGCCGATGAAGGCTTGAAACTTGGGAGTAACAGAGTGTGATTCCATATGTAGCGGTTGTTGGAGCCAGCTTGGTTATGGAATCAACATGATTGTAAATCTCTAATGATGTATAGCAGCAGCTTGCGTGCTCGAAGGCTTCAAGGCTTCGGCCTGCTGCTGCTAAAAGCATTATTAGAGAGATTAATTCTAGAGATAGTATTTAGAGAGAGAGAGAGAGATAGAGAGAGTGAGAGAGGTCTGATTTCAAGACCAATCTGAATTGGATGTGTGGTTTGCCCCTCTATTTATAGAGTGTAGGATAGGCTAAAACCCTAGTGGGCTTATTTGTTGGACTTGGGCTTGGCCCAATATATTGATTATTTATTTTGCTACTTGATATATTGGATTGGCCCAATGGGTACCCTAGCACAATATCGTCCGTAAAAATCATGCACCACGGAATCGTCTCCTGAATCGACTTGGACAACTCATCTAAAACAACCGCAAAAAGAAACGGACTCAACGCAGACCCTTGGTGAAGTCCTATCTCAACAAGGAAGAAGTTGGTATCCCCTACAGGCGACCGAACACATGTTTTCGTCCTATCATACATATCTCTAATTAAGTCTATATACTTCCTAGGTAGCCCCCGACTCTCCAAACTATCCCAAATCAGTCTACTTGGCACACTGTCGTATGCCTTTTCGAGGTCAATGAACACCATATGCAAGTCCCGCTTCTTCTCACTGTATCTTTCCATCAATCTCCTTAGAATATATAGCTTCCGTTGTTGAGCGACCTTAGAATATATATCGCCAACAACTTTAGGCATATAGCTGCGAGATACGCGAATATTTGGTCGTGCATCTACTTTTACTCTTTCCTAAACACCAAGTATATTGTTACAACACATACGCAAATAATAATACATGCACAAATTTATACGTGCTATGATGTCGCGTGTCACATTTGTTCAAATCATTATTGATGGGAAAGAGTCTAGTAATAGTTTCCCCATCCTCCATCCACTCACAACCACATATTACACTAAACCCCATTACAGTTTCTATCTCCTCCACTCACAACCACTTTCAACAAATATTAAAAAATAAATACAGTTTTCCCGTTTTTCCCAAAAGATTCCCAAAGAATCCAAAATTTACCGATAAACAGTAGATTCCCCATTTTCTTCACTCACAACCACTTCTAACCCCATAAAAATTTTTAAGGTTTTGTCTCACACAAATATGAGGGCTCTATTGTGAATGCTCTAAAAGTGGATTCTCAAGTCTTTGTCCCTTACCACACCCACGAAAATGATTATTTTCGTTTTTTTTTTATTTCTTTTCATCAAATCTTATGGTTTTTAAAGAAAAACTTGAAATGTATTCAACAGGTCATGTAAAAACTCCTTCATAGGTCATGTAAAAACTCCTTCATACTAAGATAACAAGAAAACTTGATATTACATATATACAATGTACCATGTGTTGCATATATGCAGTATATATTATGTTGTATATATGCAATATATCATATATTGCATATATAAAATATAGAGTTTTGTTGTTTTCTCAATAAGAAGAGTTTTCTCATTATCATTTCTATACGTACATACATACATAAAATTATGCATAACATCCTAATAGCCCACCATCTAATTATTTTTAGCCCAAAGAATTAAAACAACTTTACTATGAATTATGCACCTCGCATCTCCCTACGTCCTTCTCGTAATTTGTTCGATTCTAGTCCCGCACACCTGCTTGCTTCATTTGCTTTGAAAATCCTAATACAAACTTTGAAGGTCTTCAAGAGACTAAGACGCAGTCTGGCTATATAGTTTACGATTCAACCACGTAGACTAGATATCCCCCTCGACGCTCCCTATACGATTCAGTTCTAATATGTTTCAACCTTCAACGCATCAGGTAATTGCTAATCGCTAGACAGTTTCAATTAAAAAAAACTAATATCCAATGATTGTCATAACAAGTAAATGAACCATATGTAATGTCCTTTCCAGCAAGTATAAAGTCTTAGTCTAATATTATAACTAGCAAGCATATTGGTATTGTGGTTCCAACCCTTTTTTATTAAAGATGTGGACTTCAAACTTTGTATGAAACCGAGCAAAAGCAATCCAAACCGAGCTCGAGTTCAAGCATAAATAATTCACTCGGTTATATAAATTAGAATTGAATCGAGCAGTTCGATTTAGAAACGAACTGAGTTCAAACAAGCCCACGTTCAGTCCAATTCGTGAACAACCCTATGGGGGACATTACTATTTGCATACCTTGATACCGCTAAGCTACAAGACCCTTCGTGAACAACCCTATGAGAGACACTACTATATGTATACATCGATACCACCAGACTACAAGACCCTTGCTATCGCGTGTAGTTAATGAGAGGGAGCCCAACTTACCAACAAAATAGGATTTTTAATCAATTTCTATATAAAAAAAACAAAGAAATAATCTTGTAAGAAATAAATAAATAAATAAATAACCATGTAATAAATAAATAATCTTTTGACTATAATATACATTTATTATGTCTAGGACATATTGAAGTTTTATTAATAAGAAGAAAAGGTTGTAATTTTGATGAGACAAAAAGTATGATCAGAGAATCCAAAGCAACTTTTTTAGCTGGTATTACCTGCATAACAACTTGTACATTGGAATACCAAAAATATGTAGGGAATGATTCATAAGTCGAAATCTTTATAGAACCTTTGACTCTAACATCCCAAAATAGAATAATAACAAGGTTTGGCCGGTTCGCCCTAAAAGACCTGGCATCTTTCAAAGTATTACTAGTTAAAAAAAAGTTAAAAAGGTAATTAACCTAACTATTGTTTTTTTTTTTTATCTGCAAACTTCAATTTCATTTCACTCAAAAATATTTACATGGCCGTGACTAACAAGTTACTAGCACGGACCAAAGAAAGACAACTATTTATCACCAAACTAGGGGTGTAAATGAGTTGAGCCGGGCCTGTGCTTGACTGGGCTCGAGCTTAGCTCGGTTTGAGCTTAATACTTTGATCTCGAACTCGGCTCGAAAGTAAAACCCTAGGATTTGAGCTCAGCTTGAAATAATGATAGAACAATTTAAAAATAGCTAAAAGTTCGGCTCGAGCTTGCCAATGTTAAATAACATGTATAGTATATATGAAATAATAATAATAATATAAAATTTGTTTGAGCTCGTTTAGGCTCTCGAGACTAACCGGTCTTTTTATGAAAATCTTGAGCACGGGCTCAATCTAAACGACTTATGTTTCAAGCTCGGGCTCGGGCTCGTTAAGGCTCAGCCCGTTCGAGCTTTTTACTGATCCGACCCGAGTAGCTATCGAGCCGTTGCGCATCATTTACACCCCTACACCAAACATAGACCTCACCAAATACAAAGAAAACATACAGCTAAGTTATTGGATTTTCAAACTTCACCCACTTTTCCCAAGTCCATCCTACTCCTTTGAGCCGATGTTTGACCCACATAAAAGCAATCATTTGTATTTCACCGAACAAGGCATCCAGTTTAACTCTTTTTCCGGCGAAGATGAGGCTATTTCGCGCGTTCCAAATTATCCAACAGGCCGCAATAATCACCAACCTCACTAAGTTCCTCTTTCTTTCATTTGCATTGATGGTATTGTGTATATTAACCTAACTAATAGAAGGTATAATATGATCCTTGAGATCTCTCTTCTCATTAACTTTCTTTTATAATTACATCAATATACAAGAATATGGAAATACATTGAAGACATTTAAATTTACTATAAATACATGGCAATCACATTAATTGTGTATTATTGTCTATTACTCTCCCGCAGTTGAAGCCGGAGGAGACCGTAAGCTGAGACTGGAGCGAAAATCCTCGAAAAGAACACGTGGGAGGCCCTTTATGAATATGTCTGCAACCTGATAGCGAGTGGGAACATGTAGAATACAAACTTGACCACGTTGGACTTGTTCCCTGACAAAATGAATGTCGAGCTCAATGTGTTTAGTGCGCTGATGTTGAATGGGATTCCCTGAGAGGTAGATTGCGCTAACATTGTCACAGTAAACCAGTGTTGCTTTAGTGTGAGGTCTGTGAAGTTCAAGCAGTAGATTGCGAAGCCAGCAGATTTCGGCTACAACGTTGGCAACACCGCGGTATTCAGCTTCGGCACTGGAGCGAGAGACGGTAGGCTGACGTTTAGATGACCAAGAGATCAGGTTGTCTCCATAGTATACACAATACCCGCTTGTAAGTGTCTGGGCAGCCAGCCCAGTCCGCGTCAGAATATGCTATCAGTTGAGGATTCTTGTGAGATCTTAACGTGAGACCAAAAGTGGACGTACCCTGTATATAGCGGATGATGCGTTTGAGAGCATCCCAGTGACCTGTCCGAGGTGCATACATATGCATGCAGACCTGCTGTACTACATAACTAATGTCAGGTCGTGTGAAGGTGAGGTACTGAAGAGCCCTGTCCAGGCTCCTATAGAGCGTGGGGTTATCGAACAGGTCGCCAGCCTGAGAAGAGAGTTTAGATGTCGTGTCAACAGGTGTGGCGACAGGCTTGCAGGAGGACATACCTGCACGTTCAATTATATCAGTGGCATAGGTTTGCTGAGACAGAAACATGTTATCCCGTTCCCTGGTGACGGAAATACCAAGAAAGAAGCTCAATGGGCCTAGGTCTTTCATGGAAAATTCATTGGACAGGTGAGTCATGAGCTGCTCACGAAGTGCCGAAGAAGAAGTGACCAAAATGATGTCATCCACGTATAGCAGAAGAAACGCGTTGTTGCCTTGGTCATTAAATATAAAAAGAGAAGCATCACAACCACTGTGGCGAAAACCCAAGGAGAGAACATAGTCTGTGAACCGTTGATACCACGCCCGTGGGGCCTGCTTGAGCCCATATAATGATCGCTTTAAGCGGAAAACATGATCAGGAAACTGTGTGTTGCGGAATCCCATGGGTTGATGCATGTAGACTGTCTCACTCAAATTGCCATGAAGAAAGGCATTTGTGACGTCCAGTTGATGTACATGCCAAGAGTTAGATAAAGCAATAGAAAGTACAGTCCGAATGGTAGCAGGTTTAACTACCGGACTAAATGTTTCACCACAATCTATCCCAACTTGTTGAGAGCGGCCGTCACAAACTAAGCGTGCCTTGTACCGCTCAAGAGTGCCATCAGATTTAAATTTATGTTTGAAGAGCCACATACACCGTATAATGTTCATGCCAGGTACTTTCGGGACTAACTCCCAAGTGTTATTCTTAATAAGAGCATGAAGCTCATTGGTCATGGCGTTACGCCATTCCGGTGAGGACAAGACCAGTTTTGGTGATTTCAGGATGGGAATGAGAGTGGTGGCAATGAGGTTAAAGGGTTGTTTGGGTTTAAATATCCCATCCATGGCACGGCTGCGCATTGAGTGTGATGGTTGGGTCGGACCGAATGGGGTGGCGTTTGTATTGTGGGTCGAGGGGATAGGGATGTGGGCCGGTTGGTTTGAAGTGTGGGCTGGTTGGTTTGGAGAGTTGGTCGAGGTAGTAGGGCTGGGCGGTGAGGAGTTAGGAGGTTGGGCCGTGTTGGAGTGGGAGTAGGCCGAAGGTAAGTCAGGGCTGTGGGCCGAGGTGGTTTGTGAGTGGGTTGAGGGGGAAGTGGGAGGATGGGCCGTTTGTTGTGTAGAAGATGGGGTGGGTTGCGAAGAGTGGGTTGGTGGGTAAGAAGATCTAGGCGGGTGTGATGTGGAGTTGGTGTGGGGCCACAAGTGGGGTGGGAAGTTGTTGGTGAGAAAGTCGTAATCGGTGGTAGGTGATACATGGTGTAGATGTTGAAATGGGAAGGAGGCTTCGTCAAAAAGTACATGACGAGAGATGGTGAGTTGTTTGGTTTTTATGTCAAGACAATTGTACCCACGGTGGGATGTGGGATAACCAAGGAAAACACATGGGTAGGATCGGTGTTGAAGTTTGTTGATGGTGGTGGAGGGAATTAGTGGGTAGCATAAGCACCCAAAAACTCTAAGGTGGTCATAGGTGGGTATTTGGTTGTATAGAAGGCGGGTTGGAGTGTGGTATTTGTGGACTTTGGAGGGGATTATGTTGTGTAGGTATGTGGCGGTTTCAATGGCATGTGGCCAAAGATTAAGGGGGAGGTGTGATTGAGAGAGTAAGGTGCGGGTGATGTTGTTAATGAAGCGTATTTTTCGCTCAGCTTTTCCATTTTGGGAAGAGGTGTAGGGACATGATAAACGGAATAGGATGCCATTTTTGTCAAAGAAATTTTTAAATGAAGTGTTGACATATTCCTTGCCGTTATCACATTGAAATGTTTTAATTTTTTTTATTGAAATTGGGTTTGGATAAGTGTATAGAATTGTTCAAAAATGGTGTAGACTTGGGATTTGTTGGAGATGGGAAAGGTCCATAAGAAGCTTGTATAGTCATCAAGAAACAAAATATAATAGCGGTGGCCCCCCGAGCTAAGAACTGGGGAAGTCCACAAGTCGTTGTGCACAATGTCAAATGGTTGCAAAGTAGTATTATTAGATAAATGAAAGGGAAGTCTAACACTTTTGCCAAACACACATGGTTCACATAATGTTTTATTCAACGAATTAAATAAAATAGAACGAGAATGTTTTAAAGCTTGAAGCAAAGCAGGGCCTGGGTGGCCAAGTCTTTGATGCCAAAGTGTGGAGGACTGAGCAGCAGTGACAGAAGTGGAAAAACAATGAAAGTCCTTGTTCAAAGTGTAGAGATCACCGCTGCTGTCGCACCAGATTATAGGAGCCCGGGTCCTGTAGTCCTTCACAAGAAAACCAAAGGGGTCAAATCCGACAGAAACACAATTATTTTGTGTGAATTGACGAACAGATATTAGTTTTCTAATAAGTTTTGGTGCATAAAGGACACGGTCAAGGGTAAAGGGTGGGTAGGGTGGTTTGAAGGTTTGAGGGCCATGTCCTAAAACCGGAATACGTGTACCTGAATTCGGATCCATGCTGATGGTGGCCCTAGTATCCATCACCCCCTGCGAGTAATCTGGTGGGTTTAGTGACATGGTGTACAAGGCTTGTTGGATGTCAGTGGGAGAATATGAGGTATGGTTGGCTTGGTTGGGACGGGCGCCCAGTATCCCTTGAGAGGGATTGGTGGCGGCCGATGGGGTCCAGTTGGTGTTAGGCGAGGGTGTGTAGGAAAGATAGGGACAAGGTGGGGGTGGGGCGGACCATGGCTGCCAGGTAGTAGGAGGTTGTGAGTTGGTCGAGGGTGTCCAAGGGGTGTTAGGCAGGGTCCAAGTGTAGGTGGTAGGAGAAGTCCATTGACCGATGGGTTGTGACCCGCGTCCGCGAGGCCAAGAGGAGCGGCCGCGTCCGCGTCCTCGTGACCTACCACGTCCGCAGGGGTTGTAGGGTGGGTTAGTGGTGGGTGGTTGGTTGTTATTTTGGCTTGGTGGTGGGTTTGTGTTTGAGGCGGTTAGGGCGTGGGATGCTTTCTGAGAAGCATGAAGTACACACTCGGCTTTTTCGTTTTCAACCCGGCATAGTTGAGAACGAACTTCATTAAAAGTAGTGGTGGGGTCTTTTTGTTGGAGGATGGTTGAAATACCCTCGTACGCATCTGTGAGACCCGCAAGAACATGGAGAACCAAACGCTTGTTTTCAAGTGGGGCATCGACATTAGCGAGTTAGCCAGCGAGGGATTTCATGGCTTGGCAGTATTCAGACATGTTGGAAAAATTTTCAAGGCGGGTTGTGGCAAACTTTTGCATGAGTTGGATAGCACGGGCGTTTTTGTTATCATGAAATTGGCCCTCTAATGCTGTCCAGGCATCATGCGCGCCAGGGATAAAGATGGTTTTTAGAAGATCTTTGGAAATAGTACCATATATCCATTGTAAAACAATGGCATCAAGTCTATCCCAAAGATCATTCGTGGGAGTGTCAGGGTTGCGAGGAGAGAGATGGTCAAGAACCTGGAAAGCCCGACAGTGAATGCGAAAGAGCTCGCACCACAAAGCATAGGGACCGGTATCGCTTTCCAGGATGATAGGTATGAAATTTTTAATGCTAGAAACTGTGATTGCAGGGTGAAGTTTTTCGGTGGGGGGTGGTTGGTGGTTCGGGTCAGCCATGAGGAAGAGATGAAAGGGGGTGAGAGGAGAGTGATAACAGGGGATGAAAAGGGGTGGCTGGAGGCCGCTGAAGCAGAAAGAACCGGCGGCAAAGGGGGGCGGCGGCGGAAGGGTGGTATAAGGATTAGCACAATGATACCATGATAGAAGGTATAATATGATCCTTGAGATCTCTCTTCTCACTACCTTTCTTTTATAATTACATCAATATACAAGAATATGGAAATACATTAAAGACATTCAGCCCAAGGCATTATAGCTTAGTGGCATCTTGGTGGTGAAATAAGACTTAGGGACCATAAGGTCCTGGGTTCGAATCTCACAAAGGGAGTTTTCTCATAATTATGAGTTTCCTCCTGAATTAGTGACTTGGTGGTGGAATATGATCGTGTGGCAACATTGGTGGCACGATGATACTCCAGTGTTCCGTGAGTGATTCCAATTTGTTGGCCGTTCAAAAAAAACATTAAAGACATTCAAATTTACTATAAATACATGGCAATCACATTAATTGAATATTATTGTCTATTACTAACTATAGTTATTCAAAACAGATTATGCGTTTTGGAAAAGCAGGGGTGTAGCTGCTTATAGATTATTGCGTTTTGGTAGCCTAAAAAACTGATTATCTGCGTTTTCAAAACGCAATCCAAACACTAAAAACTGATTATCTGCGTTTTCAAAACGCAATAATCTAAAAATCAGATTCAAAACGCAATCCCAAACACCCTCTTAATTTAAAAGGGATTGAATGTTCGGTTAATTTAATAGAACTTGAATTCATTTCGTTTAAATTAAAAGAGTACGAGCTCACATTAGCTAGCTTACTAACATTTAGGGGTGTTTGGGATTAATTATTCAAAACAGATTATGCGTTTTGAAAAAACAGGGGTGGAGCTGCTTATAGATTATTGCGTTTTGATAGCCTAAAAAACTGATTATCTGCGTTTTCAAAATGCAATCCAAACACTAAAAACTAATTATATGCGTTTTCAAAACGCAATCCCAAACACCCTCTAATATAACCATATAGTATAAGGTTATATTAGAAACCCTTGTTATAGTGAAAACTTTGGAAACTCTAACTTTCCGAGCTTTTTTTAATGAAAATTTTAGGGTATGTAATATACATGATTTTAAGCATTTTGAGCCAAAAAATTAAAAAAGCACCGAGCACTTTAAAAAAAAAAAAAAAAGATAAATAAGTTTTCGGATAACACATTATTAACACATGTTAATTTCGCTTAACATGTGTTAGTCAAAAACTTATTAATTTTTATTTTTTTAAAAGTGCTCAGCATTTTTTTTATTTTTTTGGCCCAAAATGCTTAAAATCATGTATATTGCATACCCTAAAATTTTCATATAAAAAAAGCTCGGGAAGTCAGAATTTCCAGAGTTTTCACTATAACAAGGGTTTCCATAAAATCCTAACTCCTTATAGTATAAGGTTAACCCTATATATATATATATATATATATATACACATATACATATACACACACACATATACATATATATATATATATAACTCAGCGGTAGAGTGTCACCTTGATGTGGTGGAAGTCATCACAAGTAGATACGGTTGGAGTAGCAGATCCTATAGAAACAAAGACAAAGCCCGAGGCTGATCCAGACGCGTACCTAGGTGGCGCAGCATCCCTTCGAGTTACTTGCCACCCCTTTTCCCCTTTCTCATATATATATATATATATATATATATATATATATATATATTGATTTAAATATTATTATATTTACATAGGCTCGTTTATTCTTGGTAGTCTATTCTAATTGGATAGGTCATGGATCAATATTGTATTAAGTGAGCTCCAAATTAAGCTCGAATATAAGCTCAAGCTCAATTAAGTTTATCTTGATACGAGCTTTTAACGAGTCGATCTGATAATGAGCTTACTTAGTTCGCTTACAAGCATAAACTTGATCATAATCTAAAATCTAAGATTTGGACATGTGAATTTGTTATCATCATTTAAAAAAAAATAAGATTCTACTTTCTATGAAATTATTCAGTTAATTAATTTTTTATAATTAGGTGTCGTAGTTTAAAACTTTAAATTGTTTTGTATTTGATCAAACCCAAATAAACTAATCATAGATAATTATAGTAAATATATATATTATTCGTTAGTGAAATCGACCTTCTTGACTCTCCTGATTGTGATAACTTATTTTATTTTTATTTCTCTTTGTATTATAACTTTATCCATAAAACTTTCCTTTAAAGATAAGGAAGGAACCAAAAGAGTTATCGGCCTATTAGTAAAGGAAAAGCCTTCAATAACATCGATGTTTGGGTTAGTGGTCTTGTTTTAAATCCTATAGATGACAGGATTAAAACCATAGTTGTCAAAGCGCCTAGGCGCACTCAAGGCGCATAGGCCGAGCCCGGAGCCTAGGCGCATAAAAAACGACGGTTTTTATAATTAAGCGCATAGTATAAAATACATTTTTTAGGGATTCTACAGACGTTTTAGGCTTGTTTAGGGCTACTTTAGGATGTTTTAGGGTTGTTTAAGATTTGTTCATGACTCATTTAGGATGTTTTAGAGGTTTATGTAACTTTTAGCATGAATTTGGCCGAAAATCAGCCCTGATAGTGCGCCTCAGTGCCTAGGCGCGCACCTCGCAGGGTGCAGCGCACTTGGTGTGCCTCGAGCCTAGGCGCGCTTTTAACAGATTAAAACAACTTCGTTGTTCTAAAAAAAGATTGTACAGAAAACTTTATTCAGTATACTAAATAATTGAAGACACATTGTACAGAAAACTCAAGACCAGTGACTCACAAACACGAGAAGACTTCTATTTAATCATACCAAACTTTTATATCCGACTGTGAATAAGAGAAAAAGATCTTGCCTTCTTTCCCTCCCACTCTTTGTTTCTTCCATGTAAGCCTTACAAAAATAAATAAATAAGTTTTTTTAAATATGTTTGTAAATTGAAGTGGATACATTTAAGTAAATAAATAAATACAAGATTTATGAATCTCCAATAAAATCAACATAAAGATAAATATGTTAATAATCGAAAAAATAAAACAATAAACTAACCATGACACATCTTTAATAAGCTAAAAATGAACTAAAAACAATGAAATTACGTTTTGGGGTGTACTAGGATTAGTACCTACCCATGAATTCTTAGTTTAGTGGTATGGTGTCTCCTCTTACAAATATGAGGTTATGGGTTTAGATCCTTGCAAATACAGAGTTAAATGGAAATAAGGTGAATAAAATTTGTTGTAAAAAAAAAACTAGGTTTAGCACGTCATGTTGGTCATTTATCCTTGTTTCTTAATAATAATAATTAAAAAAAAATAGAATAGTTTGTTTAGAGATCTCACAATAAAAATTATCCGTTTCTATGCTCTAAATTGTCTCCCTTAACAAACACTTTCAAATCAAAGGCGTTTAGCTTAGCGATACTAAGATATTGGATAAGGTTTTGTTTTTTTAAATTGGAGTTAATAGCTAAAATGAGGTTTGCTCAGTTTTGCTACATCAGTCTAAAATCGAAACTTTTTACATCTGGGTCCTTTTGTTTTACATTTTGTTGCCAAATTCGACTCTGACACTAAACCCAATTAACTATTGTCATTAACTCGGGGGTATTTTTATCTTTTTGGCTGCACCCCCTTTTAAAACCCAGTTTAAACAAAGTTATTCATACCCTTAGGAGACAAAAATACCCAGATGTAAAAAGGGGGCATCCAAAAAGATAAAAATACCCCCTGAATTAACGACAATAGTTAACTGGGTTTAGTGTTAAGGACGAGATTGGAAACAAAATGTAAAACAAAAAGACCAAGATGTAAAAAAGTTTCGATTTTGGACTAATGTAGCAAAACTGGTCAAACCTTAAGGACAATTTTGGCCATTAACTCTTTTTAAATTGTGAGAATTCAATCTCCATGGTGGAAAAAAAAAAGTGTAGTTTTGTTTTAGGATTAAAAAGTTTGTGAGTTGTCGTGCAAAACCTCTTACCCGCGATGTCAGTTTCAGCGACATACCAAGGTATTGTTTGTTTTTTCTGCAGGAAAATGTCTGCAGTTTGCGAACCATATCTGCAAACATCTGCAGGAGAAGAGGTGGACCAAAGGTCTGCAGGCTGCAAGAGGAAGACTGTTTGTTTGTTAACGTCTGCAGGCTGTTGAAACAAATTGAAATTTAAATAAACTATTTTTTTACAGCAGTCTGGTGGTGAACCGTGGTGGTGGACCATGGTGGTGGTGGTGGTGGACGGTGGATGGTGGTGGTAGACCGTAGTGGTGGTGGACCGTGGTGGGTGAGGAGAAGAGAAGAGGAGAAGACCTTAGAAGACATTGGAATAAGTTTGCACCAAGAATATGTCAAGAAGACCTTTTTGGGTGAAAGGTCTTCCAAAAAAACAAACAAAATGCAGGCCCCAAATGTCTGCACGCATCTACGCGACGCAAATAAAATTGTCAGAAGTGTTTTTAAGCAAAAAAACAAACAGCCCCCAAGCGGAGGAGTTGTAATGCCGCAATTAAATGAAAATAAAAAACGGGCAGTGAGCCAGTGACTTACTATGCAAGGCATAGTGCGACTGGTCATAGGTTTTGACAATGACTCTATCTTGGGCTTAAAATGTTCTTTTTCTCCTAGTTTATCACATTCAAGGAAATATTATACCGACATTTCTTTCTTCCAACTTTATCCTCTTTAGCACTATCTATATAGCCATACTTGATCACACACTCAACGACAAAATGTACCATCCCTCATGTTGTATCTTTTTAAATCTTGATCCACTTTAAATGTAGTAAATTTAGGCACAAGATTTAGACTTATTATACAATTTGGTAAGTGTAAGGTGCAAAAACAAAAATTAAAAATTAAAAAAAAAAAACACGATAGTCGTTATACTTGGCAAAACGGGCAGGCCGGGTAGTGGATTAGAATGGATTCGCATGGTCAACTCTAATAATCATGTATCGAACGTTTATGTGACTACATATAGAGATAAGTTTGTATGTGTATTATGTATATTTAATGTTAGACCATCTAAACGATGTGAGAAACTCATGATGCCCGAAAACAAGGCTAGTTCTTTTCTCTTTTTAATCCCTTCTTCTTTTCTAGTTTTGTATATCTTACGTAACTCAGATATGTCGTTTTTAATAATTTACGAGGACAACTGAGTTTCTCTCTCCATTCCTCCCTCCACATAAGCTCCAAAACTAATGGATTTACACAAACTTTTTCTGATGTACTCTCTTGTCATGCTATTTTATATCTAGTTCATACCTCCAGCAAAAAAATTGGTAATATTGCTCGAATAGTCTATGTGGTTTGCCCAAATTTCACCTTTAGTCCTCAATTTTTAAAAATTACATTTGTAGCCCTCAACTTTTGGTGTTTCTTGACTCGGATAGTCCCTAGACTTAACGGATGTTAGATTATCCAGTTAAGTGGGTGTAAAATTACTAAACTTTTGATGTTTCTTAACGAAGGTGGAGGATGGTGGCTGCTGTTGATGGTTGTTTGGTGTGAAGGAGATAGAGGTGTGTTGTTTGGTTGGAGTTGATAAAGTCACCGGCACCAGTCACCGTACCCGTGACCGTCTAGTCACTGTCTCTCTCTCTTACGCAACACACATAATGTGTGTATATGTGTGTTCTGTTGTTTGATCCAGTTAAGGAAGAAGACGGTATTTGGGTTTTTATACCCAAAATTAATCAAGGAATGTTTGGCAGCGAGGATATCATCTGGGTCAGAAGCGTTTGGTAACGGGTTTACTGACAAATTTAGAGGTGTTTGGTTGAGGTGTTGGTGATTTGTGGATGTGATGGGCAGGGAAGATGAAATGGGTGGTGGCTATGGTGGTTGGGATGTCGATGGTGGTGGTGGTGGTGGTGGTGAAAGTGGAGATGGGTGGTGGTGGTTTGTGGAGGTGATGGGTTAGGGAAGATGAAAGGGGTGGGTCCCACTAAGAATGGTTGAAGAAACATAATTTGTTAAGGGGTTAAGTGGGGTCTATTTATATTTTATTAATTAATTAAATTTTTTTATTTTTATTAAATTAAGGGTAGTTTAGTAACACCAAAAGTTGAGGACTACAGATGTAGTTTTTAAAAGTTGAGGACTACAGATAATCTAACCTCCGTTAACTCCAGGGACTATCCGAGTTAAGAAACACCAAAAGTTGAGGACTACAGATGTAGTTTTTAAAAGTTGAGGACTAAAGGTGAAATCTGAACAAACCACATGGACTATTCAAACAATTTTCTCTTTCTCACTCTCTTTTTTTTTGAACGGTGACTTTTATATGAGTGACCCAATGTCACACTGCCTAATCAGTAGCCCTAGCCAATGTCTGCCCCAGACTACATTGTGTTAACCGGACCCACGTTGATGTATCAGACTTGATGACAACGTTCCTCCCAGAAATCGTATTGACTCCATACGAATTTCCTTGTTAAAGTAACAGCCTGGTGATATGTTGTTGAATTAGTTCTCTCCTCAACTATGCAATTTATTTTTCTATAATATAACCATATGTTTAATTAGTAAATAGATAACTAGCAAAATAGATCTGTTTGTATTTTCGTCACGAGATGATACAAAACTCCATAAAATATGACATCGTTGTCAACCATCTTAAATAAAATTAAAATAAAGAGTGACAAATTGTAATTTAATTTCTTAGGTGAGCAATCAATTTGCATGTAGGCCCCTAATAAACATCAATTTAACCAAATCTTAAAGGGTTACACATTTCCCCATGATAGTGACTACAGGTACATCTTCAGGGACCACATAATAATTTAGTACTACTGTCCTAAATGACTAAATATAGTAGTGATAGATATATTATTATCCCAATTGCTGTTTGATTATTCAATTCTTTTTTTTGCAACTCTGAAAACTAAGCATTTTATTAGGCTATGGGGTGTGGTCATCCTTCCTCCTTCCTTCTCCTTTGTCCACATCAGCGCCACGTCATTTCCCCCTTCCCCTCTCCCAAACAAGGGAAATGGTTCCCCCTCCTTCCCTCTCTACTTTCTTTCTTTTTTAATTATTTTAAAGGGAAAAAAGACAAAATTTGGCTAATTAATATGGAAAAAGACAAACAAAATGATAACATTTATCATCGGTGAGCTCGGTGAATTCTTACCGGTTTTGCCGAAGCTTCATCGGGGGGGGGGGGGGGGGGCGGTGTTCCCCGTCGGCAAAGAGGGCCAGATCAGCCACCGATCCCCTTCCCCGATCCCATACCCCTCAGCCTTATAAGTTGGACAATGAGAAAGAAGTTAACGAAACTTGTGACTCTAATCAAGTTTAATGAATAAAGTTTGTATTTAATAATTAATTAACATTGTAGATTTAAGCTCAGCTCATGAATCTTTTGATTAGTCAATCCAATTGTCCAAATAGACCATGGTCGACTAGTTTACATGCACTCATAGCTAAGAAAATGCAATGTATTTCTTTTGTTAAGTTATAGTGTAAACTATTAGTCTTGTTTACTATACTATACAATAATCCGTATATCGGTTTGGTAATTTCCCAAAAATACTTTGCTATATCTAAATACTCCATGTATTGTACACCCTCTCCCTTTATACGCCACGAATAGAGTCATACGCGACATAGAGGGAGTCTGGCAATGACAATGACAATGTTGTGACTTCATATACTTCACTTGTACGTCGTGTATGACCATATACGCACGTATAGATCTGACAAGACTCGTGATTGTTGGGCATAATTATTAGAACACATTCGGTCAAAACCGAATTTCCCACCAAAGAAGCTTCCAATTCAAATTAATTTTCTTATTGTAACTTACCAATTAATTGGTCAATATTGTAGTCAATAGCACATAGACAATAGCTCTAATATTCTAGTGAAACGTTAATTCCTATTTAATTCTAGTTAATCATTAGTTCCTAGTTAATAGCTCCAATCTTGTACATAAGTAAATCTTTGTTCAATGACAAAACACTTTGATACTTTCATATGGTATCAGCCAGGTTTTGCAAAACCTAAACACAAACACCCTCTCTTCCATGGTCGATAATATTATTACCACCACCCATGTGACCGCTGGCATAGCAACCACACATTTGGTCACCACGGTCAACTTCCATTCATTTCTAAAACTCATGTCCGCGTATAGCCAACGACCCTTCCTTGGTAAATACCAATGGTGTTTTCTCAAAGGACATTCATTAACCTCATGCCCATCATTTAAGAAAGCTCATCCCTCAATCATTCCTCCAGCCTACAACTGATCCAATAACCAACCAAAACTGCAAGCACACACGATGGCACCCACCCCACCGTGGACTCCGATTTATCTTGGTTAAAGGATAGTGGTGCCTCTCATCACATTATCAATGATCTTAGTGCACTCTCTATGTATAGGCCATACGATGGTACTGAGGAACTTATCATCGGTGATGGTTCGTCCCTTAAAATTACTTACATTGGCACCATGACTCTTTATTTTTCTAATGTTCCAATTGTTCTTAAAAATGTTCTTTGTGTTCCTTCTATCTCTCGTAACATCATATCTATCTCTCGCTTATGCCATACTAATCTTATTTTTCTCTTCTTATTTTGTCATCAGAGACTTTCCCACCAGCCGAACCATTCTTCGGGGAATCACTAATCATCGTCTCTACGAACTCTCATCAACTATGTCTTCTCAAGCTTTTTACTTGCAAACCACCAAGTCTTCATGGCATCATCTCCTAGGACATCCAAATTTCCGTGTTTTACAACAATTAGCTTCCTTTGCTCCATTTATTTCTAGCAAGCATGAATCATGTAATTCTTGCTGCATCAATAAAAGTCACAAACTTCACTTTCATTCAACCTCTTTAACTTCTAATACACCTCCAGAATTAATCTTTTCCGATGTTTGGTCATCTCCAATTACATCTTTTGATGGTTACAAATACTACATAAATTTTGTTGACCATTTCACAAAATACATTTGGATTTATCCATTAAAACATAAATCGAACTCTCTTAATACTATCATTCGATTTCAAAACCTTGTTGAGAATTTTTTTCAAAACCAAAATCAAACAATTATTTTCAGACAATGGTGGAGAATACATCATACTATCCTCTCACCTAGCCTCTTGTGGCATTTCTCGTCTCACCTCTCCTCCTCACACACCTAAACACAATGTCTATGCCGAACGACGTCATCGCCACATTTTCGAAACCGGCCTATCACTACTCTCTCATGCTAAAATGCCTCTAAAATTTTGGCATTTTGCTTTCACCACCGCCACTTATCTCATAAATAGATTACCCACCCCCACCTTATATAATGATTCTCCTTATTTTCGCGTTTTCCATATATATCCAAACTATGAAAAACTTCATAGTTTCGGTTGCTTATCATACCCTTGGTTGCGACCATACTCAAAACATAAACTTGAGTCTCAGTCAAAACCGTGCATTTTTATTGGCTACTCATCCTCTCAAAGTGCTTTCCATCTCCTTGATCCCCTCGCTCATCGGATCTACACTTCCCGTCATGTCCACTTTCTTGACCATATATTTCCCTATGGATCCCTTTCTCAAACCTCTACTTCCATCTCATCCTCACCCGAAACTTGGTTACCCCTCACCACACAATCAATTTCCCTTTCTACACCTTCTTCCACTCCTCCTCAAAATTCAACCCCTTCCAATCCCACTACCACTGCTTCTACACCTTCTTCCAACCAAACCCACTCCACCGAACCTCCACAACCACACATCGAACCCTCTCAACCACCCACCGACCCTCCCACCAATACAAACCCGATGCCTCCACGCACCCCCTCTGACTTATCCCCCTCTTCTCAACCTATCGGAACAATTCCCTCCCCTACACCTGAATCAACTACTTCTCATCGAACCCGTAAACCGAACCCAAAGTATCATAAATCCGACTTTGTCTTATATCATTCTACCACTCACACCCTTACCGATACCACGACCATTACCCAAACCCTCAAACAACCATTATGGCAAAAAGCCATGCAATCCGAGTTTGACGCTCTCGTACATAATCAAACTTGGACACTCGTTCCACCCGATAATGCTCCTAACCTTGTTGGATGCAAATGGGTCTACCGCACTAAATTCAAACCCGATGGTTTGGTGGACCACCTAAAAGCACGAATTGTTGCTAAAGGCTTTCATCAACGTCCCGATTTAGATTATGTTGAAATTTTTAGTCCCATGGTTAAACCCGTCACCTTACGCCTCATCCTTGACATTAACAACGCCTTCTTACAAGGCACTCTAACCGAATCGGTTTATATGTCTCAACCACCCGGCTTCGTGGATCCTTCCCACCTTACACATGTTTGCAAACTTAACAAGGCTATTTATGGTCTTCGTCAAGCCTCCCGTGCTTGGTATGATGAACTCAAACACTATCTTTTATCAATTCACTTTAAACCCTCTATCTCCGATCCCCCCTCTTCATTAACAAAGTCACATCTTCTACCATCTTCATCCTAGTTTACGTTGATGATATAATCATCACCGGCGCAAATCCATCTCTCATTAACTCTTTCATTAAAACACTTGCCACTAGATTTTCTCTAAAAGATCTTGGAAACCTCTCATACTTCCTTGGTAACGAGGTCATACCTCACAACCATGGCCTATTCTTATCTCAATCCAAATACATCCTTGACATTCTCACAAAAGCTAATATGAGTAATTACAAACCGTCGCCCACACCGATGTCTAGTTCCTCTACTATCACCGTATTGGATGGTGATCCCTTACCATCCCCGACCGAATACCGTGCTGTTGTCGGCGCATTACAATATTTATCTTTAACCCGTCCTGATATCTCTTTTACAGTTTATAAGCTTTCACAATTCGTGCATAGGCCAACTACTACACATTGGGAAGCTATGAAGAGATTGTTCTGATATTTACATGGCACTCTAAATCATGGAATATTTTTCAGACGTCACTCACCTCTACAGTTCCACGCCTTCACTGGTGCAGATTGGGTCGGCAATCGACCATCTTACTGAAGCACAACCAGCTATATTGTTTACCTCGGTCAAAACCCAATCTCATGGAGTTCTAAACGTCAACCGACACTTGCCGGTTCATCAACTGAAGCTGAATTTCGAGCTGTAGCTTCCACAACAACTGAAGTGCAATGGCTCATTTCCTTGATGGTTGAACTCGGCTTCAAATCCATGGTCACCCCTACCATTTATTGTGACAATCTAAGTGCAATACACTATTCAGCAAATCCGGTTTTCCACTCACGTATGAAGCACCTTGCCTTAGATTTTCATTTCGTTCGTAAAAAGGTTCAAGAAGGCATTATCCGCGTCACTCACATCTCCGGAGACGATCAACTTACGGATGGTTTAACCAAACCTCTTCTACACCAACGGGCCCAACTTCTCACCTCCAAGACTGGTCTCCTTTCACGATCGTCCATCTTGCGAGGGCATATTAGAACACATTCGGTCATAACCGAATTTCCCACCAAAGAAGCTTCCAATTCAAATTAATTTTCTTATTGTAACTTACCAATTAATTGGTCAATATTGTAGTCAATAGCTCATAGTCAATAGCTCTAATATTTTAGTCAAGCATTAATTCCTTGTTAATTCTAGTCAATCATTAGTTCCTAGTTAATAGCTCCAATCTTGTATATAAGTAAATCTTTGTTCAATGACAAACACTTTGATACTTTCATATTAATGGCGTGTGGGTGTTTGTGCACCACCTATACGCTTCGAATAACACTATACGGGACGTATAGGTGAGTGTGCAGAGTGTACCATTACCGTGACCCAATCTAAAAGTCGGTATATCTTTTCAGTTTTAAATATTTTTAGCACTCTTAGATGCAATGAAATGACTCGCTACTTTTGAAGTAGTAAGTAATTAATTAATCATTCTAGATGTTTGAGTCGTGAAAATGGTGTCTTATATAGCTCGCTAAGAATAAATCTAGTAACACATGAGAGAATAAGGTGTTTGAGTTGGTTCCAGGTATAAGGGTCCAGTTAGCCACTGTTAGGTGAGACATTTGATTCTAGTTAGGTGGAATCTTATGTATCGACATGCCGTTATAACACCCACGTTAAATTTGGCTAGGGAGACTGATCTCTAACATGATCAATATCCAAACTAGGATGCAAACGAGTATAGATAAGAGGGAGTGGCGAGCAAGGCCAAAGGGATTTTGTCCTGTTATGTAGGTGTCACATAGGCAAAGAGAGTTTTACCCTCCAAATCATAAAAATGAGGTGGTGGTGTGCAATGACAAGGGATATTTGTTCATTTTTTAAATCTATTTTTATTCTTACTCTTAAAAAAATCAATTAAACCAAACAAATGGGAAGAGCACGTTGGACCAAAGAGGGAAAGATAGCCTTGGCTACGGCTTGGGCGGTTGTCTAAGATGGCACACCTTCTGCTGGATTTGCTTCGTTTTGAAATGTTGTTTTCCATCATTTTCGTCGAAATATGAGTCACATAAGCCGCATTTTAGAGAAACTCAATTTAAAGCACAAGGATGCGTAACAAGACATCAAGAATTCATTTACTCTATAACGAGGTAATGAATGGCAAGGGTGATGCAACGGATGAAGAAGCGATTGAAGTACTAAAATCAACTTCAAACATGTCTACGGCCAGAAATTTAACCAAATTTAGACATGACAAATTTGAGGGCCAACCATCACGAATGATGAAAATATGTAATTAATTAAGGGGCTGCTTGGTTGATTAAGTGTTGAATCATTAAAAGGTCTGAATGATTAAGTGCTGAATGGTTCAGTTATGCACAAAGTCTGAATGATTCAGCTCTTAATCACTCCATTCATAGCCTTTTTTTAGGTTGAAACAAACAGTCTGAATGCTAAACCATTCAGAGCTAAATGGTTCGGAGCCTCATTAAGAGGCCACCAAACATGCCCTAAGTATTTATTATTTTATTTTATGTATTTGAGGGCCAAAACCAGTGGGATTCTCCACAGGGGAAGGCAACGCTGGGCAATCGGGAAGGAGGGGGCGATGTTCCAGCGTGGAGGTCCTTGCCCTCCCCCTCCAACGCCCCCACTCTCTATGGTCTTAAGATAGACTTGAAGGTGGAATGTGCACTACCCTCAAGACCCTCACACCACAAAATTGTTTCTACCCTCAATAAATAACCTTTCAATGGTCATGTTTGTGTTTATTGTTGCGGCAATGGGTACCCGTGAGGTGGTACCCGAACGCCTATCCATAAGGGATGGTAACGGTGTTACCGCCTGATGTTCAAACCCACAAGCCTTTGCGGAGGATGCCTCGGTAGCCTAATGTAGAATAAATGAGGAGGCTACTTTGAAATATTATAATTGTTACTATAACAAGGAAATGATCGGGTTTAAGGTTTGAGACTATATGGGTTAATAGGGTTCTTAGGCTTCTGGATCGGTCTGCACAAAGAAGCACACACCATTAGCCTCAACGCATGAGAGGACCTTCGGCATGAGAATAAGTATGTATTCATTTTAGAGTTGAGAAACATGAAGGTGAGAATGTAAAAGTAAAAGAGTTGAAAGAGAATGAGTGTATAGGATGACAACTTTAGGGACCTCCTTATATAGGCAGTAAGTTCCCGCCCATGAGTTCCCTTAGGGAAGCTTTGACCCTTCTTCTTTATCCCTGCAAACAAGTCTTGCCTTGTTGGTATAAAACCAACTTTTACTACTTTTGAGGCCCGATTCATCCTGTTCGATGTGAATGACATAGATCAGATCAAAAGTTGACATACCTTTTAACTTTTTCACAAAATTACTGTTCACCTTTGTAGCCGCTACCATAAGGTAGCTTAAAGCATCTTAGGCTCCCTAGTGTTAGCTCCGATGGGTCATGTGTCTTTGGTGCTTTATGTTGCTTTAATATTTATCGGTGGACTAATTGTTTAGACCTTAACATTAAAACACACACAAAAAGGCAAGTGTACCCTATCATATATGTAGTAAAGCATAGATAAGAACCAAGTATCGATCCATAGACGCGCGTGGAGCGATTATACTGAACCGTTGTCACTGATTTACAGGTAGAAAGATAGGTGAATGTTTGTTGTAACCAAGTTAATCTAAATTAAACCAAAAGCATAGCAATAGCAAATATATATATAAGACTCCAAATAGCAAAATAATTATATAAAGACTTGTTTTTCATACGACCTAAGCATGTTAACTAAGGTTGAACCCGAACCAAACACTTTAATCAATCTTCCCATTTTCAGACAATTAGTATCCCTTTCGGGAATCCTAACATGACAACTCTTCGGAAAGCTAACACGATAAACACATGTTAACCACCTAAAATTGTTCATTACCGAGCTATTGATATACACTCGTGCAAATATTTATAGATAGGTTAGTATCCCTTTCGGGATTCCTCAACTCACTCAATCAAGAAAGCTACACCGATAAACACAATATAGCAACAACAACGAGCATAAACTAGATTCATACATAATCAATCTTATCTTGTACACTTTGAACATAAATCTATTAGGAAAGCGATTTCAACCAAAATCTCTAAACAAAGATCCTTAATCATGTAAAAGACGCACAATAACACCATTTAGCCGATTAAAGCTATTTTACGTGTAAGTCAATACTCTCGGTTATTATTGAAATTACCTTTTACTAAACCAATACCTGGTTCTAGTTTCATGGTACAAAGTTACTAACAAGTTATTAACTTTGTTAACAAAGCATAAATTATGAGTTTTTAACCATATCTAACCCACACTTTGCTAATCATCCAAGGCACAACAACATCAAACGAGACTACAACAACAACAGGATATGTTTGCATACAAATCATGAAGATTAAACATGAACATAAAGCTTAAGGATTCATTCATCCAAAATAACACACAAATGTTTAAACAAGAAACAAGCTAAGTATTGTTTTTGCACAAATCGCTTACTAATTCATACTAAATACATAAACTAAAATAATAGCTAACGAACACTTGAAACAAGCAAAAACCATGAAATGATTCAAGAAATCAAACCATAAACAAGTGAGGTTAAGACGGAACGGATGATCGGATCAATCCCCGGGACTCCGGGCTTCAAATGAACGTGATTAGCAACTGTTCAAGGCTCCAAAAGTCACATGAGAAGGCTCTCAAAACTTCTTGAGATCAACCGGCATTGAAAACAGGGGTTTAGGCACGGTTTTAAAGGTTGTTATAGGGTGAACGGTCGTTCGGGTACCCACTTGGCCGACAACCTTGTGTACAGGAATGCGGGCTTCGAGAAATGTTGTTTAAAGTGTTTTTGGATTAGTGAATGCCCGTTCAGATTGACACTGGTAGAAAGGTGGTTTAAAAGGTCTTGTCCCAGTGAATGGCCATTCAGTCAATTCGAACGACCATTCAGATTGACACAGCATTCTGTTTCGCGCAAAAACCTTTGTCTTTCTTCGGGTTTGCTTCCAGAACACCGTTTATGACCTGTAATCATAAAGATACCCAAATAAGTATCAATTCCTCGTGTATAAGGTCAAAAATGTATATAGACGGGGACTTTTATATATATAAATTGACGTATATCAAACCTCCCCACACTTAAAAGTTGCTTGTCCCCAGGAAAATTCAAGTATAAAACTAACAAATACCCCCAATGGCAACACGAGTAGCAAACCGGAAAGTTAACAAATTATACGGGTAGTTGGTTTATTAAAAGACGTCATCAAAGATTTCAAACCGACAAGTACTTGGAAATATATGTAAAGAAAATCAAAGCAATGGTTTACATCAAATCGACTTAGCATGCATATCTGTAACACCCCAACCGATGGCGGAATCATCGAGGTGTCACGTAGTGACGATTGTTCAATAGCTCATGGACTAAAAGTGTAAATTTGAATACATTGAATTGAATAATTTATTACATTGAAAGGAAATTACAGGATACAATAGTTCTAAAGTAACAAGTCTAGCTAAAATACAATGAAGTCAAAACCTAAATATAAATCCAAAGCTTAAAAGAAGCCTCTCAAAATAACCGAAAACATGTATGAAAATAGTATATGTCAATACAAAAATGTATTGGTGAGCATACCCTGTTTTGAATACATATAGTAGAAAAAGTGTTTAGCAATTCATGTGCGGTACCAATTGCACTTATGTAATAAGCAGTATCCGGGTCAAAACCAACTCTAAGACAGTATGACATGAAATGTATATATAGTATGCACTATTGATAGTAATAAAGACATACATAACAATGACCAATGTCTCTCAACAGAGTCAACATAGGGTATATACCATAGTACTATTTATTGATATGACATGCCCAAACGGTTAATGATTTTGACAAGTCATAGATACACACAACTAATATAAAGCAAACACGCATGAGAATTGCATTTAGTGAAAGAATTTCATTTAGACATAGTGTACATGAGTAGCCCCGAAAGAGTAAAACATGAAAAATGGAGAAAGATATACTCACATTCGCTAAGCTTAATTATCCTCTAACCGTTGTGAAGGTATGTGAGGCGAATCCCATAGACTCAACCTAAAGTTTCAAGTTTTCAACATAAGTGTATAAGCTTAAAAGAGTCTAGGGTTCCTAATCTAAGGCATCTAGGATGTCTAGTCTAAATTTGGGGGTTTTAAGTTTAATATAAGGATGAGGCGCCAAAACAATTAAATAGTTTATAAGAATCATAATACACGAATCTATGAGGTAAATCGAGGGTATAACTTAGGTTCATATTACAAATATAACTAAGTTAAATAATAAGGGTCGTGATAAAGAAATAAATTTAATAATCTTAAACTATAATTATTAATATTTATTAAATTAAATATAAATAATTATATTGATTATTAATAAGTCATAAATTTGAAATAAATTATAGAATGGTTTTAAAAATAAGGTTTTCTATGGAAACTTTATCTACTGACCTAGAAAGTCTGAAAATATTTTTTTATAGAAATTTTGTAATTAAAATCAATTCATTATGAAGTTTATATGTTTAAATGTTAATCTACTCCATAAAAATGAGATATCATATAAAAACATTAAAAAACAGAGGAAAACTGATGTGAACATGATTCTAACATGAGGAAATACTTTTACACAAATTTTCATATTAAAATAATTAAATTTCGATTTTATTGCACTTCAACGCCCATTTTTATGTTACAAAACGTAGTCCATTCAATCCCCTATTGGTCAATATGTATTTATAAGTATTTATTACGAGTTTTGACCAATAATCACTTCAAACTACTATAAAACCCTCACCTATGACCCATTACACTTTGCACCTCTAAATCGACTGTTTCAATTCGATCATCAAAGATTTCAAACCGACAAGTACTTGGAAATATATGTAAAGAAAATCAAAGCAATGGTTTACATCAAATCGACTTAGCATGCATATTTTTACACCACTCACAATGTTCACACACACTCGGCTTTATTTGTGGATCATACATATGAAATGTGTATGTGTAAACTCTCAATGTCTAGACAATGACTTGTGCGATATATATCATATGCTTGTTAAAAGATCTAATCTCTATCAATTCATATACAGAAATGATAGGCAATGCTAAAGGGTGTGGAAAAGAAATAGAAAAAATGGCCAAATGGTCAAAAACTCGACGATTATACCTTAACAAGTAAATAAATAAAACTAAACATATAACGGGTGAAGATTGTTGGTTTGGGTTTTCGAGGATGATGGACGATAATTGTTGTGGTCGACGGAGGCAGGTGGAGAAGATGGAGGGTGAGTGGTACGACGGGAAGTGAGTGATCGGTGGTGGTGGTGGTGGAGGTAGGAGTGGGGTGTGGTGGTGGTAGCGGGGGATGGGGGTGGGGGTTTAGTACAAGTGAATGAGAGTGGAAAATAGAGAAAATGGGTTTGTAAAAGGGTTCGACAGTGGTGGAGAGACAGAAAATGCAGGTTTGGAAATTGGCTACCAGCAATACATGTCTTCAGGGGAAGAATATGTGGCTTGAGCAGAAGAAGGTCCAATTAGAGTAGAGCAACACATCAACACATTGTTACTTAACACTATTCATGGACGTTCAAAAACTATATTATGTTACGCAATAAGGAATGTAGTAAATGACTAAAGGATTTTTTTTTACCTAGTGGTATCAATAAGTTTAATAAGATAACCCCTACCCCCTTAGTGGTGGATTCTAATCTAGTTGTGGACAATGGTGAATTATCTAAGAGTAATTTAGTGAGTGTGTGAGTTTGTTGTTTAATATATATAGGGTAGGGATCCTAAGAGAACCAACTCCTATTTGAGAACTGAGAGAACCATTCTGAGCCACACATTTCATATAAAGGCAAAAAAAAAAAAAAAAAAAAAAATTTTTTTTTTTTTTTTTTTTGCTTTAATCGCACATTTTTATGCAAGGAAAAAAAATTTTTTATTTTTTTTTAATTTTTTTTTCATTTATACATATGTGTATATGACAATTATACATATGTGTATATAGCAATTATACATATGTGTATATAGCATTTTTCAGCTATACATATGTGTATATTTCAGTTATACATATGTGTATATAGCATTATACATATGTGTATAATGCAATTATACACATGTGTATACTGAAAAAAAATACAAAAAAAATAAAAAAAAAATTTTCCTTACATATAAAGCAGCGATTTTTGCCAAAAAAAAAAAAAAAAAAAAAAAAAAAAAATTGCCTTAGAGAAATGTGTGGTCTAGAATGGTTCTCTAGTTCTCAATTTGGGAAAAGGTTCTCATTTGAACCAAATCCTAGGGTAGGGATCCTAAGAGAACCAACCCCTATTTGAGAATTGAGAGAACCATTCTGAGCCACACATTTCATATAAAGGCAAAAAAAAAAAATTTTTTTTTTTTTTTTGCTTTAATCGCACATTTTTATGCAAGGAAAAAAATTTTTTTTATTTTTTTTTGAATTTTTTTTTCATTTATACATATGTGTATATAGCATTTTTCAGCTATACATATGTGTATATTTCAGTTATACATATGTGTATATAGCATTATACATATGTGTATAATGCAATTATACACATGTGTATACTGAAAAAAAAAATAAAAAAAAAATAAAAAAAAAATTTTCCTTACATATAAAGCAGCGATTTTTGCAAAAAAAATAAAATAAATAAATAAATAAATAAATTTTTTTTTTGCCTTAGAGAAATGTGTGGCCCAGAATGGTTCTCTAGTTCTCAATTTGGGGAAAGGTTCTCATTTGAACCAAATCCTATATATATATATATATATATATATATATATATATATATAAGATCAAATAGGAACCAATACCCTAGTTAGGAATTTAGGAACCAATCTGAGCCATCCATTTTTTATTTTGATCTAGAGGGTATTAGTGTAAATATACATTTAATTAATTAGCTTTTTTTATAATTAAAAATTATAATCAAAGCAGTTACTAAATAAGAATTGATTGTTTCCTTAAAACTCTCAACCACTATTACGATCATTATCTTGAAGAACAACCCTAATCAACAATTCGTATACATGTATGTATTTTCTGTTTTTGTTATTTTTTTTAAAACTAATCAATCGTTATTATTTTTAATCTTCAATTGCTCGGATGTATTAGGCATTTATTTTTGTTTTTTGTTAGATCGAAATGTATAATCAATTGGAATTGTATTTGTAATGATTTTGTTATGTTAGATTAGATCAATTGCATAATTTCTTTGAATCGAATGTGCAGTACATTGAGGTTATGTATTTTTTGATAATATACGTCGGTGTATATTACATTTAGGGTCAAGCGACCAAACCCTAATTAGGATTATCACGTCAAAATGAAGGAGACACTTTTATTATTTTCAAATGCATATACACTAGTGTATATTATACGTTGGTGTATATTACATAAAGATGATAAGAGACATAACCGCTGTGAGGATGAACACGCCAAATGCCTATACACCAGTGTATAGTATACATTGGTGTATATTACATAAAGAGGATAAGAGACCGAACCTTAAAGGTGATGACGATGAATGAAAAAACAAAAAAGAAACTGGTATACACCAACGTATATCTGTGTCGATAATGATGGTAAATGAGAAAAAAATACTGATATACACCAATGTATATATGCGTTCACGATGAATGAAAAAATAAAAAAGAAACTAATATACACCAATGTATATATATGTCGATGATGATGATGATGAATGAAATAAAAAAACCGATAGGGAGATTTTATAGGGATTGAGTATAATAAATGGGGGTTAATAATTATTCAGTTACAAATTTAGACTTAATTACCTACAAATAAGCATATTGAACAAAAGTCAATAATACCCTTTAATTAAAATAAACAATTAATTAATGTTTTACTTATTTACAATCATGCCATTAGATATCAATGGCTATAAAGTGGTTCCTATGGTTCCTACTTAAGGTATGGTTCAAATAGGAACCATAGCTTAAGTAGGAACCATATATATATATATATAGGGTAGGGTTCAATTGAGAACCAACCCTTAGTTAGGAACTTTAGGAACCAATCTCATCCATCCATCTTCAATGGCATGATGGTAAATATGTTAAACATTAATTAACTTTTTAATTAAATCAAGGGGTAATATTGTCTTTTGGTATGTGAGTATTAATAGGTTATTTAGTATACATTGTAACTGACAAAAACCACAACTAATATCATTTGTGCGTACAAAAAAATTATACTGTACGATAAACATTAAACAACTATACGTCAGTGTATATTCATATTCCAACAATTATACATCAGTGTATATTCCAATCATTGCTACAAAAACATTATACTGTACGATAACATTAAAACAACTATACGTCAGTGTATATTCATATTCCAACAATTATACATCAGTGTATATTCCAATCATTGCTACAAAAAACATTATACTGTACGATAAACATTAAACAACTATACGTCAGTGTATATTCATATTCCAACAATTATACATCAGTGTATATTCCAATCATTGCTACAAAAACATTATACTGTACGATAACATTAAAACAACTATACGTCAGTGTATATTCATATTCCATGCACTCACACGAACTGATAGGTTGGTCTTATCAAGAGTAATCTGAAACAAAGAAAAAGGTTGTTTAGCATATACATCAGTGTATACATACAATATACATCAGACCCCAATAAAATTGATGCTATAGAACAGTGTTTAGTATCGTCATATTCAAACAATTATACATCGGTGTATAGTCCAATCATTGCTACAAAAAACATTTTACTGTACGATAACATTAAATAACTATACGTCAGTGTATATTCATATTCCAACAATTATACATCAGTGTATAGTCCAATTAGTACTACAAAAACATTGTACTGTACCATAATATTCAACAAATATACGTCAGTGTATATTCATATTCCAACAATTATACATTAGTGTATAGATGAATGTTAGTGTATCTGTACGCTTCAACATGATCTGAATTATACATCGGTGTATACTTCCAAAAACTAAACTAATATACGACAGTGAATAATTGTATAACTCTTTGTACGTATGAAAACTGCTATAACGCAACATGATCTGAATTATACATCGGTGTATAATTCCAAAACTTTGTACGTACGAAAAATTTTTGCACGTAAAAAAAACTGCTCTGCAAACTGAAACCCTAATTGCGAACAAAAAAAAAAAAATTAAAAAACTAAAAAAAACATTACACAAATACCTTGATTCTCAACACTATTTTGCAAAAAAGGTTGTGATTGTGTATCATGATCCTCAATATCGTGAGAAACTGATTGAATGATTTCATGTATATGATTATTATCCATCACTTGTTTATCTTAATCGATTGAAGCCGGGTCTAATGAATCGTACGTGATGTTGATATTTTGGAGGAAGGCAATTGAGTGATATTAGGAGGAAGTTATGAGTGATATTAGGAAGACATTGATGGTGATAAACATTCCATCTTTAAAACTTTTTTTTTAATTAAAATATAAAACATAATTGTTCAATTACCATCCTACCCTTAGATCAAGATTAAAAGATGAATGGTTCAGATTGGTTCCTAAGTTCCTAACTAGTACCTTGGTTCCTAAATGATCTTTTTCCTATATATATATATATATATATATATATATAAGGTATGGTTCAAATAGGAACCATAGCTTAAGTAGGATCCAGATATTGTGAGAACCCCATTGAGTTGTGAGAACTGGAGAACTCTTCTGGACCAATCACCAATGGACACATCAGCACCTTTATAATTTATTGTAATTTTTTAATTAGGGGCATGAAAGTCTTTTACACACACCCACTCCACCCCACCCTCACCCTAAGTAACATTTAAATAATAATAACCATAACAAATATCTCTCACCCCCACTCTCTCACACACAGACAGTTCCCTATCTCTCTCTAAAACCGTCTCACCCCCCCTCCCTCTCTCTCTCTCTCTCTCTCTCTCTAACCATAACAAATATCACGCGCCTCGCGATAAAACCCCGCAAGTGGAAATTTGAGGGTGTGACACTATCCATCAGCGACAAGAAGCAAACACACGCCTCAACAGCTACAATCACTGGCCCAAAATAGCTCAGAACTCTTCTTTGTCGGTGGACCAACGTGTAGCTTATTCGGTTGGGTTGATTTTGGTTTTTTTTTATTGGTTTGCTACATCATATCCGAAAGCCAAATATTCTTGCAACTTATAAATCCACTGTTGTGCGTCACATACACAGAATTAGATACCAGTTGAACCTTGGCGTAACGCACCGCTTAGATTACCACTAGTATAATTTAAAATTCTAGATATTTCGCTAGAAGTTTTTTTTTTTTTTTTAAAATTATTTCAGTTAAGTTATCTTCTTTATTTACTAAACATAATAACATAGAAATAATTTATTCATTTGTATTTGTTATAAAATAACCGACACGTGTTAGACAACTTCCGAGATCCCAATATGCCCTTCCCACGTCGAATTTACGGACTCCATTTGTACAGAGGATCAAATCTATCAACCAATCATAACAACCCAATACCATAAATGCCATTATTGTAGATATCACCAACTTTAAGGGTATTTTGTATTTCCTCTACCATCCCTCGTACGACGGGACCCACATCTTAGCCAATAGGCAGCGGCCTCACACTATCTCCAACAGCCCTTCTCTTTCTACTTTCTACGGGTATGTATAAATTTTATTTAGAAATATTATTTTTAATTTAGAGGTATTAGATTTAAATAATTTAGAGTTTGTTTCATGTTCAATAATAATCCGAACTTTAACGTTGGATTAAGATAATCTTAATTGGACAAGTGGGTGTAAAAAATAAACCGCCATATGTCAAAAATAATCTGACGTGGCGGTTCATTTTTGACACTCACATGTACAGTTGAGATTATCATAGTCCAACGTTAAAGTTCAGATTAATATTGGACAATGGACAAAACTTTAAGTTATTTAAATTCAATGCCACTTTAATTTAAGTTAATTTTAACTATTAGCTCAAAACTTTATAGTATCATTGTACTGTATTTTTGTTATATTAAACTAGGTTATCCTCTGGTAGATTCTCATAATAGAAAATACTTATATAAACTCATCACAAATAATGTAACTCATAGCTAAATACATGTAGGTTGTGTGCTGACCTATAAAAAGCCGTCCTAACACCTCTTTTTTATAACAATAATATCAAGCATAATGAAGAAAAAGAAATAATAAGGTAGGTAATTAATGTTTGGCCAAAGAAGAAGGAGGAGAAGAAGAAGGGGATTAGAATTTTGATTTGGGAATATTGGCATGGGAAGGAGAAGGGTGGGGGATAGTCCCACTAAGTGCCATGTGTCTTCATCCAATTGCTTTAAGGGTATGAATAGTCTCACTAAGTGTCATTTGTCATCACAAAGGACTTACATTGGTAAAACACTAGCAGAGTGTCCAAGCGATGCAGTGAGAAACACAAACACTTCTAAGGATGTGCATGGTTCGGTTTGGTTCAGTTCAGTTATTAGTCTCAACCGAAACCAAAGTCATCAGTTAATTGATCTTATTAACCAATCGGTTAATTGATTCAGTTTATTTTGTAAGATTGTTAGTATTTAGTTCGGTTCAGTAAATTTTTGGTAATAACTAAAACCAAGTGTTAGTTACATATTTTACTTAGAAGTACATGAAATAGATGTATGAATACATAAAATGGAGGTATAAAAGCTATATACAGTTCTATATATTGTTCGTTTTCGGTTTGGTTAATCTTAGTTAACTAAGAGTAAAAAATCGATAACCAATTTTAAGTTAAGTCGGTTTTTTGGTTAATTTAGTTTTCAATTAATTTAGTTTGTTTTCATATGTTTTTAGTTTTTGCTCACCCTACATATTGTTTATCACATAACACAACAAAAAAAAATTGTAAACTAAAAATTAGCGACATTATACTTAAATTAAAGAGGAAAAAAATGCTCTTTTTTATGATGTACTTTTTTAAAGTAGCAACCCATGAAAAAATATCGTCGTTTAAATATAATGGAGTAGCTGGTTTAATATCAGGAGGAAAAAAGTAATATATTATTTAAATAAATAAAAGTTTAGTAAAGTTTAGAGAGTTAAATTGTAATTGAGATGAAGGTAATAAAGTGTAAAAGTGTTTAAAATGCATTGTATATAGTATGGATATAGATATGAAGTGTTCGGTTTCTATTTGGTTAATTTCATTTAACTCAAGGTACAAAAAACAATACCAATTTTAAGTTAATTCAGAGTTTTGTTTCATTCAGTTGTCAATTGATTTGGTTTGGTGTCGCATTTATTCAGTTATTACTATTGGATAGTGTTAATCACGTAATACATTAATTTTTTAAACTAAAAAATAATAGCAATATTATCCTTAAATTAAAAAGAATAAAATTCTTGTTTTAATGATGTATTTTTTTAAGTATTAGCCAATAAAAAATTATAGTGTTTAAAAATAATGGGATATTTGACTTAAAATAAGGAGAATAATAGTCTAGTAAAATTTAGAGAATTAAAGTGTAATTAAGATGGATGTATAAAATGTTTGAAAGACTAATTTACTATTTTACCATTATTTTAAGGTTGTATTTAATTTAATTACGTAATAAAAAGTTTTACGTAATAAAAAGTTTTAACTTTTTGTATTTTAAAATACTCTTGTGAAACATATGAAACATATTGTTGATTTTTGGATTAATGAATAGTAAATCTTCCGTCTTAATAGCAAATTAAAAAAAATGATGATAACTTATGCGAAAGTCAAAAAAGTAGATAATGATAAATGAATAAGATGGACAGATGTCAATATAAAATTTATTTTTTAGATACATATTAGGTTGTACGTTGTGGCTCGCGATGAGCACCGTCGCGAGCCAATGACGTGACTCTCAAGTAACCTGGTTACGACAGGCTGTTGTGGCTGGGGGAGAGCACCGACGCGACCACAACCTACAAATCCAACACAAATTCCTTTCTTCGCGCCGTGAGCCTGCTCGCATTGGCTCGCTTGCGTCAGGTTAGCGTGGGGCTGTTGTGGCCGGGAGTGAGCGTGGAGCTATTGTGACTGCTCGTGTCTGGTCGCTACCGTGTTCATAACACACAGTCTTAGCAAATAGTAAGAGTAATGACATATTTAGGTTATTGACGGATTTTAATAATCATGCCATTTCTGACTTGTTTGGTGTATATAGTTATTTTACGTATTAATTTGGTAGGTATAACTAACTAAATATGTAAAAATTTTGAGGTGAGATTGCTTTTTTAGTATAAGGTGTCGGCCTGTTATTTTTCTTTGAATTGTTAGTTTATAGTAAATACAAATGTTGACATGAAATATATATTAGATTTTACTTTTTATCATGCCTATTAACATCATTACATTTTTAATCATGATATGTATATAAAAAACAAAGCCACATAACAAAAACACACACCACAGAGACTAGAATTCGGTTGTTGGGCCGACGGTAGTTGTCCTCTCCACTTCTATCACATACTATTCCAGATATGCTACAACCTTTTAGTGTGCGACTCAGATGTGATTGAATCATGCTTTCTTGATATGAATATCAATTTTAGGCATTTTAATTTTTATTTTTTTAGAACGACTAACTAGCATACCCTGTAAAAATACTTGTAAATCTAAAACAAAATCCATTGTAAGACTAAAACCCTCAATCATTTTGAGAAAAACATATTTTAATAAACACCTTAATAGTGCTATGCTACAAGCCCTTTGATGTGTATTTAGTTACATGAATGATTAAGATAATTAAATATTGATTTTGGTTTCAATTAAGTGTGAGATTGTTTGTTCCATATGGGTGAAATTGATTTTTAGAATACACTACTTTGAGATGGTTTGTGTTTTACAAACGACATGTTTAAGGTGCATTTTGGGAGTTTACCGAGCTTTGGGATGAAGTTTGGAAGATCGGACATGCAAAATGAGGCAGACCAAATAACATGTTAAGAGTCAGCGTTGACGACGCCAGGCACGTATTTGGCTCTCCTCTTTTGGCGTAGGACTGTGGATTTTGGCGTCAAGGATTAGTTATTACTTAGTATACAATACAACTTATATTCAATCTGTGTAATACACGAGGTTCTGACCTAGTGCTTTATGTGTAGTGCTTTATGTGATACATGGTTATAACTAAATTTCCTTCTTTTTCTAGGGATCTGTTGAGAACTCTCCTCAGTTGCGAGAATCGTGAGAACATTTTTTTTTTAATTTTTTTGCTACAATATCTTAAAATTATGTTACGAAAACGAAAATAATAAACAAATAAAAATGTATATAAAAAATTACACCAGTTTAAATTTTTTTTTACACAAGTCTAGCTTTCGTGCTACAGTGGTGTAAATGTGGCGTAAAGTGTTTTAACGCCATTTTAATTATACCTATGTAATTCACGAAGATTTTATTTTAAATTTTTTGTTTGATTTCCTAGTTAGATATTCATCTATTTATGTTTTTAAAAAAATGTTTTAAGAAATCGCATGGATATAATTCAGATTTTATATATTTTTTTTGAACGGTCAACGAATCAATTTCGAGCACTCTCGGGCACCCTTTTGGCGAATCAGGTACTCGAGAGTACCCGGACCACCAATTGCCACCAATTCCCGGGAAAACCCGACCACTCACCCGCCCGAAGGCACGACGGTGAAATAGTCGGTAAAACCGGTCGGGATCAGGACTCGAACCCAAGCCAATGGCCGGGTCATCCCTCATTTCCCATCCACCAATGTCCTTCAAATGTAGCTAGTGGGAATTGAACTCAAGCCTCCCATAGGAAACTTTAGGCTCTCAATCAACTGAGCTACAAGTGTTGGACTCAGATTTTATATATTAATCTGTAATAATAATATTTCATGAAAAATAAAATAAAGCACCAAAAGCAAGCATGAGAGAGCATCTACAAAGGCATTTCTTTTAGTTCACTCAATTTCCCATATAAATATTTATTTATTCAGAAAAAGAAAAAAAAAACATACACATAGAGAAAGGGAAAAGCCATTTTAGCTAACATTCTAATTTATACACTGTTTATTATTAATATTTTATCTTTTTTTAAATGACAAATTACAGGAGAATAACATTTAATAAGATATATTAATCTCTACATAATATCCTGATAACTCACACTTATATTACAAAGTTTATTATATATCTTATTAATTTTGTTAAACTTTGCCTTTAGATAAATAAAATCTTTTTATTTACACCATTAACTAAAAGAATAAGAGGTGATTTGGGACGTAATGGTCACAAGTTCGAGCCTTGAAGAATACCAGGTTTTACTAATTATTCACTGTCGTGCCTTCGAGCTTCGGGCGGGTGGGTGATCGAGTTTTCCCTAGTTTGATGGACCGGATGCCCCGTGAATATAGTGAACTCGTCGTAAAGAAATTCCCACGAAAGCCGTAACGACTTTGTTTATCTTTATATAAAAAAATACAAATAAATTATCAACATTGGTCCTGACATGATATTAAAGTCTTATCAAAGATTATAAGTATAATTGTGTGTTAAAATTTCCTTACATGGGATCTCTCTTTCATAAACAAAACTCATCTTTCTCTCTCTTAAAACACACATTCTTCTCTCTCTAAAAAAAAAAAACTCATCTTCCTTCCTTCCTTTTCACAAGGAGAGAGAGACAGTGGCCCAGCAGATCAAAAATCTTCATTGTTTTTCTCTCATAATAACCATGAAGTCATGATCCAACTTCCTTCATTTCTGCTGCTGCTATCTCTTCCCACCATTCTTACAATTTATTAACAATCACTTCATTACCACTCTATTTTCTTCTCATTTTTTTTTATTTTTATTATTATTATTTTTTATATTTGCTGCAATTTCAAGATTTCTTGACTTCATTCATGGATACTGCAAAAAAGTAGTTCAAAGATTCAACCAATTCCAATACTATCAATAACAAGATTCATAAGGATGTGGTTCTAAGGTATAATTTACTTTCAATTTCTTTAATTTATTTAATATCTCATGTTTTTATTTATCAAAGTTTTTATCTTTTCTTTTAATGTTTAGAATTGAATAAATAATTGATTTGGGTATATGGGAAATTTATTGATAATATATTAAAGTTAGTTAATTTATCAATGTTGTTATTTGATTTCTTTTTTTTTTTTATAAAATAAAATAATAATAATTGACTTTAGTTATTTCTTGGTAAGTAATATTTTAATTTTTTTAGGGTTCTTGTTTTCTGATAAGTTTCTTGATTTGGGATTTTAATATATGTGTGGGATCTGTAATTTTTTTTTTGTTTTTTTTGGTTATCTAGTTTAGATTCTTAATTACTGTAAAAGGGTAAAAAGTTTGGAACTTGCTTTACTTATGGACTTATTGTTATGATGATTGTTATGCTATATGCTAAATTTTGTGTTATCTAGTCATTGATTATTTGAACTTAGCTATAGATTGTGAAGAGAGAAGATACGCGAATTATTAGACTCGCCGTTGCAATGAATTTCATATCGAATTTATAACAAAAGTAAAACCTTGTTGTACGTTTACCTGTCATCCTGTTGACTGTTGTAAAATATATCCTTTGGTCATGTGTTGATAAAATTTATTATTTCACTTGGAAAAAAAATTATAACACGATCAATCGGTACCTAACACATAGTTTTTGCTATTCTTGATAGGAGATTATGTGATCTGTCTTTTGATTTTTAATGTGGATTGTTGACAATTAATACGTTTGATATCGTGTGCATTTTCATATCTTGAGTATGTTTTTTTTTTTTTTTTTTTTATAATTACAGAACATGATCGAATATCGTTGACAAGCTTCTTAGAAACATTAACATTTTTCGTTTTGAATGATTTATTTACGGATTAACAGGAATGGGAACAGAAGTACACTCTAAGAACTTGTTCCCAGGGTATCACTCCATGAGGAATGGTAATGAAGATTCCAATAGCAGCAGCTGGCATCTCTTTAACACGTTGACAAGCAGCCATTATTACGACGGTTTTACTCCAAGAACGGTCACCAGTGCATATTCTGGTCACGACAAAGATGAGCTAAAACACAAAATGCTTCAACACGAAGCCGTCTTTAAGAACCAGGTACATTTCAGTAAAGGTGTTTACGATTTGGCTTAAAACCTGGCCAAACATACCCTTATTTGATTTTGTGATGTCATACCAGGTTCATGAACTCCACCGTCTATATAGAAGACAACAAGACATGATGGAAGAAGTTAAAAGGAAGGAGTTTAATAAATATCCGATTTCTATCGACACATCGTCTTCTTCAAGCCACATGTTGGTTCAAAAACCTTATGAAGAGGCTAACAGGTGGCAGAGTCCAAACTTCCCATTGAGTAACGGTAACACTGCATCTAGACCGTTCATTTTTGGGGCAGAGATAAGTAATTCGCCGTTAAGTTCAAAAGGAAACGGTTCAAAGAATTGTGAGATGGTAGAATGTAGACCCTCAAAAGTTCGGAAAAAGTTATTTGATCTTCAACTTCCGGGTGACGAGTACGTTGACCCGGAAGAAGGTCAAAGTTCTGAAATCTTGAGCTACGCTGCTAAAGAAAATGGAGTTGCCACTAAAGATGGAGTAAAATCTTTTCTTGATGATGGCGGGAAGAAAGATGGTTACGCAAATACTGCGTCAGGTCAACACTTTATGCGGTCTAATGGGTTGGCGGATCTTAATGAACCCGCTCATGGTCAAGATGTTGACTTTCTTGGCCCGTCTGCTAGACCTGAGAGATTCAGTAATTTATCATTTGAGGGTAAGAACAATGGACGGGACATGTTTTCTGCTTGTCTGCGCGAACCAGGTGATTCCAGATTTCGTATCTTAAAAGTTTTAATTTTTAGGTACTTTGTTGTAAACGCTAAGTAACAGCAAAATCTTTTAAAAGTTTTAATATTCGTTCACTTGAAGAGGTGGCAATTTTGACCCATTTATAAAAAATGGCTCGATTTGGTTTATTTTTTTTTTATCTTTAACAAGTAAGACGGGTCGCAAAAGCAGACCCCCAAAAGCAAACGGGTCAAGTGGGTCAACGGATTGAAAGTCATCTGAAGAGTATTGAAATGCATAAAAGCCCTTTAAATTGCTTTATTTTTAAGGTTGGATTAATTTTATAATCACATTTTGGCACCTTATTATTTTTATAATCCAACCAACCTGTTTCAACTTCCAACCGCCCTTGAAATTACCTGTCTGACCTGTTATCCGACCGCCCATTTGGCACCTCTAATGTTCACATTCATATATGCTAGTGTTGAACTAAAAGAAGTACCTTTATTTTGCTCAGGGAATGGCGGAGGCAACAACAACTACACATCTCAATATTTCGACACTAGTAAGATGGGGACGCCATCCAACACAATGCAACATTTGCACAGTAAAGAATTTCGACATGGTGGAATTTATTCAGAAATTTCATCAAAAAACAAAGAACATTCCCATTTTAATCAATCCCCTTTGCTCTTTAACGCTTCAAATGCGTACCCGTTTGCTAGCACCTCAAATAAGGGGAATTCCTTGTCTTCATCCTGGATAAAGTCAGCTGATAGCTTGACTCACAAGTTAACCTCATTTCAAAACCACACGTCGTTTCTATCGTCTCCAAATGGCCACGAGGGTTTTAGAGACAAGTGGCATAGAAATGGCAATGGGTTTTACAACGGGTCATCGTCTGGGTCAAAAGAACTTCCTGCAAGATTGCATACCGTTGGTTTTGGTTATCGAAACGGTAATAAGCTTGATGATGGGACTCAAAAGATCTTTAAAGGCTCAAACTTTGTTGATTTAACAGGTAGTACCAAAGATATGGACTTGAATACCGTACAAAATTTGTCTAATGAAGATGATAATTCAAGCAAGGGTAACCAAACGGCGTTGCCATGGCTTAAGGCTAAATCGGCTATCTGTAAAAAAGGTGATCATTCGGGTGATCTGGCAAAGGAGAAAAATGATTCTTTGAGTACTAATAAAAAGTTGTTAGGCTTTCCGATTTTCGGGAACTTTTGTGTTTTGAAAAACGATGATTCTTCCGCTGTTTCAACCTCCGCAGCAATCGAGCACAGAGGAATTGACATTAATGTGACTTGGGATGGCGATACAGAGAAGCAGATTGATGTCAAACCAGATGTAGAAATCATGAATATCAAGAATCATTTCGACTTAAATTCTTGTGTGACTGAGGATGATGATGATTTGTTAGTAACGGAGTCTGTTAAAAGCTCGAAAAAGAGAACAATGGAGATAGATTTAGAAGCGCCCGCTGTTTCAGAGATCGCAGAAGAAGATGAACGCAAAGAAACCGAACTAGAACCTGATCATGTCGAAAGCGCAGAGCTTGAAAAGATTGCAGCTGAAGTAATCACTGCAATATCTAGTCAGCAACATCATGTGGAGCCCATATCTAAAGCAGCGAATGACAGTAACGATGACAATGACAATGACAACAACGATGATCCACTTTTATGGTTTGTCGAGGTGATCAATTCTTGCGAGAAAAACATGGTTTCGGCAGCCCGTGAAACAGATGAGTATGAGATGTTGACTTTACAATTAGAGGACACTAAAGAAGAAGATTATATGCCTATGCCATTGGCTCCTGAGTTTCAGGAACCTGATGAAGTGGTGCCCGCTTTAACGAGTAGTAGACCGCGGAGAGGACAAGCGAGGAGAGGTAGGCCCCGTAGGGATTTCCAAAGGGACATCCTTCCGGGTATGACATCTTTATCAAGGCATGAGATAACCGAAGATCTCCAAATATTTGGCGGCTTGATGAGAGCTACTGGTTATTCTTGGAATTTAGGATCAACGAGGAGGAATGGGAAACGGTTAGGAGCGTGGGGTAGGCGGAAGGTGAAGGCGGTGGAGACAACTCCAGCCGCCACCACACCACCACTACCACCACCATCGCCAAAGACACTGTCATCGAAGCAGGTTAACAATGGTGAGGTGGTGGGATTGGATGAAAGAAGCTTAACAGGGTGGGGTAAGACAACGAGGCGACCACGAAGGCAAAGATGTGCTGCTGGTAATTCTGTTGCGGTCCAATCAACGTGAAGTTCGCGCAACTTGATGAGTTTATAAAACAGATGTGTTTCTTTTCCATACATGCTATGATCAAGTTGACAACTTTTGGAGGAGATATGTTGTCCAAGCTTCTTGAGAGCCTTATAGTTTATATGGTTCATGTGAAAGATAAGAATTGTAGGCATTGGTGATGGTGAAGCTGCCAATCAAGTGAAGTTGTTTTGGAATGTATTCATGTACCATAAAAAAGTGTCCTTTAGGTGTTTTGATCAAAAATGCCTCCAAGAAAAAGAAATCAAGTTTATGTGTTGGGATTTTAAGTTGCAAACAGTAACAACTTAGCTTTGCTGTTAGCTTTGCTATTTGTGAGAGTTACTGAATATGATTGTTTTGTATCCACATCAATGGTCAGACGTGTTCTTCAAACTCCTTTTCGACTTGATTGAAATGTATTTAACATATTTAGACTAGTCGAGGCAACTTTCGCCAACCTCGGCCAACATATGATCAATGTTTTTAGAGTCATGATTGGACAACTCTTATGCCGACTAAGGCTAGTGGGTGTGGAGGAGGTCCATCACTTGAGGATGTGCATCCACATAGGCTGCCACGTCACTGTGGGACTGAGTCGTCACTCAAGTGATGGACCAAGGGTGTGAGTGATGGACCTCCCCCTGTTAACTAAAATAAAAATACTATATAAAAGTAAATGGTCCTAACATTCAAATAGCCCCGTCTCTTTCGTTAGCTCATGGACGAAACCGACGTGTAGACGAGCCGGTGTCGTCCCCCACACCCACCAGCCTAAGCGATATACTCTGTTGATTGACAAACGACCAACTCTCGTAACATTAATGTTTTCACTTAGGTCATATGCTAATTTTAATATTATCATCACATATGACTCTTTAAGGTTGGGTGGCTTTAACTAACTCACCCACTTACAGGCATGATGTGAAATGACGTCATTTTAACTATTAAGAAAAAAAAAGGAAAAAGAAAAGAAGTGATTGGTAGGAAAGAAAAGAGGGACCCACATACACATGCATGGCGCTCGCCATTTTCTTGGTAGGACCTTTGGCGCCGCCCTTTACTAAGAGGAGCGGTGCTTGTGGGGGTTGGGGGGAGGGGGGGATCGTTAAGGGGCTTAGTGGCTAAGGTGGCAAGGGGCGTCACTACACACCCACAAGCCTAAGGTGTTGTTTGTTTTTTCAGAGGTGAAATGTCTGTAGTCTACGGACCACTTCTGCAAAAGAATAGGTGGACCAAACCTTTGCAGTCTGCAAGAAGAACACTGTTTGTTTTTTAGCGTTTGTAGACTACTAAAATAAACTGGTGGTGGTGAACGGTGGGTAGTGATGGACGATGGTGGTGTTTAACCCTTTGCAGACCTTAGAAGATCTTAAAATTGGTTGGGTTAAGTCTGCACAAAGAAAAGCTCGCACAAACATCTTTAAAAAAAACAGTCTGCAAATAGCAATGTCTATGCGTGGTTTGCTTTGCGCAGACATAAGAGCCTGTATAGACGTTTTTATAGAAAAAAAAATATTAGTTATTTACATTCCTCTTAACAACCTTAACTTTAATTTGAAAAGTATTAGTTATTCAAAAGTAATTATGCAACATATAAATACCAATCTTCTTTTCCAAATATTAAAGAACAAACACTAGAATATATAATTTATATGAACTTGGTTTTGGTGGATTCAAACGTAACTCTTTACACACATACTTTAATTAATCCTGTGACATGTAAATTTAAAAATGGTACTTTTTTAAAATTTAGATACTCACACACAAAAGATAAAGAGACTTTCATTGAATATAAAACAAAACCATTTTATTGTGTTGAAAACAAGAATCTTAGTACGTACCTTTTTGCTGAGTATTCATATATAAGCTGTCATATATAGCTTTCCTAAAAATTGATATTTTACTCATTTTACTTAGGGGGACGGGGCGCCTACCGAATTGAGCACGGGTACCTCACTACCAGCACGGTAACACCGCCACCACCCGTGCTGGTAGTGGATCCGTGAAGCAAAAACGGGTTCTATCTAACGGGCTGGTAACAAGCTATTTAATGCACCGGTCATTTTTTATAATATATTTTATTACTTTTTGACCGTTTGAATTTATTTAATGTGAAATGGTAATATTTTTTTAACCGTTAATTTTGAATTGGTATAAATTTGTGCACGGTTTAAATAAAAAACACACAAACAAACAACCAAATTAACCAAAGTACTTTAAAACACAAACAAATCGAATGGATCCAAGGAAATCAAAGAGTGTTTCGAGGGGTGCAAGGGGAACCTCGAAATCTAGAGGTTCTAGTGGTCGAGGCAAAGCTTCGGGGTCGAGATCGGCTACGGTTGAACCGTATAGGCCCGTGATGAATTTTCCACAAACCCAACCCCAACAACAACCGTTTTTCTCACAATACCCACCATTCCAACAATTCCCACAAACCCAACAACTCGTTCTATATCCACAATCATATTTTACTCCGCCTCAAATAACAAATTCCCAACTAGAAGAATTCGAGCTCAACCTAGAAGATGAGGACGATGACGAGGAGGAAACTGTGCCAGAGACACAGTTCGAGCATCATGGAGATGAACAGGTAGACGAGGAAGCGGATGACGCGATTGAAGTTGAAGAAGTTGATGCAGGGGAAAAAAGAAATATGCAAAGCGACAGAAAGCTGAGAAGTGGAATACGGCACAAGAGGTAGCTTTTGCAAAAGCTTGGTGTTATGTTGGAAAGCTGTCCAAAAACATTACGTGTCACTATTGGGAGCATCCACCCGAACAGTTGATCAAATTACTTCGAAATGGACTGCCAAGAACCCACAAATGAATGCGTTCAATGGACTTTATCAACAAGCGGTAACAATTATGATATTTTTAACTTCGCGTTTTATTTAGTTATACAAACTTCTCTAAATTATATTAAATATACGGTTATATTTAATTATATAGGAGCGCCTACGAGGGAGTGGATGTAGTGATCTAAACGTCATGCAAACGGCGTTGAACGATTATAGAAAAAGCCATCCTTCGGGTTTTAATCATCAAGCGACATGGGAGATTGTAAAAGACCACGACAAGTGGAAGAAGCAAGTGTTGATGGGTGAAGACCCGTCCGATAGTCATTCCGACAAGAGACGAAAGTCTTCGGAAAGCGGCAACTATCAGCCGACTGCCTTTTCCACACCAGACGATACCACCCCCACTAGCCACATGTCGGACCTCAACAAAGATACCAACCCAACGCGGCCCAAACAAAAAACGAAGAAAGTTGCCGCCGCCGAGTCTTCCGGCAAATCATTGGTTGACGAACTCGGGTCATACCGAGCAATGAAAGAAGACAAACTCAACCAGTTGGTCACCCTACAATCTCAACAAGGCGAAAAAACAATGGCGTTTTTAGAGGAGCAACGCGAATTGTTGAGACAACGGCAGTATGACCACGACTTGAATATTTATACAAAACCACATGAGCACCTCAAAGGTAAATCTTTGGAGTTGGTTTTGAAACGTAAAGCAGAAATCGCGGCGAAACACGAATGTAAGCTTTATTGGGTTGAAGACGACGCCGATGATGAAGGCGACGAGTAGGATGAACACGTTTGTATTATTTTTTTTATTTTAGTTGATGTTTTTGTGTTTTTTTTTTAATTTTAATGGGACAGTTTATTTAACGGTAGTTTTAATTCAAACGGTCATTTTTTATTAAAAAAACGGTAATTAAAAAAAAGGAAAACTAAAAAATAAAGATTTCAGTGAAGTAAATCAATTAAGTGCTGCCTACAAAAACTTGAATCAGTTAAGTAAATCAGTGAAGTGATGTGTCAGAGCAGGATTGGTTAAAATCAATAAAGGAAAAACTAAACTCTAGTAGCACCCCTTATGCCCTTAGGTTTTATAATCCGAAAGTTTTGAAACGATTCACCAAAAGAATCATCATCATGCTCAGTTATTCTCACCCGACAAAAATTAAAAAGCCTGAAGCAAAGATTAATCCACGGCTTTTGTTGGTAGTTGGCAATTTTCAACGAATTAGTGATAGGGCCTACAAAACCTATCTCTCTCCTTTTTATTTACACTATGTAGACCTTCATCGAAGTTCTATCAAGTTAACGACGGATATTTTAAAATTTAGGGTATGTTTGGTAAGGAGCTTCAAGCTACAAGCTTTTAAGAAAAAGCTCCTACTCAATAAAAAGCCTTGTTTGGTTGAAGAGCTGGAAGCTTTTAGGTTAGGAGAAAAGCTCTATAGTGAAAAGCTACTACTACAAGCTTTTAAGAAAAAGCTCTACTAGCTACAAGCTTTTAATTAGTAAATGATACAAATACCCATTCTATTTTAAAAACAAAATAAAAATCTTCCTTACAAGTTTTTAATTATGCCTATTTTAGTCATTTTATACATTTTATTAAAAGCTCTAGCTACTCTGCCAAACATCAAAATATATTTAAAAAACTTCCAGCTTCCAGCTACTAGCTTGCAACTATCAGCCTCCAGCTAGTTTTGCCAATAAAAAGCTTTGTTTGGTTGAAGGAGCTGGAAGCTTTTAGGTTAGAGAAAAAGCTCTACAGTGAAAAGCTACTAGTAGTAGCTTTTAAGAAAAAGCTCTACTAGCTACAAACTTTTAGTTAGTAAATGACACAAATACCCATTCTATTTTAAAAATAAAATAAAAACCTTCTTTACAATCTTTTAATTATGACCATTTTGGTCATTTTATACATTTTATTAAAAGCTCCAGTTACTCTGCCAAACACCAAAATATATTTAAAAAGCTTCCAACTAACAGCTTGCAGCTACCAGCTTGCAGCTTCCAGCTACCAGCCTCCAGCTAGTTTTGCCAAACATACCCTTAGTATTATTCATTTGGGTTTTGATTATATGTTGATATTTCATCGGTGATCACTCACATTAGGGCGGGCAGTCATTGCTAAAAGTTCTTTCCGTAATACCAATACTAAAAATAATTTGTTATATAATATACAAAGTTAACTAGTCAATGCCAATGATGTCCAGCCTAGCTGGTCGGAGGTGAGAGGGTTTACTCCTTAAGGAGGTTCCCGTCCGGGCTTGGTCTCAGGTTCGAGTCTCCCCACTCGCACTAAGGGGTGAAAAATTCAACACCTGCGTTTGGCCTGGATTCGAACTGGGGTTAAGGGGTTGTGCGTCGTTTGGATTTACCGCTGAAACACACCTTCCAAAAAAAAAAAAAAAACTAGTCAATATTCAAGCCCTGGATCTTTTTTAAACAACTAGTTACAAATGCCGGAGAATCATACTAGCTCTAAAGACTCGAGGCACACATTAAGAGGCATCGTGCATGCTACTTTATGGGCGTTATGGAATGAGCGCAATGATCGGGTGTTTAATAAGAAGAGGCGAAGACCTTGCGAGGTTGTTGAGATCGTCAAATCTAGGACTTATTTCTGGATACGTAATAGGTCTAGGTTTAAAGATGTCGATTTGAAAAAATGGTGTATTTGTCCTTTGGTTTGATGTTGTACTCGTTTGTTTGGCTCGTTGGTTCTTGCTTTGAGGACTTGTCGAGTGCGTGATAATGAAATTTTCTTTTCAAAAAAAAAAAAAAAAAAAAATCAATCTGCTAGCAAGAAATTAGAAGAAGACAAGAAGCATTACACGAGGTCTAGATCTCCATTAAATTGACACCATTTGTTTTCGACTAACGAATGGAATTTAGATCTACTTCTCATAAAAAAAAAACTGTCATCTCCTTCACAACTCTACACTAGTTTAAGTAGGACTATCAAATAGCTCTTGCTTTGAAACTCGCTTGAAATATGCTCGCTCAAAATTGGCACACGTTGTAAACCAGCCAAGCCCGAGCCGAAAATGCTCACATTGATTAACCCAACTTTTAAATTATGATATTTTACAACACATATAAATGAAAGACTTAAATATTTAAGCCCAACTCCACATGAGGCCTATTTCTTTAGTTCTAACGTCTAGCCCAAAGGCTAGAAATCATTCACTCAGTCAGGGTCTCAGGCACCATCATCTCATCAGGTGTCACCAATCTTTTATGATAAAGCTACAAAATGCTCATATTTATGAATTAAATTCTCTCTAACTTCCTTTAGGGTTGTTCACAAGCCGAGCCACGGCTACCTCAAATTCAAAACCAACTCGCTAATAATTTCAACAGCTTGTCACACAAACTCTATGATATCAAGTTTCGAAAATTGCTACCGCAAGCAAATTTTATACCTTTTGGGTACTAAAAATACACAACCCTGCTTTTCATACGAAAAAAAACATGCGGTTTTGTTTTACCTTCCGCGTCTCATTTTGTCTTAAAAGACCGCTCAGCGTCATCTTTTAAATAAAGACAACATTATATTTCTTAAATATGATATAAAACACACCATGCCACCAAAGTTTTGATCTTAATCTTGAACCAAGATGGTCAAGGAACATGTAAATCTTGGTCAAACACAAAATGTCTATTTACAGAAGCTATAATGTGTTCAAGACTCTTCTTTTGTAAAATAACTTGGTGGCAAGCTAAATTCCTCCACTTGATTCAGGATCCTGGACTCCGCATCATCCGGTTTCTGTATTCAGGAAGAAACGCGCGTTAGAAATACACTTTGACCTTAAAGAGTCGATGCAAACTTGAGATGATGATGATGGTGTTCGTGTGAGATTAATACCAGCATTTCCAAGTTGTAGAAACGATCCAACATCTGCAGGACATCCGAAGCAGAGAACTGCCTGTTGAAGCTGAGGCGGCAATAAGTATAATACGTAAATAAAATAAACTACTTTGTGCCGATGAAGGTGTTACCAATAGTTCCATATAATATACAACTAATATTAGAGGTGGCAAAATGTGCGGGTCGGATAGGAGGGTTAACCCGAAACATGTAGATAGATGACAAACACTTTATGGCTAGTATAAAAATCTGTTTTTTAGATATACAAAGATGTATGCACGAACAATACGGTTTTAAAGACTTCCGACCCGTTAAATCCATTAGCAATAGAACATAACTCAAAACGACGCACTCATATGTAAATTTGACAAAATTGCAATTGTCTTGAATTTTAAATAGAGGGAGAGAGGTGAACCTTCTCCGCATGTATTCTGTTAGACCGTAAAGGACAAAGTGGCGGTGTATTCCTGAAGCAACAAATACAAAAACAACAATAAAGTATAAATGCCACAAGCCTAACAAGAACCCGAGCCGACGTTATATGCAGTAAACAATGGATATTGTATCCACAAATCAAGTTGGTGTTACCATTTATTAAAAAGCAAAGGACGTGTCTCTGTACATGGTTCCGTTAAATCGTTAATTACATAAACAAAATGGCTGCTGTTATAGCTTCATTTTAAGTTTGTATTAACACAGTCTATCTCATAACAATAGATACTGAAAGTGACTATTGACATGGGTCAAAGGGAGTAGCCAAACTAATAAATTTACCTTGTAATTTAACAGGTGGATAGATTTCAAGAGCTTCTAATAGTTTAAGCTCCAAATCAACTTGTGATTGCTCCTAAAATACCATACATAAAGAAAAGGTCTGTAAGTAGGGTGTTCAAACATCACAATCTATCTATCTCTGCCGTTTTGACGAAAATTCTGAACCAAACCGGACCACGAACTGCGAGAAATGACAAATCCAAAACAGGCCGGGTTTGCTGTTTGAACCAAATTTTTGATATTTTTTTTTTCCTAAACTGTTGGTTTGCTTTAAAATTTTAAAACAATAAAAACACAGATACATAACTGCATATTCCAAAATCCAAACCTAAAACTATATATAAATAAAATGGTTTAGACATAGTTATCAAAAGCCATAGCCTTGACCACCTAGGCGACCAATTTCCTAGAAGCCACCGGATCCCGCTTTTCTGTCCTAGAAAAAAAAAAAAACACGATCTGATTTTTGTAAACCTAATCCCCTGACCAATACTTACCAGTTACAACGATAAATATCTCAATCAAATCTTTTTCTTATTTTAAATATATTTGATTTTTAAACACTTATAGATAAAAACAAATCTGCATATCGATCCCTAAATCAGTTCTGTTGAATTATTCTTCAGTATATAAACACCACAACTCATTGATTTGCACCAACTGATTTTATCTACCACATGGTAATCAAAGGCGTGTTAATTCTTTTAGCAGGTATGGCTAAATCAATCATTTTATATTTATAAAATGATTGTTATTTTTAACGATTTGGTGATTTTTTTTAATTTTTTTATTTGCGCTTTTTTTTCCTTATGCCCGCGCCTTTTTTACGCTACTCGTCTAGGCCACAGGCGGAGCCTACGCGCATTGAATGCGCCTCACGCCTTTGATAACTATGCCTACACCCATCAGTACATCCTAAAAGGGAACTCGACCAAACTCGGAAGATGTCTATCTCCAATATCATACATGATGTAGCTACTGGACTGTCTAGCATAATACATGTTTTCCATTATGTTATTACACAACTGATCAACAGTTCCAAGCTAATTTGTTCCAAAGCGTTGGTTTGCAATATAATATTTAAATTTAAAAAAAAAAAATTTGAGAGAAAAAACCTTGCGAAGAGAAGAAGCAGAGGAATAGGGAGGTTTGCAAGGAGAATGAACGGATAATCCATCCTGTTCCTGTTCTTGTTCTTCTTCCTTACCCACCTTTTTCTTATTATTATTATTGTTCATCTTCTATTAGAGCTTGGGTTTGATCGGGTTGTTGCTAGGGATTTGGCTTTTGACCCGGGTTTACATTAGAGCTTAGAGATGGGTTTGTTGTTGGACTATTGGGCTTGTGACAAGAGGGTTTTTGGGTCATAAATTAGATTATTATTGTTTTTTGGCCCATTATTATTAGTTTCAATTTATGAAATAGGAATTTCATTTTCACCTATAAGGGGTAGCGGAGTAATTTGTGCCCCGTTTACATGTATATCACTTGTAATTGAATGTTTTACTTTGACCAATAATCAAGGAAAAATGAAATTACATAAAAAAAAAAAAAAAAACCTATAAAAATTGACATTTGAAATACAACTATTCATCAAACTTGAAAAACCTAATATATAGGATAATACATGGATTGAAATACAATACATAATTCGAAATGCACACACATCTATATTTTTTATATACAAAATTTAGTTTTCTTATCTTATACAAAAGAACAATGATTTATTTCTATGCTAGTACCGTTATTAAATTACACGGTTTCTTTTGACGACGATGACAACTTTCCTTATCATCACCATGTAACAGACAAACACTTGTTTAGACGTGTGATTCTCCGTTTGTTTTCTTTCCTTGTAAACCCAAAAACTTGTCTGTAGAACCCCAAAAAAATTGGGTGACAAAACCCTATAATTTTTTGGGGGGTTGAAAGTGATTGTGAGTGAAGAAAATAGGGAATCTACAGTGTGTCGGTAAATATTGGGTTCTTTGGGAATCTTTTTGGGAAAACTGGAAAACTGTATTTATTTTTTAATATTTGTTGAAAGTGGTTGTGAGTGGAGGAGAGAGAAAATTTAATGGGGTTTAATGTAATATGTGGTTGTGATTGGTTGTGAGTGGACAGGGGATGAGGATTCTATTGTGAATGCTCTAACTCTCCTTTGTTTTCTTTCTTTGTAAACCCAAAAACTTGTCTTTCCGGCAACATTCTTTATCATTAGCAGTGAAACAAATGATGAAAAGTTTACAAGTTTGTAAATCTGGAGTATTGGTATGCCAATAAAAAATATAAAAACTTTTTTGGTCAAATGATGAAAAGTTTACACGTGTCACGTTCAGGTTCATGTGTCTTAACACAATTTCCGGGCTTATGTCTTGTTAATGAACGAGTAAATTTTGTGTTCGTACTGGGTTGGAGCCGCAGCCTATCAAGTATCAACCCACGAACATGACCCGTTTAGCACCCCTAGTACTAACAAAACAAACGCTATTCATATCAGTTTCTTGGATCATCGGTCCGGAAAACCAGGTCAACGATTCAAGTGTTTAAATGAATCTATTGGATCCATTAGTGAATGAGATAAACCTCGGTGCTACAAACTTATAAGATTGGAAGAATAATTTGATCATACATTAATTATTTACATAAAATCCCAAATCTCTACAAGACATTTGTAACACACACTCATTAAAGGTTCAACTTACACAAAATGATGCTCACACACACTTTAACTATTCAAGTTAACGAACTAATACCTTCTCTTCACACATACTTTAACTATTCAAGTTGACGAACCAAAACCTTCTCTTCCGGCTTTGAAAACGATGGAATAAGAGTGTCGTTGGTCTCAACAAAATCCTTGATCAACTTTGTGACAATATCTGGTTTTTCAACATGAGGGTAATGACCACATTCTGGTATTTGTCGAATTATAGCATTAGGAAGTTCGCAATGTAATCTCTGCATCGTAATATTGCATATGATTTTAGATGTTAGCCAATAAATTAGTTTCTGTTTCGTATGTAACAGCAGAACTAAGTTGGTATAAATTAGCTTCTGATTTTTTTTACCATATATTGATTAAAACAAAAGTCACTAATCATTGGATCAAATCTATGTTTGCGTCTGTTTCGTATGTAACAGCAGAACTAAGTTGCTATCAGTTTCGTATATTTGATAATCTTTGATAACTAAATGTATAAAACAATGTTTTTTTTGTATCAGTTTCGTATGTTTTTTTGTAATCCAGTTGGTTAACATACGTTAAGCGGGGGGGGGGGGGGTCTTTTACATGTAAATTGATGATTTTTGTTTTATTTTTGCAGGTGAGCATATTTTTTGTATTAAAGATGAAGATGATTATCAAGAATGAAGTGTAGACATTTTTTTTATTTATGATACTTTTTTTAGCATTTGTTGATTTGTAATGACCGTTTTGTTTGTTTTTTAGCATTTTGTAAGAAACAATTCTTGTGTACATTTGAATGTTTTTTTATCAATAAAGTTTTTAGCACTTTGTAATGACCGTTTTGTTTGGTTTTAGCACTTTGTAAGTAACAAAATGCCTATAACCATATTAATTCTCGTTACGTATGCACTTTGTAATGACCGTTTTGTTTGGTTTTGCCTTTTCGTTACGGACGCAACAACCCTCGTGTTGGTACAATAAAACCCAAAAAAAAAAAATGTGGTAATAAATCTGATTCTGAACTGCTGCTGGAACAGTTGCTATAATTCTTATTGTTACGTACGCAACACTGCGTATGTTACATATGTAACTCGGGCATCTGACAATTTATATAACAATGTGAAAAAAGTAAGAGAGAGATGATGTGATGGGGGTGTCATATCAGCTTTTGTCAGCCTCTTTTTCAGAAAAACCAAATTACCCTATTACCCTTTCTTGTCCTTTATCACATATTTAATTAAATTAATATTATAGAAAAAATGGTGACCATAGATTAAATGGATGGATGGCTAGGATTTAGTTTGCAAGGTTTACTCATTTTGAAGGGTTTTTATTATAACCATCCCCTATATATATATATATATATATATATATATATATATATATATATATATATATATAGGGGAAAGGGGAAAAGAGAAACCTTCCAAAATGAGAAAACTCATGAAACCCTAACTAGTGGACCATAATGCTCCACATCACCCATTAATAATTGTATTATTTTATGCCTTGAGGGCTATATTAGTAATTTTGCTTTTCCCCCCATTTAAAAGTTTGAATTCTTTATTCTCCCTCCTATATAAACAACTCATCTCTCTCTCTCTCTCACACACACACACACTCTCTCTCTCTCTCTCTCTCTTCTCTCTCTCTAACAATCCAGGATGAAGCTTTAATGTTTTGCATCACCATTCCAAAGCGATCGCTGTCCTTGTTCCTACGCCATATGTAATTAATCCGGTTTCCTACGTTAAACAAACAGATTCGACCGAGATTTCAGGTGGCGAACCGGAGCCGAAATCGTCCCAATCCACTGCTTGAGCTCGAACAACTTCCGAATTACCAGGTATGTAATTAATCACACTTTTTTTTTTCAATGTTTTCATAAAACAGAGGGTTAGAGGGTTGGTTGAGGGGATAGTGATTTTGAATAAAAAAAAGAAGATTAATAGAATAATATTATTATCAAAATAAGAAGTTTATTCAATGTTTTCATAAAACAGAGGGTTAGAGGGTTGGTTGAGGGATAGTAATTTATGATATGTAAACATCTTTTAATGATTGTGGTCACGTTTGAATTGTCATACTGTAGTTGAGTTTGCTCATTGATGCTAGAATTACTGTTGAAATTCTTTTGCAAGTTTCTGCGGTTTGTGGATGTAGACCAGGTATTCGATGATATGTCTCAACCAAACTTCTTACTAAAATATCTTCATTTTTTGTAATTGAAACCATCAAAAAAGATTATTTTTTTTGGATGATTGATTATGGAAAACCACTAATATAATATAAAGTCATTTAGGTTTAGAACATAATAAAAACCATCGAAAATATATTATGGTTTCTGTGTTTAGTTAGACTGTTACGTGTGTAGCATATCTTTTTTTCAAAAATATATTATGGTTTCTGTGTTTTAGCATATCAAACTCTGTTCTCTGTTCACTGCAGATTAGACAAGTGTTGTCTGTGTTTTTCCTGTTACACATGTAATACTCGTGTGTTCTTGCACCATGCCTGTCTATTTTTTTTTCTTTTTATCATGTATGAGTTTTTTTATGTTACCTATGTCTTATTTACAGAAGAAATGCCCCCTGTTTGAAAAATGCCCCCTGTTTGTTAAATTCTTTTCCTGATATATTATAATAATCAAGTTTAGACTTTTGATGTGGCTGTTTTTGTAATTGAAACCATCGAAGACATATCTTTGTGTTTAGTTAGACTGTTACGTGTGTAGCATATCTTTTTTTTCAAAAATATATTATGGTTTCTGTGTTTTAGCATATCAAACTCTGTTCTCTGTTCACTCCAGATTAGATAAGTGTTGTCTGTGTTTTTCCTGTTACACATGTAATACTCGTGTGTTCTTGCACCATGCCTGTCTATTTTTTTTCTTTTATCATGTATGAGTTTTTTTATGTTACCTATGTCTTATGTACAAGAAAAATGCCCCCTGTTTGAAAAAATGCCCCCTGTTTGTTAAATTCTTTTTCTGATATATTATAATAATCAAGTTTAGACTTTTTATTAACCTTTTTTTGTAATTGAAACCATCGAAAAAGATTTTTTTTTTTGGATGATTGATTATGGAGTCATTTAGGTTTAGAACATAATAGTAAAATAATAGTAAATTTTCTGAGTGTAATCGAAGACATATCTTTGTATAATCTTTGTGTTTAGTTAGACTGTTACGTGTGTAGCATATCTTTTTTTTCAAAAAGATATTATGTTTTCTGTGTTTTACCATATCAAACTCTGTTCTCTGTTCATTGCAGATTAGTTAAGTGTTGTCTGTGTTTTCCTGTTACACATGTAATACTCGGGTGTTACGTGTGTAGCGTATCTGTTTTGTAGTCAAAGTTTGCTTTCTATACCAGCAAAAAATGGATGCTGGGTGCAGACTACAGCAGTTTGTATGTGTTTCCAGAAAAAACCCTGTTACACATGTAACAATCGTGTTTTTTCCACCTTTAGTCATAGATTATTTTTTTTTTTGTTTTTTGCAGCATTAGTTTTTCTCTGTTACCTATATGTTTTTAATAGAGAGTAGTTTTTTTCCCCTGTTTCATATTTCCAATGTCAACACTTAATCTGCTATAACATACGTTACAGGTCCTGTTTTTGTCAAAGCATGGATTCCAAGCCCAACACTCCGCCTTGGGAGGTTTTTGAGGGCCGTGACCATCTCATCCCAATTGTACACGAGCCACCTCAATATGAACCGGACATTGCAATTGTACCTGAACCACCCCCACCGGTTGATTTGGTCATCCCTCCTGTCGCAGCCGAACATGAACCCCCCCCCCCCCCCCCCCGTTGCCCCGGACATTCCGCCATTAGGACCTGTTTTATCCGTAGTGCAGGCGGACGATGGGTTTGAAAGTGACGAAAATTTTGATTGGAATGCGGCCTTTGATTACGTCTTCCCCGAAGAATATCCGCCACCAGAAGACTATATGACACCGGAGGATGATGTGCATGATGTAAATCACACACCTGAATGGGCGGTTGGTTATGAATCAGACCTAGGGGCTGAATATGAAGAACCATATGAACCTAAACTTAACAAACCCGTGCTGCCGTTCACGTATCCGGGAGGTGGGCGTATTAGGGCTGAATGGGAGGGTATAGGTTATACTGAGGAACAGTGGGCTTTTTATGCAAAGTATGGTTATCGGATGCCGTCAGCTACTGTTGGTTGCAGTGCGGGATGCCGGGGTTATTGCATGCATGGTGGGGTATGAATCTTTAATTGTATGTTTTGTTGTTGATACAGTTTCATTGTAATATATTTCTTGACTAGTATGTTTTAGGCGGATGAACAATATGATGTATCGCTTTTTTTAGTAGTATGTTTTCTGCAAGGTTTTTGTAATGTAATGCAATGTAGTACTAATTTCACATGAATCTTAAAAGTAGTGAATATCAAAAAATAACCATATGGACCTTTCGTTACGTATGCAACAACTCTGGTGCTGGTACAGTAAAACCAAAACAAACATGTTGTAATAAAAAAATTAACAGGTTAGGATTTTTCTAAATTAATATAAAACTATCGTGACGGATTTTACGTACGTAACACTGCGTATGTTACATATGTAACTCGGGCATCTGACAATTTATATAACAATGTGAAAAAAGTAAGAGAGAGATGATGTGATGGGGGGTGTCATATCAGCTTTTGTCAGCCTCTTTTTCAGAAAAACCAAATTACCCTATTACCCTTTCTTGTCCTTTATCACATATTTAATTAAATTAATATTATAGAAAAAATGGTGACCATAGATTAAATGGATGGATGGCTAGGATTTAGTTTGCAAGGTTTACTCATTTTGAAGGGTTTTTATTATAACCATCCCCTATATATATATATATATATATATATATATATATATATATATATATATATATATATATATATATATGATAATACATGGTTTGAAATACAATAAATAATTCGAAATGCACACACATCTGTATTTTTTATATACAAAATTTAATTTTCTTACCTTACACAAAGGATCAATGATTTATCTCTATGTCGTACCGTTATTAAATTACATGATTTCTTTTGACCACGATGATAACTTACCTTATCATCACCAATTCACCATATTACAGACAATGACTTGTACAATGACTTGTTTAGATGTGTGATTCCTCTTTTGTTTTCTTTCTTTGTAAACCCAAAAACTTGTCTTTCTGGCAACGTTCTTTATCATCAATAGTGAAACAAATGATGAAAAGTTTACATGTTTGTAAATTTGGAGTACTGGTATGCCAATAAAATATCTAGAAACTTTTTGGGCCATGTTAGTGTCAAACCGCGAATACACGTCACATTCAGGTTCATGTGTCTTAACACAATTTCTGGGCATATGTCCTCTTAATGACAAGTAAATTTAGTGTTCATACCGGGCTGGAGCCGCTGCCTATCAAGTATCAACCCACGAACATGACTCGTTTAGCACCCCTAGTACTAACAAAACAAACGCCATTCATATCAGTTTCTTGGATCATCGGTCAAGAAAACCAGGTCAACGATCCAAGTATTTAAATGATTCAATCGGATCCATTAGTGAATGAATTAAACCTTGGTGCTACAAACTTATAAGATTGGAAGAATAATTTGATCATACATTAATTATTTACATAAAATCCCAAATCTCTACAAGACATTTGTAACGCACACTCATTTAAAGGTTCAACTTACACAAAATGATGCTCACACACACTTTAACTATTCAAGTTAACGAACTAATACCTTCTCTTCACACATACTTTAACTATTCAAGTTGACGAACCAAAACCTTCTCTTCCGGCTTTGAAAACGATGGAATAAGAGTGTCGTTGGTCTCAACAAAATCCTTGATCAACTTTGTGACAATATCTGGTTTTTCAACATGAGGGTAATGACCACATTCTGGTATTTGTCGAATTATAGCATTAGGAAGTTCGCAATGTAATCTCTGCATCGTAATATTGCATATGATTTTAGATGTTAGCCAATATTTAATGGTTACTATGATATAAAGATACTAACCACTGCTAGCTTGCTGTCAATTATTTGATCATCTTCGCCCCATATTATGAGTGTTTTCTTCATAATCTAGTGTGCCATCATAATAAAACGGATTAATATCAACGATTCGTTGATTTGGGTTATGTTTAAAGTCGCCCAAATTTCTAATCTACTACATTTATTTAAAGAAAACGAACCTGGCGTATCTGAGCAGTGACATTGTATCCGCCACTGTTCATAAAGTCGACCGTTGCTTCCTCCCACCAATGTAATATACAATGTAAGCGTCCTATCTAGAACAGTTACATACACGAAAAAACATGCCTGTTACATGAGATTGAGGTACTAAATGTCAAAATTGTTCAGATGTAAAAGGAATAAGGAACTTACACGTGTCCAGTCTAAGCACGTATTGAATGACAGGGAATTATACGTCAGATAAGTGGCAAATAGGCGCAATGGGAGGCTCTTTAACACAGATACCTGGTCAAAAAAGTTGTAAGACACACAATATTCATATCATAAGGTAATCACACAAGGCATTAACACTTGTGAGCAGGCTGTAAACTTGCAGTCAAGCTGTAAACGGGTTGGCGGGTTGACTTTATCAGATATACTTTTTAACTCTATTTTTAAAGGGTTGACGGTCGATTTGTTTAGTTGAACTGGTTAAATAGATCAACATGAACATGAGGTCTTTGTCTTAATTAAATGGGTTAGACATGACAACCTAAACCCCGATTATTTCCAGACGTGCCAAAAATTTGCAACGCTACCTTTATATTTGTAAGGAAAAGTTCGAATTTTATACTTTTATAAGAACTCAACCCTAAATCTCACCAAAATCTTTTGACAATCAAGTGAAACAAAAGGGCCAATTATATATTAAAGAAAATGCATCACGTATTGACATACTCACACCAGCATAAGCTACAGATTTAGGTAACCTAGAGAGGGTTCCGGTGCCTTCTGCATAAACACTTGCATCAATCAGTATCAGCTTATCAACCTGAAAAACGCATCGAAAAAAGAAAAAAAAAACTTGAACACAAATTCTTGCTAATACAAAAATTAAGTCGAGAACAGTAGCTTTTAGAGGTGGAAATTTCGACCCATTGATTTACGTATGGGTCGATTTGGATTATGTTTTTATCTTTAACAAGGTCAAATGGGTTGAAAGTTGTCAAAAGCGGATATTTTGATACATAAAACCTCATCAATCAATTTACCGGTAGGGATTATTATCAGCCAATGGGTCATAGTTTGGATTATTAAAATCCAGTTTGGTGTTTTTTTTTTTTAAATAAATAAAAACAAATTGGAGAAAAAGCGTTTCGGGTCAATCGACCAATTTAGACAACTATCAGTACCAACTATCAACAATTTACCCGCTACTGAACCCACCCATTTTGCCACCTCTACTTTATATCAATCTCCACCAGAGGAACTAGTTTGTACTTACTGCTTCCGGATAGTTGATAGTAAAGTCAATTGCAACTGCGGCTCCAAGACTTGGCCCAACTAGCACCATAGGCCTCGCAATGTAGGACTTCCAGAACTAAAAAAATATAAATAATATAATATACAACCCGTTAATTGAATGGAACCATAAGATAGTCAACTTCTTTTCTGGTTGCTATTTCTCAAACAAAAATCACATTTTATTGCTTTGCATACCATGTTAATGGGACCCACAACATGAAAAGGACGAACACGGAATATATACAAAGAATTTGCTTATTTTCTCAACCAAAAATTAGTTATTAGGGCAGACTCGTGAGTAGTAAACAACGGCTGAAATGTGCAGCATGATTTTACCTGATAAAGGTGATCCCGCTTAGATTCTACGTTACATAGCGGAAGCTTTTCTGATGAAATAAAATGAAAAAGAAAAAGGATTAACCAACAAGTTTTATTATAAACAGGGATATCCAATATAAAAATATAGAAAAAAGATTTAAAAAACAACCCAAATTAGAGAAACCCCATCCTAGAATATCAATTGCCCAGGTCTCATAGCCAGCCTGCTCAAGAAGTGGAAGTGTGTATCTCCATTCTAGACAAGAACTGAAGGATCAAAGAGTTAATCTACAGTTTAAATAAAAGTGTAACTCTTGGCACAACACATTTTATAAAATGCCTAAAGTGAAAGGATCTTGGTTTAAAAAAGCGTAGGGTGCTCTGAGGTGTTTTGGTCCCAAAAGCCGAGGTCCATGCATAATGTGCATCAGGCGCGAGTCTATGTATAACCAAATAAAAATTTTATTCACGACCAGAAGTTGTGTACTTGTGTCTCTCTCGTCTGTTACACGTGTAAACCATAGTTGTTAAAAGCCATCGCCTCTTGCGCCTAGGCCCATTTTTTCGGCGAGGCGATGCATTTGCGCTTTGAGTCGAGGAAATTGCGCTTTAATTCTCCAGGTGATGGTTTAGGCGCAACTTTCAGCTAGATTCCCAAATTCCGAAGAGTTTCCAGCCAAATTCGTTAAATTATAACTAGATTCCAGCCAGATTTCTACATTTATATTAGGAAAACTACTTCTATACACTAATACATCAATATTTTAAAAATTTTGATACTAACTAGATGAAAAAAGTATTATTTTAATATATTTTTACTTTATTTTCTTTGTTCGCTTTTTTTAATCTAAGACCCTCGCTTTTTTTGCGCCTTGCGCCTAGGCCCCAGGCGAACCCTATGCGCCTTGCGCCTTTGATAAATATGGTGTAAACATGCTTACCGAGTAAACTTTCATAATTTCTTCATCTATTGGATGTTACATATAAACCTCCTAAAGACCTTAACTGTGACCCATTACTACATGAGGCGTGCCTCCTGATGCATTTTCTCAGTGCCTCACGCATCAGGCACGCCATTTTAAACCAAGCAAAATGATATACGTCTAAAATGCCTTCCAAAAGCAAAAGAATGTATGATCTTTAACGACAACAGTGGTTTAATATGTGATTTGGCATTTGCATAAAAGTGAGTTCCTTGACTATCATTAGATATTTTGAAATGGGATTTGTTGCATATTTCACGGGAGGGCTAGACAGCATGCTTTTTTACTTACGCTTTTACATTCTTTATAAGTTAAACTAAACATATTCAGAGTCAATGGGTGCGTACCTGTCAAACCCATGTAGTAGAACAAGTGGATTGGTTGCTTTTTGTATCTTTGGCTTCACGCAGCTACTCATAATACAGTTGTTTGAGATGGTCAGCTGTGAACAAGAGATTAATATTAAGTTTAGTAAATCGAATTGGACAAAACACTAAATATACATGAATGAAAGGTATAACGAAGTTACAATAGAAGTATAGATTATAGAACACATAAACGACACAAGTACTTGTTATTATGAATTGCAAATGGTTTTGTATAATCCTATAGGTCGACTAGGGCGATTTTGTTTGCTTGATTAGTTCATTTGGGTGTACTCAAATTGCACGATGGGTCAATGGGTAACTCTTGTGAAACTTGCTAACTTAGAATGGGTCCAGATGAACCGGCATGATGGGTCATAATGTTTACTCTAGAGTGTTGAATTGTTGATGCCAATACAATTGTTTTGCAAACCATGTTGCCTCAAGATGCTGCAGCAACTTATGCCGATGAAGTGTATTTTATGTTGCACGTGGTTTACAATGTGACATTAGACTATCACAAGCCCACTGCAACTATTTTTCAATTATTTCCAACATTCAGTTTGCTCCAATGACTTAGACTACACGGTGTGGCGCGGGGGGGGGGGGGGGGGGGGGTCTCTACGCCACCAACACCGCCCCCTATGTGGCGTAGAAGGGGCGTGGCCCTTAGGGCCAAAAGGTGAGGGGTGAGGTGGATGGTTGATTAAAAATAAACCAAAAAACGACCCCTCCTCCACGCCCCACCACCTTGTGGTTTTTTGGGGCTTGGAGGGGAAATCCCCCTCTGCTAACGTAGCTGCCACATGTCGCTTCACGCCTACCGTATCAACTTAGTTTCTCCACTCATTGTTAGAGCGTGACAAACTTCATACACAAAGATATCATGCGGAAGTCCCATGGATGCCACTGACGCCAACAGATAGGAAATAAAGCATGAACATTATTTTAAAAAACTTTAGGGTGTGGTCCATGGATGACACTGACACCATTTGGAACTATTCTCCTCTCATCCACAACCAATACGCATAACACGTACATGTCGGTTTGTTCGGGTTGGTCAATGAAATTGCCAAAACCGGTTTCAGGTTCAAGCCAGCTCGTGTTGTGTCGGTTTGGTGACCAGTTTTGATATGTTTTTTTACTGTTTCGGTTCGGGTTCAAACTGGTTTCAAACGAGAGGATTAAAAAGCGGTCCCAACCTCAGGAGTTCAAATGGCTCCAAACCAGTTTCTGTTTCCATCGGTTCCAAACCAGGTTTAAGGTTGCACCTCTAGGTGCATTACATACAACATCTAACATAGGGAAAAAAATTCAGAATTACATTCCCTATTTTTAACCATCAAATCATATATATTTAGAAACAAAACATCAAAAACTAGGGGTGAGCAAATGTCGGTTCGGTTCGGTTTTTATATATAACCGAAACCGATCGGTTATGTAGATTTGGTTAATTCGGTTAATATGTCGGTTACTGGTTCGGTTTCGGTTATGTTCAGTTAATATCCAAACATAAAACTTGTGCAAAATTATAAAGAAGATCTTTTGTCTCATGGTAGCTTGCTCCGGTCCCCTTACAAAACTTTCGTTATTGAGCCATACACTTCACATGTTTCTAGCGATTCACATGGCATCATTAAATGATACAAGTCTTGGATAAGATTCTACAACACACTAGAATGCCCTTGTTGACGATCCTTTACTACGACAACATCTAGGGTTCCTCTAACAATGTGATATCTCACACCATGTAAGTCCTTAACCCCCCCCCCCCCCCCCCCCCCACCCACTAAGACATAAGTCACCCTTACTGCCACTCTACAGAACCGTACATGAGATTTTCACCTAATACGACTCCTCGTTCAATTCTTCCGAAGTTCTTTGATCCTTTTCCGCGTTCGAGAATCCCTTCCCTTCTTCCACTCCGTCCCGAAGAGTAACTAGGACCAATTTAGTCATGTTTTCATGTTCCAATTGAACACATTCGGTTTTTTATTATTCTCTTTACCAAACATATACAAGAATAAGAAAAATCATTTTCAAGTTTGAATTTGTTCATTTGGAATCTGAGTTCTTCTACTTCATTTTTATTTACTTATTTTATTGATTTTGATTTATTTAATATGAATCTTTTCCCCTCTCTTTTTTTTAATATTATTCCTTAAGTCCCATAGATTTGATCCCTTATAATTGAACTCATTTTCTCATTGAGCGAAGGGTACGAAATAAATCAAATTGATTAAATGTGAAATATTCGGTTTTTTCCTCTTTCTTATGAAAAATACTTAAGTATATAACTATCGGTTCGGTTTCGGTTATGGAAGAAGGGAAAACCGAAACCGTAACCGAATGGTTCGGTTTTGGCCATATGTTAACCGTAACCAATCGGTTAATTCGGTTTTGATTATTTTCGGGTTTTTTCGGTTATCGGTTTTCGTATGCTCACCCCTATCAAAAACTAAACAACCAACCAACCCCCCACCCCTCCCAATAAAAACATCAAAATCCTAATAACCACATTACTAATTTAGTCCTTAAAAAAAGCACATTTGACCTTTTTCCCAAAAAAAGTCAAAATAAAATCACACATATCAAGTTAGGTTGACAACAACAACAACAGTAACAATAACAATAATAATAATAATAATAATAATAATAATGGTCCCATTAATTAATTAATAATAACATTTCGATAAAAACCATAAAGAAAGTGAGTTATAGCGTTAACCTGAACCGGCAGCCTTTCAATCCGGGAGGCTAAGTTCCGGGCAAACGGATCCTTAATATTATTAACTTCTTTAGGCAAAAAGGGCGGGAAAACCTGGGCGGACAGACGGCTGGGTTTGGAATTGGAATTGGAGTTTATTATTATTCCGATGGGTGAGAAAGAAGAGGAGGCGGCGGCAATGGTGAACATCATTGGTTATTTTAGTGAGGAGAGGAGAGGGTGGGTTGGGGGTAGAGTGGTAATGTATTTATTACAATAGAAGGTGGTTTCGATTGTTAAATGATGATGATGATGACGACAGACGTCATGAGTATTGTACTGACGACTTATTATAACATGTTTGTTTGTGTAAAACATGTTCTACGTTAGTAATAGTAGTAGGAGGAGGAAGATATTCCTTTGAATGCTACATGTGCACACTTCATTATTATGTGTATGTGTTTCTTGTTTTGAACTAAGGGGTTGTGGACAGGTGGTATAGTTAACCACATTTTTGTTTGTCCAAGATTAGTTGGCTGGTTGGTCTAAGTTTTTTTTTTTAAGGTTTGGGTTCAATCCCCACTAGCTACATTTGGAGGATATAATGAGAAATGAGGGATGACTCCTGGCCTATGGTCAGGAGTTCGAGTCCTGATCTCGCCCGGGTTTTACCGATTCTCTACAGCGGGTCTTCGAACGAGTGGGGGATCGGGTTTTCCCCGGTTCGGAAACCACTATTGGGCGGGGCTCCCGACAAGGGAAGCCAATTTGCCCGAGCCCCCTTTGTGGGAGTCTCACGGTTGTTGTGTTGTCCGTTCTAAAAAAAATTGTTTGTTTGAATGTTTCTTCTTCTTAGAAACTCTTTATTTAGACACATGTGCATGATATTCTATTATATATATAACAAGTAACTTTCAAAAAAAAAAAAAAAAAACAAAAAGCATGGTCGGTTGTTACCTTTATGTATAGACCCTTAACTTTTTCAAGTTGATATTATCTACCCTTCAAGTTTATTTTTTGATAAAAGCCAACTTTTTAAGTTGACATAATTGCCCATTTACTTTCTAACTTGATAAAAAAGGCATCCTTACTTTCTAACATATTTTTAACCCGCAAACTTTTGACATGTAACACATTATATCCTCAAACTTCTCTATAAACGATATATATTTTTTTTTCTTTTCTAAAACGAGTTTGGTCAAATATAAAACGTTTCCATTCTTATTTTTACGTATGATGTCAGTTAGTCTACGATTCTGACGTAAATTTTGTTCGAAAATGAGTCGGATCAATTATAAAACGCTTTAATTTGACAGTAAAAATTCGATTTACTTACGCTTATGATAAAATACACAAACAACCCTTTAACTTTAGAAATTGGTATTTACACCCCTGCATTTTCTTAAAAACTTTATAAAGCGTCATTTTCACCCCCCCCCCCCCCCCTTGAGTTCTAACTTCTCAAATTTACACACCGTATTTCATTATTTAAGCTAAAGGAAAAACAACTTTTTTCTCACGTTGTTATTATTGTTTATGTGTCGGTATAAATTCACGTTTCGATGTAAAAAATAATTTTAAGTACGCTTTTGGTTAGTCTACGTTTGCCATACATGTTGGTATAAATTCATGTTTCAACTTAAACGATATAAATACACGTTTCGACATAGATTTTTTTTCCTGAAACGAGTCGGGTCAAACATAAAACGTTTTCATTCTTAGTTTTACGTATGATATAGGTTGGTCTACGATTCTGACGTAAATTTTGTTCGTAAAGGAATTAGATAAAATATAAAATCTTTTAATTCGATAGTAAAAATCTGAGTTACCTACATTTCTGACTTAAACTGTGTTCGGAAACAAACGACTCCGCTCAAATATAATTTGTTTTAATTCGATGGTATAAAATTGAGTTATTGTACATTTTCGTACGGTTAACGCATCATATGACGTGTCGCCACCTGAAAACAACTTAGGCGTTTCCGCAGCAACGCGCGGCCTACGGTAACTATCTAGTATATTACTAAAAACCAACGGGGGTGCAACAGTGCACCAGCGAATTACTATTATGCCCTTTTTTATTCTACTAAAATTACAGTATTAGCCTACACATGTATCATTAATTTAAACAAAGAAAAAGACGGTGGAAGCAGGGATTCTTCGGCGAGGCCATCATATAAGCGACGTCACTTCCGTCACCACCATCGTAGCAAGCACCAACTGTCTTCTTCGGCTGCATCGTCGACACTCTCATGACATCGGCGGACCGCTTCGGATTCTTTCTTAATAACGTCGCTACCGACCCACTTCCGATCTCCTTCGATTGATCAGCTCGCTTGATGGTTTCACCGCCAAAGACGTTGTCGTAGCCGTTTAATCACCTCGCCGAAACACTTGTCGCTGCTTAATCAGAACCCGCACCCGAACGCTATGTTCAGGCGGCTTTGGTTCCCGCTGCATAAACATTTCTGACGACGCTTACTGTCAGTCAACTCGCCCTTGCATGTGATACTTCTGACCAAATTAAAGTCACTGCAGTGACGAAGCTTTTGGGTGAGGAAGCTTGAGGTGCTACTGTTTCCATAGTCGATAGGAGAGGTGTATAAAAAGAGATTGCTTTTAGAGTTGAGAGAGAGACGTTGCCTTGGTATTCTCATTTTAGTGAGGTTGTATTTGGATTTCATTCTTATTATTACATCTCATTTTAAGATTTAGTTACCTGTTGATCATCCCTGATTTTCACCGCCGGTAATATCGCTTTTTTTTTTAACTGTGACCCTTATATAGATTTCATTGAGTACATCGAGACATGCGTTTTCATAAGGTTAGCGCATAACATAACGCTTGGACTAACCTACTCAACGTATACAATGGGCCCGTTGCACATCGCTCGCACGTCACATAACGTTTTGACTAATCCGTTGGATATCTCCAATGTACCCGAGCCGCAATGCGCGCGGGTCTAATTACTAGTTTATATGTAATACAATACAATACAATTGAGAGTTCAAACGAGAAGAAAAAGTTTTGTAAGAACAAAAAGAACAAATTCTGACCAATATAAAACCTAATAATTGTATTGAATGTTAAATTAATTATTAATTTTTTGTAACCCCGTTTAAACTAATTAAATAAATGAAACTCATAATTTATTTTTAAAGTATATTCTTCCAACTCAAACCTTATTTAGAATGAAGGATAATTTTGAGATGTGTAGGTTATATGTATGATGAATTTTTATGTGTGTATGATAATCTCGATATGTGTTGAAGAAAAACATTATAATTTCAATACATGTAGGATGAAATTTTATATTTGTAAGACGAATTTTGATAATGTGTCGTGTAAAGTGTTAATAACTAACTAATTAGATATATGATAATTAATTTTAGAAGAGTTAAACTATTTAATGTTTAACCATTATGTAACTTTTTATTTTTGTTATTAGATGAAGTTTCTTCTCATTTGATTCTCATCACAGAACATATACATTACTTATATATGTGTGTAAGTTATTTAAATAAACGGAATGTTTTTTTGTATTGTATTTTCAGGAAGGATGAATGGATATTGCATTTCAATCATTTTCTTGTAAATTTTTACTAAAACATATGTAATTTTGCCGCATCGTAGCAAGCACAGACTGTTTTCTTCGCGAGGCCATTGTAACAGCGACGTCACTTCCGTCACCACCATCGTAGCAAGCACAGACTGTGTTCTTCGGCTGCATCGCCGACACTCTCATGACATCGTCGGACCGCTTCGGCTTCTTTTTTAATAACGTCGCTACCGACCCACTTCTGATCTCCTTCGATTGATCAGCTCACTCGATGGTTTCACCTATGTTGTCGTAGCCGTTTAATCACCTCGCCGAAACCCTTGTCGCTGCTTAATCAGAACCCGCACCCGAACGCTATGTTTAGGCGGCTTTGGTTCCCCCTGCATAAACATTTCCAGCAACGTTTACTGTCAGTCGACTCGTCCTTGCATGTGATACTTCTGACCAAATTAAAGTCACTACAGTGACGAAGCTTTTGGGTGAGGAAGCTTGAGGTGCTACTGTTGCCATAGTCGATACGAGAGGTGTATAAAAAGAGATTGATTTTAGAGTTGAGAGAGAGACGTTGCCTTGGTATTCTCATTTTAGTGAGGTTGTATTTAGATTTCATTCTTATTATTACATCTCATTTTAAGATTTAGTTACCTGTTGATCATCCCTGATTTTCACCGCCGGTAATATTGCTTTTTTTTTTTAACTGTGACACTTATATAGATTTCATTTGAGTACATCGAGACATGCGTTTTCATAAGGTTAGCGCATAACATAACGCTTGGACTAATCTACTCAACGTATACAATGGGCCCGTTGCACATCGCTCGCACGTCACATAACGTTTTGACTAATCCGTTGGATATCTCCAATGTACCCGAGCCGCAACGCGCGCGGGTCTAATTACTAGTTTATATGTAATACAATACAATACAATTGAGAGTTCAAACGAGAAGAAAATGTTTTGTAAGAACAAAAAGAACAAATTCTGACCAATATAAAACTTTGACCTAATAATTGTATTGAATGTTAAATTAATTATTAATTTTTTGTAACCCCGTTTAAACTAATTAAATAAATGAAACTCATAATTTATTTTTAAAGTATATTCTTCCAACTCAAACCTTATTTAGAATGAAGGATAATTTCGATATGTGTAGATTATATGTATGATGAATTTTTATGTGTGTATGATAATTTCGATATGTGTTGGATAAAAACATGATAATTTCAATACATGTAGGATGAAATTTTATATGTGTAAGACGAATTTTGATAATGTGTAGTGTAAAGTGTTAATGACTAACTAATTAGATATATGATAATTAATTTTAGAAGAGTTAAACTATTTAATGTTTAACCAATATGTAACTTTTTATTTTTGTTATTACGTGAAGTTTCTTCTCATTTGATTCTTCTCATAAAACATATACATTACTTATATAGAGGCCGGCTAACGTACAAAGGCGTTTTAACCTACAAAGTGTGAGAAGCCATCCTGGCCGTCCAACTTCCCCATCTGCGTTTTACCTCGTACATTAATTGCACATGTTTCTCATTAATGGCAGTTATCAATTGAGGGTATATCAGACAATTTACAACCTAAGTAATTTGAAATTTTTTTGCACTTAGCGCCCAATCACCTTCATTCATTGACGCTTACAACACTCATCCAAAATTAAATCACAGGATTCAATCACCGAGAAGTCAGAAAAAAAAAACAGAGCACTCAAACTCATCATTGAAACATCGCTGATTATAGAAGAATAATGACTCCAAAACGCAAATCAGGTAACGAATTAATCATGTTTTTAACCTATTTTTGATCGTATACCAATAATGGTTGCTAATCGTTGTTTTTTAAACCGTAAAACAGGTGAAGGACGAGAAAAAAGAAGCAAGTTGTGTCATGACAGGCCTTCGAAACCAACGATTACAGGTATGATTGTTGAAGATAACACGTTTTATGTTATTGTTGAAGGCGTTTTTTGCTAAATTGAATGATGATTTGAGAGATGAATAGTTTGGATCTGATTATTGATGCATGACTTTATGAATGCGTTTTAGAGTTTCAGATTGGATTAGTAAAGGCGTTTTGCTATTTTCATTGAAATGGTAAAAAAATGTAACTAAGATACTGATGAGAGATTATTATGAAGGCGTTTTAGATGTTCTGATTGAATTAGTATATGCGTTTTGCTGATGATGTGTATGGTTGATGTAATAAGTAAAGGCGTTTTAATAGTTTACCTATGACTATGAAGTTTTTGTGATCTATATTGGTAGATGCGTTTTGAAGTTTTAGTAGAGGCGTTTTACTAATGAAGAAACTATCATACTGTTGACAATCAAGGATATCTCAAAACGCATCTGCTAATAGTAGTAAAGGCGTTTTACTGATGTAGAACTACGATTTTGATGTCAAGTAAGGGTATCTCAAAACGCATATAGTAAAAACAGTAAAGGTGTTTTATTGTTTGATTTGTTGTGTGCAACATGTTTTAACCCCCTAATGTATGTTGTTCATTGTTGTGTTTGTCTTAATCAGAACAACCAGCGGATCCAGGGTCTGATGATGATTTCCAGACTCCTATAAAAGATTTGAGGAAAGTAAAGAAAGGTATCCAGAAACCAGACAAGGTTGTTGAAAAGAAAACTGTAATCGAAAAGAAAAATGCAAATACAGAGAAAAAGAGAAAGAAACAAAATAAAAAAGATTCAAAAATTGATTCCGATGATGATTTTGTTAAACAAGCAAAGAAAATAAAAATAAAAGTAGGGAAAGAAAAAGAAGCAAGGGTTTTCGTTGAATACCGGGATACAAAATTGAAACTAAGGTGTTCTCCCGGGGAATTTGTAAGGGATATGAAAGAGTTCACGAATGAACAAAAAGAGGCAGTAAGGAGTATGGGGTTTGGATCAGTGTTAGAAATCGATATAGATTCAATTCAAACTGGTCTAGGTTTCTGGTTGCTTTCGAATTATGACGAAACAACAAGAACAGTAAATGTTGGGAACTGGAAAATAAAGATAACAAGTTCTTTGGTGCAAGAATGTTTTGGAAACCCGATAGGGACAATTCCTGTGTTGGAGCACGGAAGGCCAAAAAAAGGATCGGGTTCAACGATAGATGAATTCAAATCTCAATTCAACACATCTACTCCAACTGTTGGGCAAGTATTAAATGTGGTTAAAACACTCATAAATGGTGGGAGAATGTTTAAGCTAAATTTCTTGGTGCTGTGGAACACAGTTTTTGGCGAGATAACAAAATCAACAAAAGTTAACCAGAGATTTTTGATTAGTGTTGATAAAGAAGATGATATACCAAACATGAAGTGGTGTTCATACCTACTAGAATGCCTAAACAGAACAAAAGCATGCTGGAAGCAAGATCAGTGCAATGGGCCGATAGCAATGCTAACTGTAAGTTTGTGTTATACATATAGTAAAACGCATGTGTTATTTACCAAAACGCATGCATTGTTTATACCTACAGTAGGTTTCTGTTCATACCTATAGTAAAACGCATGTGGTATTTAACAAAACGCATGCATTGTTTATAAATTTTTTTAATACTTTAAAACTTAAGTTGTTACTATGTGCAGGTTATTTACACCCATGAATACAACAAAAGACATAATCCAACAATTGTGAAGAATCCTGCAATTAGTTACATTACATCTTCATCGTTGCAGGATATGGAAAGTTATATATACGATAATGGGCCTTTAACAGATATCGAAGAAGATGGTGATGATAATGTTGTAGGGAATGAAGAGAGTGAAAAAAGAAGTTCTGAAAAAGGTGTAAGCGAAACGGTGAAGGACGCTGTGGATGTTTTGGTGGGTATGCATGAAAAAGAACCCGCTGTTGATGAGGAGGAGCTAGATTATGACAACCTAGACTGGAGAGATTTTGACATGGGAACACAAACCCAGCAAATGTTTGAGTATTGTGCAACGCCTATTCAGTTGAGTGGGGTTGAGTGTGATAAAGAAGAATTCTACGCAGCTATGAAAGCTAAAAAGGTAAATATGTCATGACAGTTGTTTTTTGTAGTAAAGGTGTATAGTTATTTGTAAAACGCACTTGGAAAATACTAAAACGCCTCTGATGTTTTTCATGGCAGGTTTGGATGAAAAAAATGGACAGAAACATGAAGAAGTATCTAGACATCCAAGAGGAAATGGATGATATGGTTTCACAAGCAAGAGAGAAGTATTTCTGGTCTAGGGAATTGATCGATAGATGCCAGAAATGGGACGACATTAGAGGTAAGTCGTCAAAAGATGGCGATGAACATGTGGTCGGTCTAGGAGATGATCAAGGTTTAGAAGACTTGGGAGCGCAATTAGGTGTTGAGGATGATAGGGTTGTTGAAGAAGAACAGGCGGCGGGGATGGTCCAACCCGAGACGACAAAAACATTGTTGGGATACAAACGATATAGGCATGGTAGGAAGAAGAACGCTGGAGAGCAAAGTGGACAGAATGAAAAGTTGGCTGAACAGGTAAAACGCATATGTTTTAATCCTAAAACGCAAGTATTGTTATACTGAATTTTTTACAATTATAAGTAAAACGCATTTGTAAATGTCTAAAACGCATGTGTTGTTTATTTTGTGACAGCTTGTAAATATTGAAGACAACACAGGAATGGGGCCTGATGAAACAGTTTCAATTGTTAAGGATGTCGATGAAAATGTTGTCGGGGAGTCAGCGAAGGTGGTGGAAGATAATGTTGATGAGGCAAATGTTGATGAAGACTATGGTATAAGTGATACGGCACTTGCTATGATACAAACAATAGAGCCAGGCGTATTTGGTATAAGGGATGCAAGCATTGGGGATGAACAACAAGATCAAGTCGAAGAACAGGCGAATTTGGAAGAAGTTATAACCAATGTGCCTTTGCTACAAGTAGAGCCGGAAAAGGATCCAGAAACACCAAAGGATCAAATTATTGAGAAAAAAAAGGAAAAGCGAAGGTTGATGATGTTAATGCTGGTAGGCCAGTCAGAAAGAAGAATCCGTCTTGGGCTTTAAAATCTCCTTACATCGGGAGAAAGGTTTCACTGTTTGAGCCTCTAACACAAGATGAACAGATGATGGCAGAGTACATGATGGCGCCAACAAGGGATAAAATGTAAGTGATATGTGTGAGCTTAGGTTTTAGTTTGTAAATAACTAATATTTCGTTTGTAACTTTCAGGAAAGTGGTCTACAAATCGGATAGGGGGGGGGGTATCGATATATAAGGCTGTCTTGGAAAGTTTCTACCCCGGTATATGGTTGCACACTAACGCAGTGGATGCATATATAGAGGTACTCAATTATGAGGAGAAAAAAGTGAAAGAAGATGGAGTGTACAAGCTTTATTGCACCACTACAATGATGGTAAAAAAAATTATGATTAGTTAAAACAGACAGTAAAACGCATGCTTGAATATAGTAAAACGCATGTGTTTATTTGACTGCTTGTTTTTTGATATACAGCCACCAGACTACTACAAGCAAGGGGTTGGTGAACCTGATAGGGTGAAGGTTTTTAAAAGCAATATGGAACATCTGATGCAGAAGTACAAAGTCAAATATGTGCATGAATTTGACATCATTATAGTACCATTGCTAATAAAAAGTCATTTCTATCTTATGTGCTTTGATATAAAGAGTGGCTTCATTGAGTTGATTGACAACTCAAAGAATGAACCAGATTTTCAGGCAAGATATGAAGGGGTGCCCGAAGTCCTGGTATGTAAAATTACTAATTAATTAATAACAAAAAATATGTTATTGTTAATAACTTAACTTTGTCTTGCTTTATTGCGTGCAGAGACACGCTTTCTACTTAACTTTGAGAACATTGTCTGAGAGCAGAATAGGAATAGAGAGGATTGAAGGGGGGACAATACATAGGAGAGAAATGCCATGGAGGACTGAGAATAACATAGAAGACTGCGGTATATTCGCAATACGACACATGGAAACGTATAAAGGGAATAATGTATGGAGCGCCGAATTTGTTAATGAGTCGCCACTACAAAACAAGGAGCTAAATGCGTTGAGGTTCAAGTATGTTGCAAAATTGATACTAAGCGAGCACAACATGACAAGGGATGACGCTATTGAAGAAGCGCGCAAGTTTAGCAAAAGACCTTACAAGACTAAGATGCTTCAAAATGCACACAAGAAAATGAAGAATCGAGTAGATAGTGTTAGCTAAATGTTTTTAAAATTTGTTATGTTAGACATAAACATCTGTTTGTTCCTTTTTTTTAAAAATGAATGTTTCTGTTTATTTTAGCAGTTTTTGTTAAAACGCATGTGATAATGACTAAAACGCATCAAGGTTATCAAATCACTATACAAATAATAAAAAGGTAAATTTATTAAAACGCCTGCATTATTTTATAAAACGCAAGTACATTTTTTATTCAAACACATTTTACATAGCAACACATACAAAAACACATGGGGTTCAAAACACATAGAAGCAAGGTTTAAAGTGATTTGAGAAATTTGATCTTCATTTCCATTGAACACCTCAAAAGTGCAATGGATTTAGTAAGCTCTTCGACAATCTTCGTATCACTTTGTTTTGCATCAATCATGAACATCAATGCCAATTCATGAAGACTAGAATCTGGCATCGCCTTGAGAATGTTGCAAACTTCATCTTTTCTGGAAATGCGTTCATGGACATTATTCAAATCATCCATCAAAACACTCTCACAAGAATGATCCTTGATGATTTGTTCTTCAATCCTCTTAATAAAAAGGGATCTTGCAGAGGATGATGATGGAGAAGACATTGTTGTTGTAAAAATATGTTTAAGGTGTAAAATCAAAATGTACATATTGATGATAATATAGAAAAAATAATATACAAAATGACAAAATAGAATCACATGGGTTACTATACAAAAAGGCAGTTCATTGTTGACTGAATAAAACGCATTCAGTAATATGCTAAAACGCATGTACAAGTTTCAAAAAAAAAATAATAATTGGTATGGCCAAACACTAAATGACATTACATATTCACATGTTTTACTGTTCTTTGCATTCTTGATAATATCAAATATTAAATTTTGTGAAAAATTAAAAAAAAAGATATGAAAATTTACAACACTGACAAACCTCTGTATTTTCATTTTATGCCAATAAATGAAAAAAAATATATTTTATTTTGCAAATTGTTAGTAAAAATTAAATACTTGTTATAGTGTTCAACAACCAAAAAATGATTGTATTTTGCAAGTTGGTATGATGTGATTGGGTATGAATCAAAATTAAATACAGTTTATAGTATTTATTAAACTCTGTACACAAAAAGCATATTAGGATAACAAAACGCATTGGTTCGATTGTAACCAGTATGAAATGCATATTGTAGTGATGTGATTGATATCTAAATAGAATTAAATGAAACATTAGTATCTTCAACTACCATATCATCAAATTTATTAACATCAAAAAAATCTCTATATAATGATCGAACAAAAAACAGAGCATCACAAAAAAAAAAAAAAAAACTCGTTTAAAAGAAAGAACCCAGTATAGCAACAATGGATAATAACATCGAGAATGCGATCAACAATATCCAGGTGAAAACAGTGATCATGGTTGATTCTTCAACTGAGGTAAGGAATGATATCAAATCATCTTCTTCGGTGATGTGTGTTCAGCAGGAGGTCCTCAGGCAGTCTAAAAAAAACCTAGATGCCCATGAAATGCTACTAGGTGAACCACCATCCAACTTCCGAGATCAAGCTTTAGAAATCATCAAACAACAAGAATCTTTTGATGATTTGATCTATCACAGTCTGAAGAACACAGAAGAAACCATCTGGTCAAACATGGAAAGTAAGAGGAAGGGGAGGGATGAAATCTTAAACAACAAAGACTGAATGTGGTTGGTGGTTTTGATCATATGGTAGTTTTGGGTGGTTTGTGAATCTGGTGGGTGGTTTGATGGTAGGTTTTTGGGTTTTATGTTAGTATGTTTTGTTTGTGTAACACCTCGAAGTCTCGAAGTGATTACGTCACCTTACGTGTCTCCTAAACGGGTCGGGTCGGACCTGACCACCCGATTACTAAATTAAATATTCAAGTTCGAATCTCGCGATCAACCGTTTCAACCGAATATATATATAATAATTATTGAATTATTATTTTCACGGTTAAACGCTCCTTATCTGTTATTAACCCGCTGCCAAACGCCTATTATTCTCTTGTTATACTCGTTACCAATTATCGCGAGTTCTAGTAATTATCCCTGTTACCAAACACCCGCTATTTTTCTATCCCTTTATAAACCCCTCTCTGCCCCTCATCTCGCTCTCTCTCTGTTCAGTATACATACACACACAAAGTGTGTGATTGTGAAAAGCCCTCACCGGAGACCAATGGCCGGCCACCGCCGCCTCTGTCTCCGGCCAACCTCTCCGGCCACCGCTGCCACCTCCTTCTTTCCGATAACAACCCGGTAAGTTACTATTATTGTTTCATCATCAATCCCGAATCCTCTTTCTCCTCTGTTCCGGTCCGGTTAACCCACTTTCTCCGATAAACATCACTGAACAACACCATCCCTCTTCTTCTATTTTCTGCATAACACACCCGCACAACACACGGTATGTGTGTGTGCGATAAGAATATCAACCGGTCACCGGAGATGGTGACCGGTACCGGCGTTCCCTTTCTTCTTCCAATGATATAGCTAAACCCGATAAACCTTCCTTTCTATTTGAGTCACCGGTAACCACCCTTGAACCAACCCTCTGTTCTGTTTTGTAACCAAGGCGGCCACCGGTCATGGTGACTGATGTCTGTGACCATTGAGTAACCAACAACAACCCTTTTGTTATTAACCCTTAACTGATCAGCCGATTGGGTTCCCCCAGGAACTGATTTTGGAGTTTGGTTATTGATGGTTATCCTTTTGTTATTGGTTATAATCCTTTGATTGTTAATAAATCGTTATGATTATTGTTGTAGGGTATCAAATCGGGAAGACGGGTCCGATACCCGGTTCGGTACAACTTCCGGTTAATCTCCGAGTCCGGTTATAAATCCGGTAAGGGAAAGTGATTGGTTCCTAAGTTATGCGATCTTGTAATCTATTTATTAACACGGTGATTATATTGATTGCGAGGTACCGATCATTGAATTGGAAGAATACGAGTCGTCGCCGAGTCGACTCAGTGACTCGGTCAACACCCGGAATAGAAACCGGTCCAATAGCTAGACGAGGAATATTATTAGAATTATACGAATATATATATATATAATACGAATAACGTACGGACTTGATAATAATAATAAGAGACTAATAATTATATATAAAATATATACGTTTATATATAAGATTCGATATATAAAACGATATACTAAACTCGGGTAAGTTATGTCTAGAGTTCTTTTAGGTTCGCGTGCCAAGCTGTAAAGGCCAGCTTTGTTTCTTTTTGCCTAGATTGCCCAAACCCCGAGTTTAGGACTATCTAATATATACCGGATTCCATATATATAAATTGTATATATGATATATATCCTAAGTATTACAATCTAACAAGTCCCACGCGTAAAACGTATCAATATATATATATATGAAATATAATTGTAATAAGATGATTAGCAGAAGATATAACGCAAACAAGTGAGTATCGTGAACTCCCCACTTTTACTGTTTTATTAAGTGTTTTCGGGGAAATACATGTCATTTATAAGAAAACATAATGCTTTACATAAAAGAATAACTATTAATAGAAGTTATATAAAGGGGCAATAGAAACAACGAGGACAGTACTGGACGGTATCGCCATTTCCTTTCTTGTCCAACTAGAGGACAAGAACCAGTTTTACCCGAGTAGAGGGTAGAAATAATCATATATTATCACAAGCAGAGTGATACCATAGACAGGAATGGCAACTCATAGAATATAATCGAAATAATAGACATATAATCGAATTAATAGAATATATAGTTCCCCTCCAGAAATAGAATTGTAAAGCATGTTTATAAAAGAATATTTTAAATAAAAGAATCATAAATAAACGAACTGGCCATTCACTTTATAAAATACACGACCTCACCAACTTTATGTTGACAGAAACTATTTTTGACATGTGTTCAGGTAACCCAACAGATATGATGACGTGGATCCTGGAAGACTACAAGACTGTTATTACCCTGGATTCCGCTGTGTAACTCCGATAACCCGACCCGACAACCCGGCCACATCAGCCAGGGTTGTTACAGTTGGTATCAGAGCGGCACTAATAGCAGTTTTGAAGTCTTTAGTCATCCGGGATCTACCAGAATGTTTTTCTAAAAAGAAATGTTGCTTAGAAAAATAAATTAGAAATATTTAGGATATCAGGATTAGTAAATAAAATATCAGTCGAGTAAATTTTTGGGTACCTAAATGTCAAACCATTAAAAAGTTGGTGAGAACCATAATCGTATATTAGAAATTAAAACAAATCCACCACAGGATATTACTAGAATGATTATGTGGGATAAATTAACAATTCTGTACACAGTTGTGAATTTATATGCACATTTAATTTCTGGGAAATCTTACAGGATATTAAGGCCATATGAAATAAGAAAGAATACAGAACAGAAACCAGATATATTAAAAGAAATCAGAAAATAAATTCCGATATAAATAAGAAATGACAAAAATTTTAGAAGTATATATATATAAATAGATATAAAAAGTACAAAAGTATTCTTCGACGATTCAATCGACTTGTACGAGAGTTTTGAAATCGTATTTCATTCTCTAGAAAAACTCGTTGATTATAATCATTCGTCGCATCTCTCCGAAATTTCAGCCTTAATAATTATTCGAATCGTTAACCTCACGGTTATTCCGATAATTATAAACAGAATACGAATATTACGCTCCAACTTGAACATTCCTATGCTCGAGTTTCCAGAAGTATTATTTTTATACCGTAATTTCCGAAATTTTTATAAAATCTAATATACTAGAAATATATAAATATTGGGTTTCTAAAGAATTTATTTCAAGTATTTAAATTAAAGATTTAATATATTTCTCGATTATTTAAAAGGTTTTAAAATCTTTTCAGTATAATTTTGAAGTTTATTGAATTTATTATTATTTTTATAGTATTCCAGTTTTAAGTAAAAATATATAAATACCCTCCGTCAAAATTTTAAATAAACGATTTATTTAATTTATAAAATTAAGAAAACCTGTTGATATTATAACTTATTTTTTAAAAGTATTGATAATTTTTGAAAAACCCCAGAATCTATCTCAGGTTTTATCCAAATTTATCCGTTTAACTTTAAAATTTTGATTTCAATATTTTAAGAAATCTATTTATTTTATCAATCTGGAATAAGAAATTTATTTATTAAAAAAAAAAAAGAATTCCGTCACTATGAACAACTTCTACCGCGACTCTTTTTAAATAGTTATTAATTTCAAAAATAAATATCATTACGAAAAGCGAACCAGTATCACTATTATAAATTATTTCCAAAAGTTTTTTTTTTATACAAACGAACCACGACCGTATTATTTTACCGAAATATATTTCATATTGTATTTAATGTTATTTTCATAAAAGATTTATTAATCGAATCCGTATTCGTATATATATATATATATATATATATATATTAAGAGACTTTTTCCGTATAATTTTATATCTATGTTCGATTATATAATTTCTCGATATTATTCAGTATAAACGATAAATATCATATATATTCCGTTTTATAATCTAAACCCATCTCTGTAATTATATCAAAATCTCGGTTAAAGGTCCTCCTCGATCCTTTCCAGAATTAAATAATATTTGGACAAAAATATTATTCTCGAAATTCCGTAATCAACATACGCTGATATCTGTCGGACGAAACCGAATTCTTACTCGCTCGATTATACGAAAATATAACTACCGTCTTAATTCTATGACTCGAACAAGTCAGGGGATATTAAGAAGATTGGATTGTTATATTGAATATCTTTTAACGCGATCAAATTCTTGAACGATTGACAGTCTATTTCGTTAGACTTAGATCAACAAGTTCTATCCCGAATAATATAATCGCAAATCTAAGAGAAAATAAAGAACAGAATATCGAAATAATATGTAAGGGACACATACCTATTGTGATTAAAATAAACAAATACTGGAATGTTAGGTGAGGTGGAATAGTAATTATGGTTGCAAACATAATTATGATTGCCACAGGCACAGGAACATTCGAGTAGGAGTTTATCGAGATCACAGTATGTTAAGTCACGAACATATTAAGAGAAATAATGAGAAAGTAAATAATAAGAAGAAATATAAATCCGAACTATCAGCGTATCGTATGTGGAAAATACGACCACAAAATTGGCAATATAGTTAAAATTCCTTCGTGAATACAACTAAGAATATATTCGCAGAATAGAAACCATCGATTGGTTAAATTCTATGAATCAAAGAAATCAGTTTATTGATTTTGATTGCCAACCAAAGCCAGTTATATATGTCCTCTGTGTAATCCCTGCGGCAAAGGATATCCGGACCCTTACAGAAGGTATATTCGGACATTTGCCGCCAAGTCACAGGATTCTTTGTAAGGATATATGACACTATGAAAGAATCTTCTCAGTCACTTCTGTATAAAAACTCGCGTGAGTTATTGTACGATTGAATTGGTAAAACGGTTAAGTGTTACCAAGTTGAAATTCATGAATAAGAAGTGATGAGAGAATTGTTAAATCTTTAAAATATAACGGACATAAATTTATATGGATTCAGAAACCGGAACGGTAGAATCCAATGAATTATTAAAAAGAAATAATTTATCGAATATATAGAAATACGATTAAATACCAATTGGAATCGCGTAGAGATTCACAATGTATAATCGAAATAAAAACGAAAAATGAATAGAATTATGCTCATTTTTCTAGTGAAACTCTCCGGCCAAGGAATGACGAATTTCCTGTTCCGAATTAAAGGTCGTGAGAGATAATTTGAAATATCACTGTTCTGGCAAGAATTATCTATACGAATATCCCGACGAAATAAGCCTTGCTTATAATGAGTTGGAGTAAGAAGATATGATATATTGCCTATATATAAGTCTATCGGAACGTGTTTCCAGACATTAACAATATAGAATTTAATCGAATACATAAATATAAAGGAATTATTCCAAGCAAACGTATATTATAGAAATACTGAATTTATAGTGTGTGCTATAGATATTAGCAGTATTTGCTTGGATATAAAAGAATATGAATAGATAAATAAAAGAATATAAATCGAAAAATAAGAAAAACTATAAATTGAAAAGACATCCGATATGTCTGAAAAAATAGAAAGGCATCCGATATGCCAAGAAATATAATTATCAGAATAAGAATATAAACATTAAAAGAAATTATCAAATAGAATATAAGTCGTACGAAAACGACTAGAAATTTTATAAGAAATATTTTACCGAGAGTGTATCGAATCCCGAATTAGAATTAAGAAAGAATTCTACAGAAATAGTGAATGCGATAAGTATAGTAATCCGGAATGATAATCATGATTTTGAGAAAGACTGAATGATGCATTGTTCTTAGAATTTCAAAGTCAAAAGAATCGTAACGATGACTGTTACCAGTAGATTCTGAGACTATAAAGAGAAAGTTACATATATTGACTGTAGAATTGTGAAAGACTTCGTTCACAATAATACACTAAGAAAAGTCAAAATAATATGTATTAGACACAATGCAGTTAATCATCAATGAAATAGTCAGTAAGACTATTATAGATGATTTAAGAGAAATCTCAATCATCAATGAATTAGTCTTTTCCGGTACCTTTAAAAATTCAGAGAAGATACGTCTAGTAATCTGAGAAACCTCCTAAGTATGTCCACAAATGGAGATAACCTAGAGATCAACCATATAGATAGAACTTAAAGGATAGAATTTATAAGAATTAATCTGATAGTTACCAAGATTATCCCTACTCTTTAAGAATCGGAATTACAATGATGGTAAATTCTAAAGTTCGAATAAAAGAGGTAGTAGCTCGGATCCCGTTCAAATCGTGATAACGAAGGGACTTCCGTATCTATCTCCTAAGAACTATCTAGAATCCATCATTGTAAATGAATCCGGATATCAAACGATGAAAATATAGTATCAATACGAGAACCTCTAATAGTCATATCGAAATCATACAGATAATCCATGTATCTGAAATAATATGACTATAGCAAGAAAGGTTAAAACGTAATTAGAAATATGATCAAGATGTAGTCGTACAGATTGACATTTCTAACATTGAATTGATACAAGATCGATTTCCTCGCAAACCATAAGAACCAATCATGTCTCGATAACAAGTATTTTGTTCTAATTATAACGTCCTTATAGATTAAGGATATAAAGGACAAGATCATTCAAATTTCGGGGACGAAGTTTCCTAAGGGGGGGAGATTGTAACACCTCGAAGTCTCGAAGTGATTACGTCACCTTACGTGTCTCCTAAACGGGTCGGGTCGGACCTGACCACCCGATTACTAAATTAAATATTCAAGTTAGAATCTCGCGATCAACCGTTTCAACCGAATATATATATATAATAATTATTGAATTATTATTTTCACGGTTAAACGCTCCTTATCTGTTATTAACCCGCTGCCAAACGCCTATTATTCTCTTGTTATACTCGTTACCAATTATCGCGAGTTCTAGTAATTATCCCTGTTACCAAACACCCGCTATTTTTCTATCCCTTTATAAACCCCTCTCTACCCCTCATCTCGCTCTCTCTCTGTTCAGTATACATACACACACAAAGTGTGTGATTGTGAAAAGCCCTCACCGGAGACCAATGGCCGGCCACCGCCGCCTCTGTCTCCGGCCAACCTCTCCGGCCACCGCTGCCACCTCCTTCTTTCCGATAACAACCCGATAAGTTACTATTATTGTTTCATCATCAATCCCGAATCCTCTTTCTCCTCTGTTCCGGTCCGGTTAACCCACTTTCTCCGATAAACATCACTGAACAACACCATCCCTCTTCTTCTATTTTCTGCATAACACACCCGCACAACACACGGTATGTGTGTGTGCGATAAGAATATCAACCGGTCATCGGAGATGGTGACCGGTACCGGCGTTCCCTTTCTTCTTCCAATGATATAGCTAAATGTGACACCCGGCAACTTCCGGTAACTAACTTTTGAAAACTTAGTAAGTCTACCTTAGCGAGTCGCGCATACGTTACACATAACAAGGTCGGTCGAGTCGAGTCGCACATCATTAGGGTTTTAACATACGCAAGTCTCGGGTCCCGGGAATTGGTGATCGGGCGGGAACATGTTAGTTATCATGCATTATATGTTTACAATCATCATATGACTTGTCGGTATGTGAATACGTGCTTATATGTGTTAAAATAGTGTTTAACGCGCCAAAAACCCAAATTAGCATGATATGGGCGATTAGGGCACATCAGGGGGCGATTAGGAGGTATGGGCGAGTAGCAACAGGCGATTAGGCCTAATTGCATGTATTTTCAGGCGAGTACAAGCCTAATCGCATGTGTATCAGGCGAGTACACACCCTAATCGCCTATACCTGCACTGTAATCGCCTGATGTGTGTCTAACGACTAGAAACGCCTATAAATACCACCCTTGACCTCTAAAACATCATTTATTCAACCCTAGCCGTCCCATAACCTATCTCAACCCACAAACACCCTCTGGAACCTATTTTTACATCAAAACAACCATTTCCAAGCTTATTCCATCATTTCCTCTTGAATACAAGGTGTGTTCTTCAAACCCAAACCTTTAAATGATTATGTTTTACTCCCTAAAAGTTCAGACCTGACTTATAAATGTTTTTGTCTTTGAAAATCCATTTAAAACCGTTTTTAAACAAACCCACACCTTTACATGTGTTATATGTGTTATATGTGATTAAAGATAGAATGTTTAGGATTGAATCATGGTTGTTTTTGTGTTATTATGATGTTTATGGCTATTACAAGTTAGTATGATGATGTCCTAGGATTTTGAATGGTTTTGGGTGTGTATTGTTGATACTTGATGTTTTGACCCATTTGAAGGATTTTGGATGATTAAGGATGATATGAGGTGTGTTGTTGATTGTATGATGTTAGGGTTTGCTCTAGGAGGATGCTAGAACAGTAGGATGCTATCAGATAACGTGGTTATGTGATTTAATCTGAATAATTGCTATTTAGGGCAAGTTCTTGCATGTTGATGTGATGTTTACATGCTAAGTTGCTATTTTGGGAAAACGCTCGCATTCGGAACTGTTAGAACAATGAAAACTTAGGGGTTTTGCTTGAAATATGTTTGTTAATGTGTTAGGATGATTATTGGATGTTCCTACATGTTTTGGATCTGATTTGGAGTGTTCGGCGCGCGAAATTGCACTACAGAACAGTATAGGCGAGTAGGAACCTACTCGCATGAGGCTTTAGGCGAGTAGGCTCCTAAATGCCTGATGTTCAGGCGAGTACAAGCCCTATTCGCCTATATATAGGCGAGTAGAGGCCTATTCCCCTCAACTACTAGCAATTACAATCCTAAATGCCTATACAACTAGCAATTACAATCCTAAATGCCTATACAACTAGCAATTACAATCCTAAATGCTAGTTTGATTCCTAATCGCGTATAATGCTGCTGTATGTATATTTTAACATCCCGGAACATGATTTGACGCCTAGGAACATGATAGGAACCCCGGGATACACCCAATGACTTAGTAACACGTGTTCGGACCTGTTTACGCGTTAATCGGATATTATGCTAGACTAGGTGAACTGTTGCGCGTATTAAGTGTTTAATTGCATATGTGGCATGATGTCTTGTATTTATCTAACACGTGGAATGTCGGGTCACCAATGGGATGTCGAGTCTTGTCGTACGTAGTCTTGTTGTCGGTCAAACACGCTTTTCGGACACATAATGGTCATGGACTGGACTTAGGGACTAATGAACCCGATGGGTTATTAGTCTAACTTGACACATATCTTATGATAGGTCGCCAATAGTTGGGGCTATCACATCTTACAGACGGTTTACTCATATCACGCATACGGTTTACTCTTAAACGGAATACGCAACCTAAGGTGAGTTCACGGCCCCACATTTTACGATTTATGTTTTCGGGGGAGAAACATGCTTAAACTCTTTTATGACTTATGACTTGTTAAACTCTTATGGCTCATGACTCTTTATCACGTTATACTATGGCTTACTTATCGTACTATACGGTTCATCAAAAAGTCCCTTAGAAACCACTAACATGGGTATATGGCGGGGAAATATGGATAGCGCTATTGGGAACTGACAAACCCCACTCGACGGTTGGACCGGGCGGGTGCATATTGTCTCTAATAAAACAAGGTCTACCGGTGATGACGGTAGCCCATAGGAAACTAAGGGTCACTACACGGCTTAGTCAGCAATGGTTTCACCCGTATGAGTATCTCATTCTGCGCCTAGCTAGCGTTCTCACAAGCATAGTAGTAATTGTGATGGTAACGGTTTTCGAAGGATCACTTTAAACGTTTAAATAAAACCTGTGAACTCACCAGCATTATATGTTGACTCTTTTAGCATGTTTTCTCAGGTCGCTAAGGTAGCAGCTGTCGGATAGGCGCACGAGGTCGCACTGGAGTCGTCTCGCGTTTAGGGTCTCATTTGCACGTTTTGGAATCATGAACTTTTGAACTTATGTTTTATTTATGCATGACTTTTGTAAACTTTAAATGCTTCCGCACTGTTGAATGTTGGTTTTAAACTTATGCATGGTTTTGTTTACGTGTGTTTTTACATTTAGACGTCGTTTATTGTGACCGTTGACTTAGATCCTGGTGTGTCACATGCCTCGCGGTAGAACTCCGCAGTTGGAAATTTGAGGGTGTGATAGATTGGTATCAGAGCCAATGGTTATAGTGAACTAGGACTGCATGTAGAGTCTAGACTATAGCCGAGTCTCACACACTAGACGGTCACATACATTTGAGTCATGTCTTTTGGTAAACATACTAACCTTGTCGGGGTGTCGGTATCCTTACCACACAGTGTCACATTACCTATCTCATACTTGGTTATTCCTAGCTTTATTTATCCTCTTCTTCGGGTTTGCAGTCGAGGGAACATGTTTGTTGATCTTTTGAGTTGGTTGTATCTTTCTAAGATGCGGGTACCGGGTGACTTGAGGTTCGAGCTCGGGGCACGCCTTGAGGACCATGTAGAGCAATTTATCATTTCGGGTGCACACGAAATCATAATTTGAAATGCATGGAAGACTTGGTGGATCTCGTGTTGGGATTAATGGTCACGTTCGAACCCGATCCTAGGCTTTTCATATTCTCTTGGTTTAGCGTTGGTGATGGGTCTGAGTATTTGTTTCTTGTTCCTTCTCAGAAGATGTCAGGACGCACTGGAGGACGCACTGGAGGACGCACTGGGGGACGACGTGGAGGCCACACTGGTGGGGGTAGAGGTGGTGGTAACATCACCTTGACGTATGATGAGCTCAATGAGATGATGCAACAACAGTTGGGCGTTGCATTAGCTGCTTTTCAGGCTGCCCAACAGACTTTTATGGGTGCTACTGCTCCTCCGGTTCAGGCAGGTGTTGCCTATAAGCGGTTTAAGGATTGTCAGCCTCTCAGCTTCCAGGGTACGGAGGGAGCTGTGGAGTTACTCAGGTGGTTGGAGAAGACGGAGTCGGTGTTTGCTTTATGTGAGACTCCAGCGGTGGATTGGGTGAAGTTTGCTTCGGGGACTTTTGTAGGAGCCGCCTTGACGTGGTGGAACTGCGTCACACAGACACTTGGTCTTGGGGAGGCCAACGCCATGCCTTGGGCGGATTTTGTGCGTAGGTTGAAGGATGAGTACTGCCCGCGTGAGGAGATTAAGAGGTTGGAACAGGAATATGGGAGTCTTAAGATGGTTGGTTCTGAGGTTGAGGAGTACACGATCAGGCACAACGAGCTAGCAGTGATGTGTCCAGGTTTGTCTACACCAGAGTATAGGAGGATAGAGCAGTATCTTGCAGGTTTGGTGCCAGAGATTGCGGGATTGGTGTCTGCTAGGGATCCTACTACTATATCAGAGGCTGTGCGGTCGGCTACTAAGATGACCAACTTGAAGATTTCTGAGGGTGTCTTGCCTCCTAGGGGCTCTTCTGTGAAGGCGCCGGCAGAAAACAAGAGGAAGTGGGAAAGCGTGGATAAGGGTTCATCGGGGGTTCAGCGACATCCGGCAGCGAAGAAGACTGAAGCTTCTGGGTCAGCATCGGACCAGAAACAAGGGGGCTATGCTGGGAAAAGCCCTAAGTGTGTGCGTTGTGGGTTTCATCACTATGGTACTTGTGAGAGTTTTCGCTGTGAGCGTTGTCAGAGGACGGGGCATCTTGCCAAGGACTGCAGGGTCAACCTTTCCAGGACGACTCAGACTGCTGCTATTACTACCCCTGCTCCACAGGGGAACCAGGGTTGCTTTCATTGTGGAGAAGCGGGGCACTTCAAACGAAGCTGTCCCAAGTTGAATCAAGGGGGCACAGGGACTGCAGGGAAGGAAGGAGACAATGAAGGCGGTGGCCGGTTTACTCGTGCTCATGCTTATGTGATCGGTGCTAGGGAGAACCAGGTGGACCCAGACACTGTTACCCGTACGTATTCTCTCTTATCTCTTGTTACGCTTTGGTTTTACTTTTATCCGCATTGTTGTGCGTTCGTGTTTCGGGTGTTTTCCTTATGGTTTGGTCTCTGTTTCTCATTCTTTGGGTCGATGAGGGTCCTTTGGGGATGTTACTTAGACGGTACCGGTGGGTTAGTTATACCGATCATAGTAGTCTCCAGTAGGCCTTCGATCGGGGTCTCATGTCTCATACTCACATTTGGGAAAGTGGTTTCCCGGTTGTTACTGTCACGTTTGGTTTATGACCTTCACTTGTTGTATTTTGGGGGAAACGTTACTTGGGCACAGAGGTCGACACTCATCACTGTTGAAGCCGAAAGAATCTCGGGACGAGATTCCTTTCAACAGGGGGATGATGTGACGACCCGGAAAATTTTTCTTCTTATTTGTTTTCTCTCCTCGACTTCGGGAAATTTTCGGGACGAAAATTCTTTCAACAGGGGGATGATGTGACACCCGGCAACTTCCGGTAACTAACTTTTGAAAACTTAGTAAGTCTACCTTAGCGAGTCGCGCATACGTTACACATAACAAGGTCGGTCGAGTCGAGTCGCACATCATTAGGGTTTTAACATACGCAAGTCTCGGGTCCCGGGAATTGGTGATCGGGCGGGAACATGTTAGTTATCATGCATTATATGTTTACAATCATCATATGACTTGTCGGTATGTGAATACGTGCTTATATGTGTTAAAATAGTGTTTAACGCGCCAAAAACCCAAATTAGCATGATATGGGCGATTAGGGCACATCAGGGGGCGATTAGGAGGTATGGGCGAGTAGCAACAGGCGATTAGGCCTAATTGCATGTATTTTCAGGCGAGTACAAGCCTAATCGCATGTGTATCAGGCGAGTACACACCCTAATCGCCTATACCTGCACTGTAATCGCCTGATGTGTGTCTAACGACTAGAAACGCCTATAAATACCACCCTTGACCTCTAAAACATCATTTATTCAACCCTAGCCGTCCCATAACCTATCTCAACCCACAAACACCCTCTGGAACCTATTTTTACATCAAAACAACCATTTCCAAGCTTATTCCATCATTTCCTCTTGAATACAAGGTGTGTTCTTCAAACCCAAACCTTTAAATGATTATGTTTTACTCCCTAAAAGTTCAGACCTGACTTATAAATGTTTTTGTCTTTGAAAATCCATTTAAAACCGTTTTTAAACAAACCCACACCTTTACATGTGTTATATGTGTTATATGTGATTAAAGATAGAATTTTTAGGATTGAATCATGGTTGTTTTTGTGTTATTATGATGTTTATGGCTATTACAAGTTAGTATGATGATGTCCTAGGAGTTTGAATGGTTTTGGGTGTGTATTGTTGATACTTGATGTTTTGACCCATTTGAAGGATTTTGGATGATTAAGGATGATATGAGGTGTGTTGTTGATTGTATGATGTTAGGGTTTGCTCTAGGAGGATGCTAGAACAGTAGGATGCTATCGGATAACGTGGTTATGTGATTTAATCTGAATAATTGCTATTTAGGGCAAGTTCTTGCATGTTGATGTGATGTTTACATGCTAAGTTGCTATTTTGGGAAAACGCTCGCATTCGGAACTGTTAGAACAATGAAAACTTAGGGGTTTTGCTTGAAATATGTTTGTTAATGTGTTAGGATGATTATTGGATGTTCCTACATGTTTTGGATCTGATTTGGAGTGTTCGGCGCGCGAAATTGCACTACAGAACAGTATAGGCGAGTAGGAACCTACTCGCATGAGGCTTTAGGCGAGTAGGCTCCTAAATGCCTGATGTTCAGGCGAGTACAAGCCCTATTCGCCTATATATAGGCGAGTAGAGGCCTATTCCCCTCAACTACTAGCAATTACAATCCTAAATGCCTATACAACTAGCAATTACATTCCTAAATGCCTATACAACTAGCAATTACAATCCTAAATGCTAGTTTGATTCCTAATCGCGTATAATGCTGCTGTATGTATATTTTAACATCCCGGAACATGATTTGACGCCTAGGAACATGATTGGAACCCCGGGATACACCCAATGACTTAGTAACACGTGTTCGGACCTGTTTACGCGTTAATCGGATATTATGCTAGACTAGGTGAACTGTTGCGCGTATTAAGTGTTTAATTGCATATGTGGCATGATGTCTTGTATTTATCTAACACGTGGAATGTCGGGTCACCAATGGGATGTCGAGTCTTGTCGTACGTAGTCTTGTTGTCGGTCAAACACGCTTTTCGGACACATAATGGTCATGGACTGGACTTAGGGACTAATGAACCCGATGGGTTATTAGTCTAACTTGACACATATCTTATGATAGGTCGCCAATAGTTGGGGCTATCATATCTTACAGACGGTTTACTCATATCACGCATACGGTTTACTCTTAAACGGAATACGCAACCTAAGGTGAGTTCACGGCCCCACATTTTACGATTTATGTTTTCGGGGGAGAAACATGCTTAAACTCTTTTATGACTTATGACTTGTTAAACTCTTATGGCTCATGACTCTTTATCACGTTATACTATGGCTTACTTATCGTACTATACGGTTCATCAAAAAGTCCCTTAGAAACCACTAACATGGGTATATGGCGGGGAAATATGGATAGCGCTATTGGGAACTGACAAACCCCACTCGACGGTTGGACCGGGCGGGTGCATATTGTCTCTAATAAAACAAGGTCTACCGGTGATGACGGTAGCCCATAGGAAACTAAGGGTCACTACACGGCTTAGTCAGCAATGGTTTCACCCGTATGAGTATCTCATTCTGCGCCTAGCTAGCGTTCTCACAAGCATAGTAGTAATTGTGATGGTAACGGTTTTCGAAGGATCACTTTAAACGTTTAAATAAAACCTGTGAACTCACCAGCATTATATGTTGACTCTTTTAGCATGTTTTCTCAGGTCGCTAAGGTAGCAGCTGTCGGATAGGCGCACGAGGTCGCACTGGAGTCGTCTCGCGTTTAGGGTCTCATTTGCACGTTTTGGAATCATGAACTTTTGAACTTATGTTTTATTTATGCATGACTTTTGTAAACTTTAAATGCTTCCGCACTGTTGAATGTTGGTTTTAAACTTATGCATGGTTTTGTTTACGTGTGTTTTTACATTTAGACGTCGTTTATTGTGACCGTTGACTTAGATCCTGGTGTGTCACATGCCTCGCGGTAGAACTCCGCAGTTGGAAATTTGAGGGTGTGATAGATTGGTATCAGAGCCAATGGTTATAGTGAACTAGGACTGCATGTAGAGTCTAGACTATAGCCGAGTCTCACACACTAGACGGTCACATACATTTGAGTCATGTCTTTTGGTAAACATACTAACCTTGTCGGGGTGTCGGTATCCTTACCACACAGTGTCACATTACCTATCTCATACTTGGTTATTCCTAGCTTTATTTATCCTCTTCTTCGGGTTTGCAGTCGAGGGAACATGTTTGTTGATCTTTTGAGTTGGTTGTATCTTTCTAAGATGCGGGTACCGGGTGACTTGAGGTTCGAGCTCGGGGCACGCCTTGAGGACCATGTAGAGCAATTTATCATTTCGGGTGCACACGAAATCATAATTTGAAATGCATGGAAGACTTGGTGGATCTCGTGTTGGGATTAATGGTCACGTTCGAACCCGATCCTAGGCTTTTCATATTCTCTTGGTTTAGCGTTGGTGATGGGTCTGAGTATTTGTTTCTTGTTCCTTCTCAGAAGATGTCAGGACGCACTGGAGGACGCACTGGAGGACGCACTGGGGGACGACGTGGAGGCCACACTGGTGGGGGTAGAGGTGGTGGTAACATCACCTTGACGTATGATGAGCTCAATGAGATGATGCAGCAACAGTTGGGCGTTGCATTAGCTGCTTTTCAGGCTGCCCAACAGACTTTTATGGGTGCTACTGCTCCTCCGGTTCAGGCAGGTGTTGCCTATAAGCGGTTTAAGGATTGTCAGCCTCTCAGCTTCCAGGGTACGGAGGGAGCTGTGGAGTTACTCAGGTGGTTGGAGAAGACGGAGTCGGTGTTTGCTTTATGTGAGACTCCAGCGGTGGATTGGGTGAAGTTTGCTTCGGGGACTTTTGTAGGAGCCGCCTTGACGTGGTGGAACTGCGTCACACAGACACTTGGTCTTGGGGAGGCCAACGCCATGCCTTGGGCGGATTTTGTGCGTAGGTTGAAGGATGAGTACTGCCCGCGTGAGGAGATTAAGAGGTTGGAACAGGAATATGGGAGTCTTAAGATGGTTGGTTCTGAGGTTGAGGAGTACACGATCAGGCACAACGAGCTAGCAGTGATGTGTCCAGGTTTGTCTACACCAGAGTATAGGAGGATAGAGCAGTATCTTGCAGGTTTGGTGCCAGAGATTGCGGGATTGGTGTCTGCTAGGGATCCTACTACTATATCAGAGGCTGTGCGGTCGGCTACTAAGATGACCAACTTGAAGATTTCTGAGGGTGTCTTGCCTCCTAGGGGCTCTTCTGTGAAGGCGCCGGCAGAAAACAAGAGGAAGTGGGAAAGCGTGGATAAGGGTTCATCGGGGGTTCAGCGACATCCGGCAGCGAAGAAGACTGAAGCTTCTGGGTCAGCATCGGACCAGAAACAAGGGGGCTATGCTGGGAAAAGCCCTAAGTGTGTGTGTTGTGGGTTTCATCACTATGGTACTTGTGAGAGTTTTCGCTGTGAGCGTTGTCAGAGGACGGGGCATCTTGCCAAGGACTGCAGGGTCAACCTTTCCAGGACGACTCAGACTGCTGCTATTACTACCCCTGCTCCACAGGGGAACCAGGGTTGCTTTCATTGTGGAGAAGCGGGGCACTTCAAACGAAGCTGTCCCAAGTTGAATCAAGGGGGCACAGGGACTGCAGGGAAGGAAGGAGACAATGAAGGCGGTGGCCGGTTTACTCGTGCTCATGCTTATGTGATCGGTGCTAGGGAGAACCAGGTGGACCCAGACACTGTTACCCGTACGTATTCTCTCTTATCTCTTGTTACGCTTTGGTTTTACTTTTATCCGCATTGTTGTGCGTTCGTGTTTCGGGTGTTTTCCTTATGGTTTGTTCTCTGTTTCTCATTCTTTGGGTCGATGAGGGTCCTTTGGGGATGTTACTTAGACGGTACCGGTGGGTTAGTTATACCGATCATAGTAGTCTCCAGTAGGCCTTCGATCGGGGTCTCATGTCTCATACTCACATTTGGGAAAGTGGTTTCCCGGTTGTTACTGTCACGTTTGGTTTATGACCTTCACTTGTTGTATTTTGGGGGAAACGTTACTTGGGCACAGAGGTCGACACTCATCACTGTTGAAGCCGAAAGAATCTCGGGACGAGATTCCTTTCAACAGGGGGATGATGTGACGACCCGGAAAATTTTTCTTCTTATTTGTTTTCTCTCCTCGACTTCGGGAAATTTTCGGGACGAAAATTCTTTCAACAGGGGGATGATGTGACACCCGGCAACTTCCGGTAACTAACTTTTGAAAACTTAGTAAGTCTACCATAGCGAGTCGCGCATACGTTACACATAACAAGGTCGGTCGAGTCGAGTCGCACATCATTAGAGTTTTAACATACGCAAGTCTCGGGTCCCGGGAATTGGTGATCGGGCAGGAACATGTTAGTTATCATGCATTATATGTTTACAATCATCATATGACTTGTCGGTATGTGAATACGTGCTTATATGTGTTAAAATAGTGTTTAACGCGCCAAAAACCCAAATTAGCATGATATGGGCGATTAGGGCACATCAGGGGGCGATTAGGAGGTATGGGCGAGTAGCAACAGGCGATTAGGCCTAATTGCATGTATTTTCAGGCGAGTACAAGCCTAATCGCATGTGTATCAGGCGAGTACACACCCTAATCGCCTATACCTGCACTGTAATCGCCTGATGTGTGTCTAACGACTAGAAACGCCTATAAATACCACCCTTGACCTCTAAAACATCATTTATTCAACCCTAGCCGTCCCATAACCTATCTCAACCCACAAACACCCTCTGGAACCTATTTTTACATCAAAACAACCATTTCCAAGCTTATTCCATCATTTCCTCTTGAATACAAGGTGTGTTCTTCAAACCCAAACCTTTAAATGATTATGTTTTACTCCCTAAAAGTCCAGACCTGACTTATAAATGTTTTTGTCTTTGAAAATCCATTTAAAACCGTTTTTAAACAAACCCACACCTTTACATGTGTTATATGTGTTATATGTGATTAAAGATAGAATTTTTAGGATTGAATCATGGTTGTTTTTGTGTTATTATGATGTTTATGGCTATTACAAGTTAGTATGATGATGTCCTAGGAGTTTGAATGGTTTTGGGTGTGTATTGTTGATACTTGATGTTTTGACCCATTTGAAGGATTTTGGATGATTAAGGATGATATGAGGTGTGTTGTTGATTGTATGATGTTAGGGTTTGCTCTAGGAGGATGCTAGAACAGTAGGATGCTATCGGATAACGTGGTTATGTGATTTAATCTGAATAATTGCTATTTAGGGCAAGTTCTTGCATGTTGATGTGATGTTTACATGCTAAGTTGCTATTTTGGGAAAACGCTCGCATTCGGAACTGTTAGAACAATGAAAACTTAGGGGTTTTGCTTGAAATATGTTTGTTAATGTGTTAGGATGATTATTGGATGTTCCTACATGTTTTGGATCTGATTTGGAGTGTTCGGCGCGCGAAATTGCACTACAGAACAGTATAGGCGAGTAGGAACCTACTCGCATGAGGCTTTAGGCGAGTAGGCTCCTAAATGCCTGATGTTCAGGCGAGTACAAGCCCTATTCGCCTATATATAGGCGAGTAGAGGCCTATTCCCCTCAACTACTAGCAATTACAATCCTAAATGCCTATACAACTAGCAATTACAATCCTAAATGCCTATACAACTAGCAATTACAATCCTAAATGCTAGTTTGATTCCTAATCGCGTATAATGCTGCTGTATGTATATTTTAACATCCCGGAACATGATTTGACGCCTAGGAACATGATAGGAACCCCGGGATACACCCAATGACTTAGTAACACGTGTTCGGACCTGTTTACGCGTTAATCGGATATTATGCTAGACTAGGTGAACTGTTGCGCGTATTAAGTGTTTAATTGCATATGTGGCATGATGTCTTGTATTTATCTAACACGTGGAATGTCGGGTCACCAATGGGATGTCGAGTCTTGTCGTACGTAGTCTTGTTGTCGGTCAAACACGCTTTTCGGACACATAATGGTCATGGACTGGACTTAGGGACTAATGAACCCGATGGGTTATTAGTCTAACTTGACACATATCTTATGATAGGTCGCCAATAGTTGGGGCTATCATATCTTACAGACGGTTTACTCATATCACGCATACGGTTTACTCTTAAACGGAATATGCAACCTAAGGTGAGTTCACGGCCCCACATTTTACGATTTATGTTTTCGGGGGAGAAACATGCTTAAACTCTTTTATGACTTATGACTTGTTAAACTCTTATGGCTCATGACTCTTTATCACGTTATACTATGGCTTACTTATCGTACTATACGGTTCATCAAAAAGTCCCTTAGAAACCACTAACATGGGTATATGGCGGGGAAATATGGATAGCGCTATTGGGAACTGACAAACCCCACTCGACGGTTGGACCGGGCGGGTGCATATTGTCTCTAATAAAACAAGGTCTACCGGTGATGACGGTAGCCCATAGGAAACTAAGGGTCACTACACGGCTTAGTCAGCAATGGTTTCACCCGTATGAGTATCTCATTCTGCGCCTAGCTAGCGTTCTCACAAGCATAGTAGTAATTGTGATGGTAACGGTTTTCGAAGGATCACTTTAAACGTTTAAATAAAACCTGTGAACTCACCAGCATTATATGTTGACTCTTTTAGCATGTTTTCTCAGGTCGCTAAGGTAGCAGCTGTCGGATAGGCGCACGAGGTCGCACTGGAGTCGTCTCGCGTTTAGGGTCTCATTTGCACGTTTTGGAATCATGAACTTTTGAACTTATGTTTTATTTATGCATGACTTTTGTAAACTTTAAATGCTTCCGCACTGTTGAATGTTGGTTTTAAACTTATGCATGGTTTTGTTTACGTGTGTTTTTACATTTAGACGTCGTTTATTGTGACCGTTGACTTAGATCCTGGTGTGTCACATGCCTCGCGGTAGAACTCCGCAGTTGGAAATTTGAGGGTGTGATACTAAACCCGATAAACCTTCCTTTCTATTTGAGTCACCGGTAACCACCCTTGAACCAACCCTCTGTTCTATTTTGTAACCAAGGCGGCCACCGGTCATGGTGACTGATGTCTGTGACCATTGAGTAACCAACAACAACCCTTTTGTTATTAACCCTTAACTGATCAGCCGATTGGGTTCCCCCAGGAACTGATTTTGGAGTTTGGTTATTGATGGTTATCCTTTTGTTATTGGTTATGATCCTTTGATTGTTAATAAATCGTTATGATTATTGTTGTAGGGTATCAAATCGGGAAGACGGGTCCGATACCCGGTTCGGTACAACTTCCGGTTAATCTCCGAGTCCGGTTATAAATCCGGTAAGGGAAAGTGATTGGTTCCTAAGTTATGCGATCTTGTAATCTATTTATTAACACGGTGATTATATTGATTGCGAGGTACCGATCATTGAATTGGAAGAATACGAGTCGTCGCCGAGTCGACTCAGTGACTCGGTCAACACCCGAAATAGAAACCGGTCCAATAGCTAGACGAGGAATATTATTAGAATTATACGAATATATATATAATACGAATAACGTACGGACTTGATAATAATAATAAGAGACTAATAATTATATATAAAATATATACGTTTATATATAAGATTCGATATATAAAACGATATACTAAACTCGGGTAAGTTATGTCTAGAGTTCTTTTAGGTTCGCGTGCCAAGCTGTAAAGGCCAGCTTTGTTTCTTTTTGCCTAGATTGCCCAAACCCCGAGTTTAGGACTATCTAATATATACCGGATTCCATATATATAAATTGTATATATGATATATATCCTAAGTATTACAATCTAACAAGTCCCATGCGTAAAACGTATCAATATATATATATATGAAATATAATTGTAATAAGATGATTAGCAGAAGATATAACGCAAACAAGTGAGTATCGTGAACTCCCCACTTTTACTGTTTTATTAAGTGTTTTCGGGGAAATACATGTCATTTATAAGAAAACATAATGCTTTACATAAAAGAATAACTATTAATAGAAGTTATATAAAGGGGCAATAGAAACAACGAGGACAGTACTGGACGGTATCGCCATTTCCTTTCTTGTCCAACTAGAGGACAAGAACCAGTTTTACCCGAGTAGAGGGTAGAAATAATCATATATTATCACAAGCAGAGTGATACCATAGACAGGAATGGCAACTCATAGAATATAATCGAAATAATAGACATATAATCGAATTAATAGAATATATAGTTCCCCTCCAGAAATAGAATTGTAAAGCATGTTTATAAAAGAATATTTTAAATAAAAGAATCATAAATAAACGAACTGGCCATTCACTTTATAAAATACACGACCTCACCAACTTTATGTTGACAGAAACTATTTTTGACATGTGTTCAGGTAACCCAACAGATATGATGACGTGGATCCTGGAAGACTACAAGACTGTTATTACCCTGGATTCCGCTGTGTAACTCCGATAACCCGACCCGACAACCCGGCCACATCAGCCAGGGTTGTTACAGTTTGGGTTCTATGGGTTTTATGTTAGTATGTTTTGATCAGATGTATGCCATATGGTGATGTACTGAATGATATATATATATATATATATATAAGTGTTTGTTAGTAAAACGCATCTAATAAACAATAAAACACCTTCAATAAATATGATATAAAAAATGTATAATCTGTATAAAAATTTACTAAAACGCATTCACAAATCACAAAACGCATTCACTAAAAACAGTATAATTCTCCAAATGTTTAAAGTATACTAAAACGCATTCATTAATATTAAAACACAGGCATTAAAAAATACTAAAAATCAGTCCTCATCCACTTGGTCTTCAACTCCTTGATGATCAACTCCTTGGTCTTCTGCATTTTCATCTTCCTCATTCTCATCTTGTAGCATTGTGGTTTTTAACTTGTGTTTCCGACGATCATGTCCTACCTCCCCACAAATGTTACATGTTCTTTTCCTTTTACCCATACGACTTATAGCTTTTTCTTTGTTTGATTTAATTCGCTTGTGTGAACCCCGACCTTTATTTTTGATACCATTTGGCAAACGGACAATAGTATCTGCCGGCTTGTCATACCCAAGCAAACTAGAGTACCGATCATACTTCTTTTGAGTTGGTCTACTAAACCGACGTTCGTCCACCTTGTTGATCATTTCTTTCATTTGCTCGTTGACTAGCTTTAATTCCTCTAAGTCTGTGATCAAATTATTTGCAAGGTATTCACCGGCGAAAACAACTTCCCTAGCAATCTTTCTAGCTTCTTTGCTTTTGTCATCACCAAACTCATGTAACTCAAATGAATGGTTTATCTCATTCGGGACAACATCTTTTGTCCACCTCTTCAAAATGTATTTCTTCGGGAATCTTTGAATTCTAAATGACCGAAGAACTAGAAAAATATGCCTACATAGTAAACCATATTGTTCAAACCTTTTACACGTGCATAATGTAGTGACATCATCACCATCCTTCTTGAAAAGCACCTGTAAAAAAAAATTATACTGGTCTATTAAAACGCATTTGAAACATTGTAAAACGCATGTATGTATATATATTGGATCATTAAAATGGGCAAAAAATGAAAACTACTAAAACGCATGTATAAAACAGAGGAAGTTAACTACTGATAATGAAAGTACTACACAACCACTGATGAGAGAAACCACTGATAGTTAGTTACTCGTCAGTGGTTATCATTCATCAGTAGTTATAAGCCCATCAGTGGTTTGATAAGCAGTACTTATTAACTTAGCACTTCATCAGCAGTACTTATTAACTTCATCAGCAGTTTCATCAGCGATACTTAATAACTTCATCAGTATAAAAAAAATTTATACTGATCTATTAAAACGCATTTGAAACATTGTAAAAAGCATGTATGTATATATATTGGATCATTAAAATGGGTAAAAAATGAAAACTACTAAAACGCATGTATAAAATAGAGGAGTAAAATCTGATGAACTGCTGATTGATACTACTGATGAAGAAGTTAACTACTGATAATGAAAGTACTGCACAACCACTGATGAGAGAAACCACTGATAGTTAGTTACTCGTCAGTGGTTATCATTCATCAGTAGTTATAAGCCCATCAATGGTTTGATCAGCAGTACTTATTAACTTAGCACTTCATCAGCAGTACTTATTAACTTCATCAACAGTTTTATCTCAGCAGTACTTATTAACTTAGCACTTCATCAGCAGTACTTATTAACTTCATCAGCAGTTTCATCAGCAATACTTAATAACTTCATCAGCAGTTCATCAGATTTTAATAAAATCAACAAAACACATGTATAAAAATTGGTAAAACGCACTTACTTCTAGAAAACCTTGCCCATATGCTTTCGGGTTATCCACAAAAAGTTTCAAAAATTCACCACACCTTTGTGTCTGAACAGGTACTAAACTATCAAAGGCAGCATAAATCTCCTCTTGTATATCAAGGAATATAGACCTCGTGAAAATTTGAGATGCTTCCTTCTCGATGGGAAAACTAGTCCAAAAATCAGGAATAGTGTGCCTTGAATCATGGTCGTTTTTCCTATGATTAAACCTCTGAGCTTCCATTGAAGTCTCAAAATGGTTCAAAAACTCAACAAGCGTAAGCTGGGAATTCGCCGCTTGACAAAAAAAATGATTCTCACTCTCTGATCTAGATGTTGTCCGCATTAGACCAGACATCGGTTCATCACGGTAATATGCGGGGATCCACATTGTTCTCAAGTTAAACATATCGGTCAACCAAGTATTATCCGTAAGCTTGAAATCATTCATCACGAGATCCCATTCAAAATCAAATTTCTCGGGACCAATTGAGTCTATCCAAACGATGTTACAAATTCGCCGCTTGAACTCATCATCACTGCATAATGTGCCACCAACCTAAAAATAAAAAAACATCATGAAGAATATAAGACTTTATAAACACAAATTTTAAGAAGAGAAACAAAAAGTAACAATTGACAGTAAAACGCAAGCATAAAGTGACAAAACGCCTTAATATAAATGATAAGTAAACAAAATCTTAACACAGACAGTAAAACGCATGCATATAGGTAGTAAAACGCATTAAGAACTTTTAGATTACTTGCCTTATCAGACACCTTTTTCATAATGTGCCACATGCACAACCTATGCCTGCTTGTATCAAATACCTTCTGAATTGCATTCTTCATTGCTGGATCTTGATCAGTGACTACAACTTTTGGTTTCTTACCAAATGATTTTACAAAAACTCCCAATAACCAGGTATACGATTCTGTTGTCTCCGAAGACAACAATCCAGCCCCGAGAGTTACATTTCTACAATGATTGTCAATTTCTGTAAAAGGAACAAAAACCATCTTGTACCTGTAAAAAAAAGAAAACATGTGACAGTTTAGCATTCAAAAAATGAGGATAAAGGTTATTAAAATAGGTTAAAAAATGGACATACTTGTTTGTGTTAAAAGTTGCATCGAAAGATATGACATCGCCAAACTCCATGTAGTTCCTTTTACACAAAGCATCAGCCCAAAACAGACCAGTGAGGGCATTCTTATCATCAACCGAGTACTCAAATGAATAATCAGGAAGATACTTTTTCTTATCCTTCAACCTCGAAACTATCATGTCGGCGTCATGCTCACCAATAAAAGAGTTCAAGCCACCCTTGAAGTTCTTACAATCAACTGCAGTTGCACCAACGTTCTCGAACCCGCCATATTTTGTCCTCATCACATTAAAAGCTTTAACAGGTCCCATGTTTAATGAAGACATTTCACATATCATTTCTTCCTGAATATGTGTAAGCTTTCTATTACCTGCTAACAGGTGAATATCCTCAGACGAAACCAACGGATGATTATGTCCTTCTACAAATTCACACACCTTAAACTCTTTTCCATTTTCTGATCCAAATCTAATAAAAGCCTTACATCCTGTACGGATTGAAGGTCTTTTCCTTTGTTTAACGTTTTTATTGTCATTCACCGAACCTAATTTTTGTGGTTTCCCACCCTCTTTGTAGCAAACAACATATTTTATACGAAGAACATTCATATGAACATATGATGTGCTCTTCCTAGCTGTAAATCCAGAAGCCTTGGCATACTTCTGATAAAACTCAAATGCATGATCTATACTTGGGAAGACCATATCAACTTCTGGTTTCAATGAAGATGGAACATCAGGTATGTATATTTGAGTTTGATCATCAATTGGAACATCTTTAGTACATAGGTTTGGCATACAAAGAAGATGATAAAACACAATAAACATAATATCACCAGATAAATCAAAACGCATGTTAAAACATATTAAAACGCATTTGAATTATATCCTAAACATAATATCACCAAATACATCAAAACGCATGATAAAACATATTAAAACGCATTTGAATGTTATCCTAAACATAATATCAACAAACACATCAAAACGCATGTTACTAATCCTAAAACGCAAATGATTATCTTCAAATCCACAAAAAACCAAAAAATACCTTGCATCCTTCTGTGTTCAACCATGAAATCAAATCTCTCACCAATGTGTTCATCAGTGTTGTTTACATCTTCATGTATAATATCTACATAAAAGTTTTTAATGGAATGCTCAAACTCTGTTTTCATCACTAATCTAAAAAAGCTTCAAAACAGTAGAAACTAACCTTCAAAATTGAGATTATGAGTATCAACAACTTCATGTTCTTCATCGACGTTCAATTCAGGTTCATTGTTTAGATCTGAAAATACAAATTAAAAGTAAGATCACGAATAATTGAAAATAATAAAAACAGAGTACATACCGAACATGGTGAAGAACTCGGCAACTGATTATAATTTTCGTAAAAAATTGAAAACAGTGATCGACGATTGTATGATTTTTGAATATGGTAACAATTGATAATCGTATATTATGGAATCAGTTATGAAATTTGAAATATTGATGAACGATAAAACAGGGATTTGATATTAAACGTGATTAATTGATATGTCCAATTGACTATACTGCCCCTCTAATCTGTTAAAGAGTTATAACAGACAAGTTCCACGTGGCATCATTTTGTGGCTTCTCACACTTTGTAGGATAGGAGACTTTGTACCCTACACTTTCTCTACTTATATATGTGTGTAAGTTATTTAAATAAACGGAATGTTTTTTTTTTAATTGTATTTTTAGGAGGGATGAATGGATATTGCATTTCAATCATTTTCTTGTAAATTTTTACTAAAACATATGTAATTTTGCCGCGGACTTTTTTAAAATTTTTTTAATGAAATGGTAATTTGCACCTAAAGTTATAAAAAAGTGTTGTTTTTGTTTTATAATATGGGTGTGGCTCTCATAGGTTAGCGCAGCTCGGTGCGGTTCTAGATGACTAAACCTGCGCATTACCACGGGAC